>JAAFCE010001036.1:45988985-46007736 GCA_013389805.1 Trigoniulus corallinus | reverse complement strand
GAGTGTCTAGCGATACTCTCGTTGACTGACAACTCGAGGTATTTTTCTATAGAAAGATTTTTAAAATAATATTATGTAATTTATACATCTATTATAGCTCTTTAGTGTATACTGTTATGTAAGCATCCGAAAGAAGTCTTTGACAGTTACAAGATCTCACAGCAGTCTCATAATTATTTACTTTGATTAGCGGCGAATGATTTAATACTTATCGCCTTAATTATTCACATTTGCGTAAGTAGTGCACTGATTAACTTTACCTAAAGTTTATCATTAGACAGAAATTTAATGCCGTCATTTTTAATCATCATCGTCATTTTTAATAATTATTAAAAAAACAAAAAACGATGAATGAATGAACTAACTGCATTGCATGATGATCTCATACAGTTCATTGACACATGTAAAGATGATGGGGATAAGCAAATTTCGTTTAAATATTTGTAAACGAGCGTTAATTACTCCTTTCCTAGTTTTCGTTAAAGTATTATGATAACAATTTTACAATTTTTGTAAGCGTGGTATTTCATTTAGCGGAGAATAAGTTGTAATAAGTACCCTGTCATTTTTGGCCATATGTTTTGATTCATCGTTTGAAATTTTGCGGGGATGTAGCATGTCATACGTAGGTATCAATGTAATTGTTTGGTACCCTTTTGAATAGATGGTAACATGATTTTGCTCTTAGTTATTACAAACTCTTCTAAGTGTGCTTATAAAACATTCATAAAGCAATAACTTAGTCTGTCTGTTGGATATGTGACATCGGAAGACGATCGAAATGAACAGATGAATGCTTTCTCCCTCTCTCACTATAACAGTGTATGTATTTAACTAATTTGTCAATTTTTATTTACAAGATGTTTAGCAAGCTTAATTCATAAAATAACTTTAATTTCATCATGTCTTTCCATCTAAAGTACGTTAGAAATAAATGATTGCATAAAGAGACCTGAGAAGAAATAATCGCAGTACTGCATTCTCTCTTTGAAGCCGATCATCCAAGTGCATTGACCCTCTTCGTCGTCCTCTCCCGTTTTGTCATCTTGGAAACCGGCAAATGAAAATTACAAGATAGAAATTCTGTTACATATATGACCCTGTAACTTTTTGATAAAACATTATTAATAGTAGGGTTGAGAATTTATTTAAGAAAAGGTAAATATTAAGCAGTTTTTCGTCTTCGTGGTAGGTTAATTGACATATTCGTTAATGTTTAGTAACATTTGCCTGGTCTTTATTTCATACGTCAATTGCTGTCACAGATCCCGATATCTTAACAGGAACATTTTATATTATTTATATATCTCTCTATTCAACACAATTTCATCTGGTTATAAAGGTCTTCTTTTTGTCTTGTGTTTCCTCCCTATGGTCTCCATTGCTCATGTACGTGACTGCTACTTTAAATAGAAGATTTAGTTGACCGTGTTGCAAAGGGAGAACCTTGTTTTTATGGTCTTTGTGTGTATATCGTAGACGTAGATCTGGCACCCATCCTTTTTTTTCTTCATCCCCCAACATGTATTTTTCATTGCCTGCTTATCCATCCACAAATTGGCAATGCAGTATTGTAGGTATCATTCAGCTGTTGTGAGTTTCGTTTCCAATTCCAGACGTCGAATTTTCATACTTTATGTTGTTTCCTTGCTCCGGAATGATTTGCAGCAGCTGTCAACATTCAAAAGAGGCCTTTTACAAAGTATGAAAAAGGAGGTGCAAGAACAATAATAATCTAGCATTATTTTTTGAAGGGTGATATCACAGTAACTTCAGTCCTTAACAGGTTTGAATTTTGAAATGACTAGAAGGGACGAGTGTCTCTCGAGTAGGGAAGTTTCAGATATTATAATCTGTGCTGTTAATTAATATGATAATTATTGGCGCGAAGTATCTTGGATAGACTTCACCGATGACTTAAAGACTTTTCTTTGACCTTCTCATTTCTCAGGAATATTAGCTTGTAAAGTATGATTTGAAAACGGCTCCCACATATCAGAACAAGCTTACATAAAGGTGGAGTTTTATTTTCTAAATGTCGAAGTGTTTATTTTTGTTAATCTTAGGACCTTAGACAAAAATATTATTGGACCGCAGTTCATTCTTGAGCATGTGTGTAACTTTTAGTTGAGTCGATATGTAGCCGGATAATGTAGGAAGTTTTGTGTCCTGCTCAAGTTGAGCAGGCATTTTAGTTGATTGTGGTTTCACCTTTGAATCCCTTGTTGTGGTTTTGCAATTCACTAATTATTAGTGTTTGAGGGAGGGAAATAATAATGTTACTGGAGTAGAAAAGAATTAACAATAGAGATCCCTATGAAGATAAATGCTGTAGACAATTTGCAGACGCAAGATCGTCTGGTTTGAGTTGTCGACGTAATATTGATTTCTAGCATCACCATCTTGAAATGCTTATGCACCAAAGGGTTACTTGTCGGTCTTTTGCTTAACTTTAATGGAAATTCTAGTCCTGTATGTAATAATCAAGTTTTTAATTAAGTAGGTATTTGTCCTCGAAGTTGAATCCCATTCTACTGTGCCCTAAGTTACTGCAGTCTTTTCCTGTCATTTTCGTATTTGACGGTTTCAGCCCTCGGCTAAAATAAGTGATTTTTGTTAACACACTACTCAAGAATACCATTATTATTATTTGAAGGTATTATTATTTTGTTCAATTATATTTTCTATTCATAATTTTCCATTTTTCTTACTTTCTTAGTAGGTTTTACCACCGCCATTATCTCAGTATTGTTTCAGTTTCCATCAAATTTAATCATTGCTCTTGTCATTGGTAAATGACTGTGCCGAGCGGGGTCGGATGAGACAGGGGGGGGTTGTTAGTGGACAGTAGAGAAAGTATGAATATAGGCAACAGCAATATTAGCAATAATACGTTGCCCTTGTCAATACTCATTGTTTTAAGTGGTGTCAGTGCCCACGGCGACGAGAATGCTGTTGCAGTTCCGATCACAGATAACTCTGTTGATGTCACCCACTATTCCAATGATCTTCATCAGATTGATGTAGCATCCATTTAGTATCAGTTTTCAGACAGCGGCCGTAACGGCGGCATTCTACTGAATGGTAATAATGCATACACACAGAAGAGTAATTCCGTTGGATGTGAGACTCGCAACCGCTGTGTGGAAGGTTGTACTGTCGCAATTAGGTGTCATTGAACTTTATTAGCCACACACTCCTTTAATTCTTCCATCAGACATCTGTTACAGAAATGGTAGGTGCAGTGCTTCCATTCCACACTTTGTTGTTTTTTTTATTATTATTTTAAGACAGAATTTATGAGATTAAACTCATTGATTTTTTTTCCCAAACTGAATGATGAAAAAAAACGCGGAGAAGATGATATACAAACGCCCTCTCCTCTCTGATGCAGTGAGTTTGGTCGTGGGTAGCTGTGAGATTAGCCGCTTTAGTTGGCGAGAGACTGGAATTTCAGATGGCGAACAAAGTTGAAACATTACCCTGATTCGAGTTTTGATCTCGCCTTTTTAGGGATTGAGATGTATGGTTTATTTCATGACTCTTCATCCTTTCTGGTTACTCATCATTCATTTTTCTCACTGAATATTTTAATGACTTGCCTGAGTTTATTTAGCTAGGTTTACCATGTCTTTTTAAAGTATGTATTGTCGAAGCTTTTTTTTTTCGTCAATGATTTCAGGAGATATAAACGTAAAAGATGATTAAACGCGGTTGATGTATGTAAATGTGTGTGTGATGTAATAGCATCCTATAGTTTAAAACCTCTTTGTACTATGACAGTGATGTTACGTAGTTAGGTTGCCATTCACTATTCTGTCGGTTGAATTTCTATTATTTTTTTTTTAATTTTATATTAGTTTAGAAAAGTTAGATTGCAGTTTCCTGAAATTGAATGTTAGTCGAGAGTATAAACGTAGTAAGTAGTTTATATAAAGAAAATGTCGGATTAAAATTCACTTTCAGATGCAAATCACCACCAATTCATAGGACTGACAGTGATTTGAATAGTTAGTTATCATTGTCTGGAATGTGTTTACCTGCTCTTGAGGGGAGACATTTTAAAAATTTCTCTTGCTAGATGAACTGGTTGAAGAAAAGAGCTCTTAACCCCTTTCTGTCTCTTAACGTTCTGTCTAGATATACTTAGAACTTTTGAATCGTGACTTTTGTTCATATATCAAAATCTTCTTAACTAACAATAGGCCATGTTCACTAGGAAAGCAATTATACTGCCGGTTTTTTTATTTTATCAAATGCTGCCTTGACTTTAGTAGATGTGAACTTTGAGTAACCACAATACAGATTATATCATGGAGTTTTGCTAGAGTGACGCATGGTCCGTCACTAGATTGTGGCTCCTCATTATAAATGCCCGTATCAATGATTTTTCTTAATTTTGCAGAACCCTCGGCCACGGCCTTTTAAAGTATGGAGTGCCGACCGTACCGTTCGCAAAGGAGTAATAGCCAACAGTTTAGCCGATCTCATTCGAAAAGGTGAGCCCATTGCTCAATCACCTTCAAGATAGCAGAGTAGCCCATATTAACTGGAATTCCTTTTAGTAGTGTTGATTGTGTTACTGTCTTTCCTACACCTCCACCCAACACTCTCCCTAATTCCTCTACCCGGTTATCCGTGTTGTTGTTTCTTAAGGAAAGGTAAAGTTGGACCTACAAGAGGCCGAGGGGGTTGCTGTGGTCCTGGAGGCTGACGGAACCGAAGTGGACGATGAGTATTTCAAGAGATTAGAAGAGAATACCATCATTCTTTTATTGAAAGTGGGTGAGCGGTGGTATCCCCCTGGAGTGGAAGCCATTCGAGCAGGTCAGTGTTTGATGTGGAAAACTCCAGCGCCAAGCACTCATTTTGTTTTGTTGTCATTGCAGTTGTAGTAGTCGTAGCATGTTTGACAATAAAGCGAATAATAAGCACGTGTCGAGGAGCAAACGAGTGTCCGATTTAACTCTGGGTGAAAAAAGTTCCCTCTTGCCATACTGGACGTAAGTTGTGATCATTCCTGAGTTATGAAAACCGTTTCTCGCCACGTGTCGTATATATTTAGGATTCAAATTCCTGTTTGGGTCGGTCTTACTGAAGGGAATGTGGAATTATCTAGATAAACCTGCATCTTGTGATTTTTTTTAATGCAAGCAGAGCATGGTTAAGACGTCGTGTATATCCAGTGTTTTTCGTCCTAAAGAAGGACTTTAGTGAATGGGTTGTTCAGGGGCGCATTAGCTAAGGATAGGTAAGGGATTTGAAGAGCAAGTTACTATGATTTTAGTTTTTCGAAATTACAGTTTATACATCTGTAATAAAGAAATCGTTTGATGAGTCAGGAAGTTGCATCAATGGGATAACAAAAGTGTCCATTGATTTGATGATTGTCACGCAGTTGGTCATCTTATAATAATGCAGTGACTGCATGGCACGTCGCTTGGGATGAATGCTTTTATTTCATTTCTTGATTTAACGGTTTGTGCACTTGGCATCTTTGATATCATGTAATTCAATATTATACAAGCATGCAAAGTTTGGCATTTGTCGTGGCCCTTGAACCATTTTTCAATTGATTACATCAGATCTTTTTTTTTTTAATTTCGTGCCTTCACGAAATCAGCTTTATCCCGTATTTTTTTTTTTTTGGGACTTTTTCATTTTGATGTTAGCTGTTCGTTTGTTGTCTGAAATTTATTTAAAAAGTTACTTGTATGAAACTGGAATAGTTTCATTTCCTGCTGGATGTTGGCATAAGCAAAAAATTGTAGGACATGGAGAGATGGAGACTATGAGGAGGAGAGAGTGCAAGAATGCACAGGTTTGAAAATTGATCCAGTGATCTTAAAAGCCTTGGTGGTGAGCCTAATTTCTCCACTTTGATTGTGACTCTTGCCACGCTACTGTATCGCACCTCTCCAAACTCGTAGTTCTCCATTTTCCTCTGTTGATGTCCTACATCTCTAGACAGGTATATGTTTCTTACGCAGCCATCCACGCCATTCCACGAATAGTGTGCGACGCCATTAACACGCTGGAACTTATAGACGAAGCGCCGTCTTGGAAAATTATGGACAATCGAGGTCGAGTGACAGTAGTGCTCCACTGGGACCAGCGTGAGATCCGCAGGTTGACTGTCCCAACAGGAAGGACGCTGTCTAAAGAGTCGGAAGGCGTTCCCGTCGTTGAAGAGCCAGCAGGCGTTGATGCAGCGGACCGCCGCAGTCCTATTCTGATAACTGCCAAGATAGAAGGCGTTCAGATGGCTGACGGTGCACGAAGAGGTGAGAAAGTCACCACGGTTCCTATAGTTAAGAGGGTGACCACCATCAATGACGTCCCTAGGAATTCTAGTCCCGATATTAATAATGCTGTGTGTGATTTTCATTGTTGCGCCTTACACGAAGAAGGCGGTCGCATCCACGTAAACAAATCGGTGGCCACTTCCCCTATCCAGGAACAACCAGAAGTAAGACGCCCGTCGCCAAAAGGTGCCCACGTTCGTTTTTTGGACGTGCACGTGGAGCCGAGAGATCGGGAGTCGTCGGAGTCCGACACTGAGAATACGGCCAACGAGGATGAACAACTGTCGGAACGATATCTGTTGCTGGTAGATCAATTGTCAGTTGAGCAGAAGCGGCACCTCACCATCAAGGACATCGGTATCATATTGGAAAGGCTAAGTTCGAAAATAGTAGACGTAGAGAGGCTAGAAAGAGAAAAAGAGAGCGAAGACGTCCACAACTGGACCATTAAAGCTACCATTAAGGGAGAGGTACTTCGTGAGATTGGTGTCGTCTATAATGGTCACTACTACGGCATCTCGGAGCATCCTGGCTACTTCTAGGAATGATGAGCCTCGTTCTATCATTTGTCAAGATGATTCTGGGTTCTCTGCGTAAACAGTTGGCAGCGGCAGCCGTGTCACACTCAGCTTTAGAGCTCCCAAGTGTGTGTCTGTGTGTTTATATGTGCATGAGTGCGCGCACGATAGGCAACTTCTACCATCATAATTCTAGTCTAAAGAGTACGTTGTCCTCTCCTAATTTTTTGTCTCCTCTGGCCACCTGGAAATGGCCAATTGCCAAGAAGCCATTTGAAGAATAGTTGTTGTTTCGAAAATCAGAGTTGACTTTCATTGGTACCTGATCGTCTTCCCAGTTCTGGAATGGTGATCGAGCATTGGAGGAATGTTATGGCACACGTGGTGGCAATGGCTCGATGGTTATTTTTTCCCTGGGCAACGACGACGCTTTTTGTTAATGGATCGGTCGTCAAAGGCAGATCCAACTCCAATTTTTTTAAGATCTGAAGAGAGTAAGGTTGGGGAAAATTGGCAACGTTTGTTTTGCATCTCTGCCCGTGGAAACGTCGTCTCTTGTAAAGCTGTTAATTCCTTGTGTGGATGAGATCTGCCTATTTCGGCATAACTTTTGAGTGTTCTGACAAGGATATATGGTCATGATATGGTCAAGTGCCAATTGCAAACAAACACTGCCATACATGCTATTTTTAAAGTTCTCGATCTCCCTCCCTTTCCCATTGCAACTTCCTTTCTCATGACTTCCTTATCCACCATCTTCCAGTCCTTCTCCTGTCTGGCCTCTCCCTGGGAGTCTGCCTCCAATTTTGATCCCTGATAACTTTGTCCCCGTTTTTTTAATGTCTAATTGAAGTTGGGTGCAATTGTGATGTACAGTTGTGATTGACCTGTTATGTGCTTCGTCTGATCCTACGGGTTTTCGGGATCAAGTGACCTAATCCTGACCCCATTGTCAACGTGAAGAATCTCACGATTTATTATGTAATCGTTGATGATGTCTTTTTTTTAACATTTTTTTTTAAATCTACGAAAGCGAGGTGCTGTTAGGGGCAGCTGTGAAGCTTGATCGATGGTCATGTTTCTAATCCTTTTTTTAGTATTTGATGGTGTCTGAAAAGGAATAAGAATTTTGTTGAGAGAGTTTTGAACTTTTGAAATGAAATATTTGTACGAGGAAAATTGCAGTTGCTCAAAATGAAACAAATGAAAGTGATCGGCAAAGAGCCTTTCGTTAATAACTCTGGTGCCACTTTTTTCCCCACATACAGGCCAAAAATGGGACCGTGGGGAGGGAAACAGAGAGAGAGTGAGAGAGAGAGAGAGGGAAAATTTGGTTTTTCATGATTGAGTGCAAGGAAACATTAATGGTTAATGTTTTTGCATAGTTTTGAAATCTTGAAATGAAATTGTCTTGTTCTGTTGACATGTTAGTGGTTGGTCAAGTGTCAGTTTGTCGTCCAAATCCGTCTTGCTCCATCACTGCCACTCCTGCTGCCCACTTCTGTCTTCGCTCTCTACCCCAGTTTAAAAAAAAGTTATTGGCTTAAGTACAAATTAGCAAGATGGTTGGCATCGCTTGAATTTCTGTATTATGAGTACAGAAACTAAATTTTGAAGCAATTGTGAATTGTACTGGTTTAATAAGTGGAAATTTTGGAGATTTCTGTTTTGAGTGTTGAGATAGAGAGAGAAAGAGAGCATTTACTGAAAGTTGGGAGTAAAGTACTATAGAAGAAGTTATCATTGATGTTGCAAACTAAAAAGTAAGTGTTTTGAAGCACAAATGTAAAAAGTTATACGCATTTCAGGCTTGTTCTTGTTTTTTTTTCTTGTAAACTACATTTTACGTTGTCTTGGGGTAACATGGTTTTGTTTCTCTTCGTTCTTCTTCTCCCTCTCCTCAAGGCACTTTTGTGATTTCCTGAAGTTTCCATGTGTGGTAGATGTAGTGGTGCGCGAGTTATATAAAAAAGGCGACACTGAAGAATTCCAGAAATGTAAGTGTTGACATTTTTGGGCCATTAGGAACATATCACTTGGCACACTTAAAAAAAAAAGAGCGGATTTCTTTGCTGCTCGGCCTTTGAATAGCGTGCTTGTTTGTGTGGTAGTCCACTCTTGTGAGGATTAATAAGACGTCATCTTGACCATTAATACTGCGCATCTTTTTCTATCTAATCAGGTATTATAGTTTCCTAAACTAGAAGTGACGCATACCGTATCTGCACACCCCAGGAGAAAGATAATAGGTTGGTTATCCGTAAACTTGAAACGGGGCCAGTGACACGTGAGTAGTTCAAAATAATACTGAACACTAATTAGGAGGTAGTGTTTTTAATCACAGGCACATGCAAAGTAGTGATCATTTAGGTAAGGTGCTCATTGTTCAGACAGTGCAACCGTTAAGATTTTACTATTTGGAAAGACTGGTTCAGAAATTCGTTGCTTGCTAATCCACCTCTCGAGATAATTTCCATGGATAGTTTTAGGCTAGTGGGAGCATTCAGATAGCCATTGTGGCAAGACACTTTTGCATTGAGTTCTGGAGTGCTAAGAATGAAATTGTCATTGAAAGACTTGCGTTGAAGGTTTGTTGGGAGAAATGTTTGAATTATTTGTTACCATTTCCCCTCTTCCTTTTATTTTATATCTCTACAAGTTGATGTTCTATCTCTTAGTTTTTGTGGTCATTGATTGAATATGTGGGCCGCTCAAGGTGTTGAAAAGAAAACTAGTATTGAATCTGTATTAAGACCAAGCTACTTTGCTCAATTTGGACAATCACCACAACATCACGTGACTGTGCAGTCATGTGCTTTGGGTTATTTACAAACATTTGAAATGGAATATGTTGCAGTAACTTGAAATGTGAAATGATACGGAATTTAGCAGAGGTGTGCACTAGGACAAAAATAACTCAAAATCTAGCTTCTAAGATTTCTTCTAGTATTAAGTCCTCCTAGCAGAATTTGTTGGTATTGTTCAGAGACATTTTCTTCGAGCACATTTTAGTGTCTGGTTGACTTTGAGACGAGTAAGTGACAACATACGATCAGATGAACCCTTTACATCTTTTTTTTTCTGTAAATAATACCTGGTCCGTCGTTGAGTATCAATTGTCCTCTCTCACCCTTCTCTGTCATAAGTTTTATCGCCCTGATTATTGTAGAAAGTTTATTTAATATGCCAGTCATATATTCCATGTATTTCTTTATTCAAAAAGATATAGCGGCGAAAGGGGGGAGGGCTATCTAGTTTAGGAGGTTGGAAGTGAACGTAATGTTTGGGCGTGAAGATGTTGTTGTTGATGTTCCTAAGACAACTGCTAGCAAATGTAAAGGTTAAGGACCCGATCTTCAAGTTCAAATTATTGTTAGTTTTCCTGAGATGTGTGCCAACTAAAGAGAAACCTGACTTGAGATGCGATTAGCTTCCTCATTTTGTACATAATTATAAATATTAGAGAGATTTATTAGTTTCTTAATGCTTTTTTATTGCATGGGTATCATGTTATCGTTTTTTAAGATGTATGCGAATCATTATATGAAGTTGGGAAAAGAAGCAGCTATTGCTTCCCAAGTCATGAATGCATTCTGTGACTTTCTGCGCTTGACAAGTATGAGTGAAGAAAAGATTTCTTCTTGTTAGTCCTTTTTTTTGTGAGTTGGGGAGCTGAGCTCTTATGCTCTTCTACTACTCATTGTCCGGTGTTGCAGCTAGATTATGATTTTCTGTGTGCATTATTTGGTTTACATTGAGCTATCTCATTTTTTTGGTGGTTGAGAAAGGGTTCAGGTTTGAAAACAACGTCAGAAGGATGATCAGACGTGAGCCCTTGTAAAATATGTAGTTATTCATCTGGAGTGCTCCTTTAAAAAAACATTTTCTTGAAATTTAAAATGTCTTTGCTCTATGAAACTAAGACATTATCAGGTGGTGATGTGTTAAGAGGTTTGTTTGTCATAATTTGATTTAAATCTTTTTTTTTTAGGTCGGATTGGCTTTAGAGGAATTGGTTTTATTCATTCTTTCTCTTCAGATACATGATATTTAAAGGCTACAGGTGTTGATTGTTAATTCTAAGCCGTTCCAGTGAAGCCTGTTTATTTGAAAAAGAGGATTTTTTAATCCATCCTTAAGATTATGTTCAGGTTTGACTATAAACTTCTTCCCTGATGTTATAGTGTGATGAGGTTGATGAGAAATCACTGCCATTTCCTGAGTGGTTCGTTTTCTGGATGGTGCCAAAAAGGCAGTCATGGCATGAGGACCGAGTCGTATTCTTGCACTTTGATTCAAGTTCCCAAGACTTGACTGGTTTGATGTTGGACAGCATTACTGGTTGTAGTGTTGTACCTGATATGGATGTGAAGGGTTTTCTGTTTCAGTTTTTGTTTTTATTTTGACAACTTTGATGATAGCCCAACTCGGCTCTCTTCCCCACCGTCGTCACCACCACCACCACGTTGTTTTATTTTTCTTTTTGGTGTCGTTCAGACGAACTTGATTTGCATCGTTGTTCTTCATTGTGCTTGTAATACTTTAACTGGTATTTTTCGCAACGGCAGGCCGTTCGAGTTTTGAAGTGACATTGAAGAGAAGGGGGAGAGAGAGAGAGAGGGAGAATTTTTCTCTCTAGAACATCATTAATTGTCATAATTTCATACATTACATAATGCAAGCATAATATACTGTCTCTCTCTCTCTCTCTCTCTCCGTTGTTTCTCCTGTACAATTTCAATTTTTTGAAAGGGGAAAAATAGTTTTTGTCGTCCTCTTTTTTTTTTTTTTTTTTTGTAGAAGTGGATTTCTTCTTCGTCTTCTCTTCCTCCTCCTCAGCATCGGTTGTTGGTTGATTGGTGCTGTGTTCTGTGCAAGGTGCTTCTTCAAATTGCACTCACTCGTTGTTGACCGCAAAAGTGACTTTGAATGTGAAAAAATTTCTTTATTATCGGATGAATGCCCTTACTGTTCATTATTATTCTTATTACTGTTGTTATTAATTATATTAAACCTATCATCCTCACACGCAAATTTCTAATTCATGACGACATAGACGACAGTTGGTCTTTGGTTTTTTCGTTGGTTGTTTTTTTTTTGCGAGGAAGAATCACATTTCATCGTGTTTCACTTATTATTTTTTGAGTGTTACTATCATATCATAGAAGAGACCATGATGAGAAGTTGTTTTATTGTATTTTTTATTCAAAAATTATCAGAGTATCTGGTGGCAATCTGATTTTTGTTTTGCTTTGTTTTAATTCCTGTGATGCAGATAGCTAAGTATTAAGCATAAGATTTTGAGGGTTTTTGTTTATTATGAAGTCATTACTTCCTACTCGCACATCTCCATCTGACTATTTTTGATTATTGTATCAATTTTTATGTTTGTAAGTGACGTTTAGTTGGTGCTAGTACTGACCAGAGCCAGACTGACAATCAGAAATTTTTCCGAATTTTTAAGGATCTAGTACCAGTTCTACTTGTAATAAACGTAAAATGGCTGGTTGAATAATTTCCTGAGAAAACTTCAGACTGCAGTCCGGCTCTGGATGTGATCCCCCTATTTTCCAATATACTTGGTGAAATTTAAATACTATTCTTTTGAAAGTTTTTTTTTTTTGAATTGGAGATGATTTTGTGTTTTTTTTGTTGTCAATCGTCCACTCACCTTTTTTTTACTGTCTGTTAGGAACATACTCTTCAAAAGGGCAGGTGTCCTGCCTTTACAGACTACTAGTTCTTCTTTATAACCCATTGTAGCACCAGTGTTTATGTATTTATTTATTTTGTTTGTGTGTGTGTTTGGTTTTCGAAACAAACCAGGACTTGAAAGTCTCAAAATATGAAACCAATGGGATACATATTCTTCCAAATTGGAGTACAGTTCAGTAGCAGCTTTACTCCAGTTGTGAATACTCGTTTTTTACTTGTGAAATACTTTTCCACTAAATTCAAATTTCCACCTGAACTGAGTGGTGATAGTGAACATTTTTAATTTTTTTAATGAATAGGAGCAATGGTAAAATGTCCAATGTTTTTTCTTCCTCTTCTCCATCTTATTTTTGGTTGCTAGCATGCCTTTCTTAGACTTTTATCTCATCGTTAATCTTCTTAAGATTTTGCTTTTCAAAGAAATCTTTTTGAAAGAATTGGGGCGCGGGACACAACACTATTTGAATGCGTCAGTAATTGCAGTTTACAAGCAGCATCAAGTACTACTACTGCTACCACTACTACTATTACTACCACCGTGCGATTGAATTCTAGTCTGAAAAAAAAAACTGCAAAATTTGTATAAAAAACAACATATACCTTTTTTCACCCAAATGTAGTCGTGTTTTAACTTGTAAACGGGTACTTCTGTCTACCTCTAGCATACTCGAGGGTGGTCATCGTTTACTAATTTTTAATTGTCCTCGTCTCACTTGTTCTTCCTTTTTCTTCTTCTCCTTCTTCTGCAGAAATATTCCTCCTTCATACTTTTTTATATCCCCACTACTCTCTTCTCTCTCATTTGGTTTGGTTTTATTCATGTGTTGTAAATAGATGATTTGTATAAAATGAAAAAAAAATTTTTTTGGTCCTTTAGTTGGGGTAAGATATATATTATTAACAAATTTATATATATAAATAGGATTTCTAATGTGCAATTTTCTTCAAGTATCTCTTCTTCTTCTTCCTTCTCCTCATCCTTTTCAGCAGCCAAACTGACGACCACCTCACCTCAAAGGCATATGGTGCTCGAACTTGTTTAAAGATCGCATATAGTCCTTTGTAGTCTTTCTAGTCGAAGTTGAAATTTTTTGGGATCTGTGACTGGCTCCCCGCAATTTTCGGCAGGTGTTAGTAGCATAAATTGCTGGAGAAGATATTTGTATATAACAGTTTTTTGAACGGTTGATATTTAATTACCCTGTTTTTGTATTAGAAAAGAAAGCAAATTTTCAAATGGATAACAATTCAGTTCTTCAATTTAATTGTATTAGTCTCTGCCAAATAAAGACAAAAAACTTTTTTTTGTCATCTTAAAAAGAAAAAGAAAGATTTCAGCATTTTTTAAACTGTTTAAAGTGATTCGAGATATCGTTTTTATTAGTATTATTATAAAACCGCAGTATTCATTCAGTAACAAGCAAAACAATGTGCCAAATTGTACGCTTCTTTTCCCCCCTCTGTCATTTTTTTTTAAAAAATTTAGATGTATTAATATAATATGATCTGCTGCTGACCACACAGTAGTTATTGATTTTATGTCCAACGTGAAAGAAAATCCCTAACATTGTTTATTGTTAAACTATACTGGCATATTTTTTTCATAGCACAATTTAGAAAGGGACATATTAAATACTTGCCAAATTTTTGGCACCATTTTTTGCCCCATCTTTGACGGCAACAAAAAAAAATCTAGATCCTAACCCTTTCCTCCTTTTTCAAATCAACGGCTGCACACCTTTGTCCTGTTCCACCCCGTGTCTGTTTTAATCTTCCTCTTCCTAATCCACTTTATATAAAACCGCGTGTTTGTAAGATTGGCTTATTTATTGTTATTCTTTCAATATTTTAAAATGTTGAATTTACATAAATGTCTAAAGAACCTTGAAAAGATATGTTGGGGTATTGTTTTTACATATGGTCAGCTTGAAAGATGGGCTGGTGGGGGAAAAAAATATTAGTTTTAATAATAATATCGATTTGTGATCGACATGTTGTTAATTTTTGCGCCTGGCTTGTAAATTAGTTGGTCAATAAGTGTCTCACATTTTTTTATCATCAGACCACACTAAATTCAAGACGCAGAAAAAAAAAGTAGATAATTATTAATTTAGGAAAAACAAAGTGTAAAAAAATAAGTTTTACCCTTTTTTTTCTTCTTCACGTGTCGTCATCATCACATTTAAGTTACTTGAAAAATTTTTAAAATGACAATCTGAAGAAGGGTTGCTGCTGATAATGACTGAAAAACATGCGATTGTTAAAAATTGTTTTTACATATATAAATAACATATATATACATATAATAATATATATAACGTAATTCCATATCTGATTGATTTACTGCACTTCATATTATGATTATTATTGAATTCAGTGGTCAATTTTTTTTTTCTGTTATTCTCATAACCACAGATGAACGTTGTTATAATCTTCTCCTTACCCCTGTCCTACTTGAGAACTCCTTTCTCACATCACCAAACTCTCATTCCTTTAAGAAAAAAAAATCAAATAAAAAACAAAGTGTCGTTTTTTAGATCTAGACTTAAACAGTGTGTATCCTTTAAATACCAGAAGTTGAGTAAATTTTTTGTGTGTGGTGTTAAAACAGTTATCATTAGACCAGTAAGATGTTAGGTGCCATCTGATTTAATCCGTCTCATTTATATTTGCACCCTCTTTTCTCTTCCTGATCTTCTCCATCTCCCTATTTTCTTATAGTCACAACAGTACATTGAATATGTTTCTCAAAATAATAATAATAATACTACTCTTAACCAGAAATCCCCCCCTCCATGTTGCAAGCCCTACTCGCCTAACAGAAATCACTTTGTTTATTCTGTAAATGCATTTGATTCACGGTTTTTTTTTTAATTTTGACTTTCACATTTTCGTAAAGTGAGATGATAATACTACCCTTTGGTTCCGATGCAGTTGTTAAAACCTTTCTCAAACACCATGTAACCGATGAATTCATTGCCACCAGTTAGACAATAAAAGCAATTGCTTGGTTGATTTGAAATTATTGAATTAATTAATTAATTAAGGTTTTACCGATCTTGACAAATTTTGCAGTGGTGAATTTCTCAGGAATGATGTTTGCTCCTTGTCGACTTCCGCGGGTTTTTCGGTCAATATGAGGGTAGAAGTGTAAACTAGAAAAATATGTAAAAAAAAAAAAAAGCCCGAGTTTCTTTACTTTGCATTAGTTTTGATTATTTACTTATCATTATAGTGCCACCGACGAGTTCCGAAAAAGATGTCACAGATTCCGCAATGGGACAATGCTCAAATGATGCTAGGATCAAAAGTCTCTTGCCATCTCTTCGCCAAAATTTAGGTGCAATATTTTTACTCTCACTCGAAGAATTAGAGGTATGGTGGTGGTATCGTTAAATAATTGCTTAGTCTGTAATATTGACTTCTTGATAACATTTATTCTGTATAGCTTTTAGCAGACATGGATGTTGACAAATACAGCAATGATTCGACTGACAAAGACTTGTGCATTCGTCTTCGAGACACTTGCACTCGCATTGTTAGTGAACGGCAAGAGGCTAAAGAAGCGATGGATCTTTTGCAGATGTGGAAAACTTCCAGTGTTGCTTTGCCTCATAAACGTGCTCGACATTCTGATAAGTAGGATGAAAAATTGTTATATTCTTATTATATATATTTGAAAACAATCTCCATTATCTTTCAAATTTGTGTAAAATTTTTAGTATAGAAAGTTAGAAATGTCTTTTGTTTGTGATCTTAAATTCTACTTAACGTATTTTTATCATTTTAGAGCACAGATGTCATTTTATACACCTTGTCAGAAAATTGTTTTTCCAAAGCTGAAATATCGTGTAAAATTGTTTGTGCTGATTTTCACAAGATAAATACTAGTAGTAGAGAATCTCATTTGTGTCTGACAGTTGTTGACTATATGGCGGTTGGTCTTACAAATATTTGTTGGACATAAAAAGTTTTTAAAAAAGATTATAAACATACTACAGTATTATGATTTGAGGATAACTAACCGCTGTTCTTGTGGCTTATTCTAGTGCAATCCCATTTTGCAGTTTGCGCATAACTTCAGCTAGCATTTGATTGCAAAGTGCAGCATACGGATTCAGTTGGACCAGCATAGTTTTTGCAAAACTACTACCCAACTTCGCGGCTGAATGAAAGTCTTGTAAAGCGTTGTTGTTTTTCCCCTCTAGTTGAAGGATAAGGCCACGCTGACAGAATGCCTGACAAGCCACTTTACCAATTCCTTGGCTCAAGTTGATGGCATTATTTAAATCTTCCATTGCTCCTGAAAGGATATGACGGTATTTCGAACTACTTCTCCCCTCGAGATAAAACTATGAAATTATATTAATAGTATGTTTGATTTTTTACCTTCAGTATCTCCCTTGAGTCGCAACGCTTGTGCCCGATTATTGTATCCCGAACTTCTATAGGGTGCAATCTCAATCGCTTTCGTAAACAGTTGAATGGATTTTTCAATTTCGCCACTTTCAGCAGCAGTCACGCCTTCTCGTTCAAATTCTTTCGCTTCTTTGGCTATCCTATCATTATCTTCCAGTTTTTCTTCTGGAAAAAAAAAATATAACACGCGATCTATTATCAAGGAAAACCATCCTGTTAGATTTAACGATTTAGTCTTTCCTCATGAAATTCTTACTCTCTACAATGAATTTATTGACCATTTGTGGTTTATAAAATGGTATTGAAATTTTTAAAACTTACTGTAGTTCTGCGTAATACAATTTAACAGTGATTTGAAAAATCGTTATGTCAGCCTATCGTTTTACAAGTTTATATAAGAAATTTAACTGTTACATACCTCCTAATTGCAGTTCTGTTTCATCTTCAAAAACGCCTTCTCCTAATGGCAAAAGTGGATTTAAAATGCTGTTCAAAATGTCTCTATCATGCTTTGTCGCCATTTTCCTACGAATAATAGATGAACAGTGAGTTTTTCTCTCACACACGTTTGTGCGTATAACAGCACTTGCTATGAATGAAAAATGATCGCCGAAAACATTAGAATGAGTATTGCGTCCACTCAACCTTGACCAGTATTAATTTGGCAAGAAGATACGGATGCATGTGCAGTAATTCTTTTAATTGTGGCCCCATCACAAATTTCAACGTTATGTTCCAATGTTTGGCATAATTGTCATATTAAGAACAACTCTTGGGTATTTATTTTAGTTCGTATTCTTCTACTAAGTGCCAAAGTTTCACAATATCATTGTTGATTGTGTATTGCAATGCTAGTATATTGACGTACTGTACGTTAATAAATGACGTTATCTGCATCTAATAACGGAAGCTATTAGTATAGGACCATTTGCCCTTATTAGATGCAATTATGTAACAAAGTGTGTAGTTGGCACTCATTTTGTTTTTTAGTTTCATTTCGGTTTCTTGGCAGAGAGCATGTACTTTCAAGTACTATGCGTCCAAAGTTCCCAAATGCCTATACTGTACCTCTTCCTCTTGCACGTCCTTCCAATAATTTTGGGTGCCTAATTTTGTGTTTCATTTTCTGTAATGATAGCCACCTTGGCTCAATACTCGTCATTATCCAAGTTTGGGTAAAAGTGTAGTTTAACCCAAGGAATTATTTCTTCATTCGTAGCAGATGAAATGTGGCGCTTCGGTCGGTATAACGTCGTCAAAATACTCGCTCCAGGGCCTGCTGCACATGCTATTGTTTTTAAATCGTTTGGACATAATGAAAGTGATTCGCGAAATATTAGGCGTGTTGAAATGAAGCTTTCGATTTATGCAATCGAAATAACGAGTTAAAATAACGAGAAAGATATTCATTAAATAAATTCATGAAGTTCTTTATCTTGAAGTTCTTGGCCCTGGAACGAGTATTTAACGAAGTTATACCGACCGAAGCGCCACATTTTATCTGCTACGAATGACGAAATAATTCCTTGGGGTTAAACTACACTTTTACCCAAGTTTGCCCTATGTAAAGTTTACTGGACTGGAAGGCATGGTGATAAAAAAAAATGTCCCATCGAAAAAGGATTCTCGTACAATTAAAAGGAAAAATCGGAAATAAAGTATGTAAACGAAAGTTTTAATTAAGAAATCCTTATCATTAGTATACTTGCAGTGTATACTGTACTACACGTACTGGCAATTACACTCTGCAGTCGACGATCGAATCCAAAACCTTAACTAATTTGAAGAATCGTA
>JAAFCE010001036.1:45929135-45984262 GCA_013389805.1 Trigoniulus corallinus | reverse complement strand
CAAAGGAAAATTTTCACTTCTCGAATAATACAGTGTGGGTACCCTATGTCTTATCGTTTGATGTTTGTAGTTGTGTGCAATCAGCGATGATAGCTACTTGTCTCTCATGAGTGACAATGGGGACGTACGTGATGATCTTAAAGTACCAGACGGAGAATTGGGACAAAAGATTCGTAGTGAATATGAAAATGGTAACGATATTTTGGTAAGTATGGCGTAATTATGAATCAGTTTTTTATAACGTTGATTGTTACGTTTTTCCACTACAATTTGTTTTGATTTGGGTATGTTATTTTCAGTGCACAGTTTTGAAAGCTTGTGGAGAAGAATGTGTTATTGCTTATAAGAATAATACCACAAGTGACAAATCGTAAATAGTTTAATGCCCCATCCCAGTTTAACATCTTGGCTGGCATTTGCTTGTGTGATAATTGAATACATAAAAATTCAACTTAAAAATGTTGGTCTCACTGTGCAGTATACAGGACACAAATTTCGACATAATGTTACAACTGCTAAATAAATGGTATCAATAGCATTGAGAAGTAATCTACCCTCAATACTTGATTTAATTATTTAATTTCTTGTAGGCACGTGCCTGATGTGTACCCATTATTATTGATTTTCATAAGTCATATCTATCACAAAAAATTTAATCAGTTAACTATATTCAACAAACTGAAATTCCTTCAAATTTTTCCTAATTATTAATGTGGAGCATCTTCGATGCTTCCAATTTGTTCTGTATGTTGATAAAACTGGGGGTCTTATCAAATTAAGTAATATCACACTTGAAGGTCAAGTTTTGAATTTAGAAAATGTACTGTGCTTTCTCTATTAAGAATTTTCTTCATTTTGGAGCGAAAGATGTTGGGGCTGTGAAAAGGTTAGGATGCCATTTATTTGTAGCTATACTCATGCAACATCAAGTTGTTCTGCAATATCCAGAAATTTTTTTTAAATTTTCGCATAAAGGAGACTGACCAGGTATCCTTGTTGTGCTTTTGTTTTTCTAACAAAAATTTGAAAAATTTTTAATGCAAGTCTAACCTATGTTTTTTCCATAGGCAGTGTTAATGCCATGTTAATTTTGTTTTAGCATTCACGTGATTTGATTTGGGTTGGTGCAAATTGTCAAAACTTAATAAAAAGAAATCATGTGCAGATATGCGCTTATATGCAAGGATTTCTTTAAGAAATAAAATATTCTTACAGTCTCTAATTGGATTGATAATTGTGACTATTTGAAGCCTTATAGCAATAATTAGAAAGTGGACATTGTGGTCTCCATATGGAGTTAAAATTTTGGTCCTACATCTTATGAAAATGGCATCCAGTTTAAGTTCCAATGGATTCATGTATCACACTTCTGGTGTGGATGGTAAACCCATAAAAGCCCCCCCCCCCATACATGCTCAGTTTCTTCTTCAGTTCTAAGTGTACAGTTAGATCGCTACGTGTGTGGGGAAATTCATCGAGTCTACAGTTATATTTTTGAACTAAAGATCTTTTATAACAGTAGTTCAGGAGGCATAGTGTGTGTGGAGCGGTGGCAATCAAACTGCATGTGTGTAGCAAAATCTCTGTTTTAACTGAACAGTTAGAACTGAAGTGTGTATGGGGGCTTAATACCTCTGCAGTCTTCTAATAAGAACTCGTGTTTTAAACAATTTAAAGGACGAACAATTTTTTAAAAAGGGATATGTTTCCAATGTCACGTTCTTCTGAATAAGTTTAGAACACAATGTCCGTTTTTGGTTTGTTTGTGTTTTAGGGCCCATCGACTACAAAGGTCCGTTTTTGGTGCGGCATTTATGGAGGTTGGCGTTTATTAATTTCGTGAGCTTTTATTTCTTTAATATCGTACTAAAAGGTACAGAAAAAGAACGCCACAAGACGCAATCATCCAACGACTGGAGTAAATACAAATGGAGCCGACGCTTAAAGTGACGGAACTTATACGATAGTGCGTTCCATTGATGGTAACAACAGACCGGAAAAAACGGCGCCTGAAATCCCCAGGTGAAAGAGAAATGGTTAACAAAAAGTGGGGAACACGTCTTTTTATAGATGATACTGGCAATCATCATCATACCCTTATCCCACCTGTGGCAGGGTCGGTTCTGTGGGTCCACAGAACATACTCTGACCTGGGGTACCCCAGCCAGTCATCTGGAAACCCACAGGAATATTGGCTAAGGTTGTCTGTGGGGGAATGCCGCCTACCCCCCTGTTCCAACACCGCATTTTACAACCAAAATAGAAATTTTGGCAGGTAAATTAATGCTTTGTGCGTTATAAAATTGCATGGTCAAGCACCATGCAATTTTATAATGCATGGAATAGACAATATTGGCAGTGGAAAAACAAAAAACGTCAATGTTTTTCAAAAACTGAATCTTGAATAGTGAACAATTGGGGCTCTTTTAAGCATTGCGTGCAGAAGTTCTTTTTTTGTCTTCCAACGCTATGGAGATCAGTGGCGGATCCAAGATTTTCGTCAGGGAGGGGGGGGGGGTTGAGCTAAAGCTCACATATTATGCGAATATAAGTTTATATGTGCATGGGGGGGAGGGGTTGCGACCCCAAAAACCCTACCCTGGATCCGCGCGTAATGGCGATTATTGGAGGGCGGCTGTTATTGGAATAAATACGGTATCTGGTACATGGTCACCTCGGCTCCGCTTGCTAATAGTGATTGTTGAGTTGCGTTCAAAATAAGAGTTCTTAATGGAAAATCCTATATACAGAATTTAAAATTTAACGTCAGGTAATATGATTAAAAGTTTAGGGAACACCTGAGATGTCGAGCGCAAGTCTCGTATGGTAGCGCCATTACATTAAATGTACGTGAAATCAAAATTTAGAACGGCACGCGCTGTGAGCTTATGGTGAAGGACCGCGATAGCGTTCACTTGCTTGCGCTTTAGCGTAGCGGCTCCAAGTCTCCCGAACGCCCGTTGAACTAGATTACTGATTGGTTCTACTAATATATTTTCGTGGTATCATCTTTCTTTTTTTAGTGCGTTTTATAATTCACGGTGCAAATCTTTTGTAAAGTATTGCGTTTAAAAATGTAACATTAAGTTCAAAAACGTATGGCGTCATCCGTTTTTCGTGAAGGACCAATTGCCACTCGTCTGCTATGCCGCCATGATTCCTTTTCTCCACTTAATTGTCGCTACTTCATAATTAGTTATTGACGTCCGGTGTGTTCAACCAGTTGGGCTCACTTAACTTTTATAACCTTTGATTCTAGATGTAGAAATAAAATTGAAATTTTCTCAAGTGTGTACATTTTGTCGGTAAAAAGTTATAAGTAGTGAGAGAACAGAAAGTGAATTGAACGGCAATTGGCGCTGTTGATTGCGCCTCACATCGTCCATTTTCCTAATTTTTTTTTCGATAGGAATGGTGTGGGAGAGTGACGTCATGAGTACGTCACCTGCTTTGTCCAATGAGAAGAGAGGAAAAGGCGCTTTGTAGTTACGTGTAGTTGCCATCGTTCGCAGAAGGTTGGAGAGAAACAAAGCTGAAGAAGGAATAACATCGGAGTAAAAGGGACGGGAGAAGAACATCTTTAACCCACCACCTTTACCATCATGCCTGACCCAGAAAAACAGCCAGACCAGCAGAAGGCTGTTCTGGAGAAAAAGGTCATCGGTAAGAATTGAGAAAATCTTTCAATATTAATTGCCAAAAATGTGAAATTCTATGTCGTTGAAAATGGAATGCAACTTTCCACCCGTCGTCCCTCCCTCTACATGCCGCTCTTTGTTCGTTGACTTAAGCCTACTATTGGATTCGGTCTTGTTACAAATTACGCATTGCTACTATCTGATCTATCTCCATTAGTTTGTGGCTTCCTTTATGTTTTTTCTGTTTTCATTATAAAAAGATAAATGTTTTCAAAATAATAAGTACAAGCTTTACCCGCCAAATTAAAATACTGCACGTTTTTTTTTCTTTTTCACACAAGCTACCAAAGTGACTGGGACGGTGAAATGGTTTAATGTAAAGAGCGGTTATGGTTTCATCAATCGGTAAGAGCTCATCGTCCACTCCTTTATTTGACGTTTGTTTCGTTTTAGTGTACGCGTGTATATCTGTGGGAGTGGCTGATATACTGTACCCTAATAGTTAATACGTCTTGGTTTCTTTGACATCAACAATTTTGGAACGATTTAAAAATTTAGCTAAGAACTACGGGGACGTTTTTTTTACCATTATCACGATGACGATAAGGCAAGAAATAAATCAGCAAAATTGAAAGATTTATTGCCGAGTTATTTTATCCGTTCATTGTAGTTTTAGATCACTGGTTGTATATTTTAGTAAAATTTTACACTTTCATTTGTGTCCATGAAAGGAGGGATTTGAAGATTGGAATTCTAATGGCACTGATGTATATAAGGCTCGTTACAATTACAACTCAATCATTTCATTTGACACTCTTCAAAACATTCATTGACAAGAGTACCATTTTCAAAATATGCAAGATATAGTGACTAAAGTGATGTCCTGTAATTAATTTCCATTATTGCCACTGAACTCTCCTAGTATGAAAATGTAAACAGTCATTTTTTAGGGAACTTATTGTCAGCAGGGTGGAGAAAGAAAGATGAGGGGAAAATGACTTGATAAATACCAAGAGCTACAGCTAAGGATTCACATATTTGTGTTAGTGGAAGTAAAAATAGAATAGGGTTGAACCAAAACAGAGTGTATTTGGCAAAAGTGGAGTTGAAGAACCGAAGGGGTGTGCGTCCGTGTATAAGTAGGTAACCGTAGTGGATTGTGCAACGCTGTAATTTAAAAGAAAAAAAAAAACGAACTTAAAATGTTCGCAGTTGTAAAAACAAAAGTTCAAGATGTGGATCGAACTTCGGTCGCTAGTACAAGGCTGTATAATTTCTGACGTGTACATTTGGTTTAATTTCAATAGAATTAAACATAATGATAGCCATCTCATTTACATTAATTAAAGATCGAAAGTTTACTAGAGCTTTTTTTTAGTATAATGTACTTGCCATTTACGATACTTAGAAAACGTGAAATCCAATGATGAGACTTGTAAATATATTGTAGGTTAAATGACTAATTTGACTATACTTTTAAACGAAAGCATTAATAAGTTTGCTATCATTGGATTGTATTTCTTTCCTGTTGTAGTAACGACACCAAAGAAGATGTGTTTGTCCATCAGGCAAGTTCTGTCTTATTTCAGTCTTCGGAAAATATGCTAGATTATAGTATTTTTTTAACTGGAAATAATTTTATTAGACTGCTATCATCAAGAATAACCCCAAGAAGTTTGTGCGTAGTGTCGGCGATGGGGAAACAGTTGAATTTGACGTCGTCGTTGGCAAGAAGGCAAGTTTACTGTTATACCATTTCGGTTGTCAGATGGTAATGAATAACAGGAATCGGTGTCAACACGTGTAGGGAAATGAAGCTGCTAATGTGACAGGTCCTGAAGGGGCGTCAGTTCAAGGTAGTCGTTATGCCGCCGACCGACGAAATCGTTTTTACCATAGCCTATATACTCGCCGCCAGCCTAGACCCAGACCTAGACCTGTAAGTTGAGTAAAGCTCTGTGTGTTAGACGAAAAATGTCACTTGACAGTGTCGTGATAAAGAAGCTTAATCCTTATAGAACAGTGAAGGTGGTGAAGGGTCAGGAGAGCAGAGTGGGGGCGAAGGCCAAGTGGAGGACAGGGAGAGAGATAGTCGGCAAAGAAGACCTCGCCGACCTTTTTACAGACGATATTACCGTCGTCCGTCTGGCCCAAGAACTAACCAGAATGATCAACCTGGTCAAGAGGTGCGCTTTTCTTTTAATATTGCTTTTAACGCGATCTGTTAAGTAATATTTTTCCCTCGTAACGCCACAGGGAGGAATGAGAGATGGAAATGAAGTGTCTAACGATAGCAGCATGAGACGAAAACCTCGATTTTATCGGGGTTATTACCATGGACCACGCCGTCCACGTAATCAGGATGGTAATCAGAGTGGAACTGACACTGATGGTAACAAGGTAGGGCTAATTTTATTGTTTCCTTGTGGGCGTATTACGAAAGGGAAGTGTTAAATCAATGAGTGCATTAGAGGTAGCTTGGGTGGGGGACATCGCGGAATAGATGAGGGAAGTGTGTTAGTATGTTAGGCTAATGGGTTGGGGAGTCGGCCAAGCAGCCATAACGGGCCGGACCCTGTGGAGGATGCTCGCGGGTGAGGGGAAATTAGGAGCACTCATGTCAGTACTAACTTGGGTTTCGTTGCTAAACTTTAGTGATCTTGCGAAAACTGGTGATGGAGATGGTATGGGCATGTAATGAAAAGAGAGGTGAAGGAGTTCGTTAGTTCCATTACGGGGTTGCAAGTTATTGGAAGTACCCAGGGCAGGGGAAGACCTGAGTAGACGTGGGAGCACGTTTTACGTAGGGACTGGTAGTGTGAGGAGTGAAATGGGACGCGATTGGGGATAGGCGGCAGTGGAGGGCTAGAACCCGCAGACGCGACCTTGCCACAGGCGGGATAAGGGTATGATGTGGGCGTATTGAATGACGGAATTGTATTGTAAAAGTAATGAAATATTTTGTGGTTTAAGGAAAATGAAGGAAGCCGGCCACAGAGGCGCCCTCGTCATCGTTTCAGTCGTCCTCCACGTCCACGTAAGGAGCAAGGGTCTGAGAAGAATGATGAAGGTAAAGACCCTGAAAGCAGAAAACCGGTACCCAAAGAAAATTCCGTTGACGATCGAAATTGTAAGTATGTTTAGGTTATGAATGAAATGTTTGTAATATGAGGTGAGATTGTTTTTTCTCAAATGAATTTTGTTTCAGTGGAAGTGCATCACAACGATGAAGACGTTCAGCCTGTTGAATTTTGAGTTGGTGTTGAGAATCGGAATATGCATAGGGTTTTTTTTCGTGCATTCTCCTTCCTTCCCCTATGCGCAGCCACCATCCTAGCATTAAAAAGCAGCCTGCTGTATTGTAACGAGACGTTACCATCTTAGAAAATGATTTTAGATAGCTTGCCAGCCAATAAACAAGATCCTTGCGCGAATTTGTCGTGTTACTCATACACCACCACCTGTAATGTCATCAGTTTGTTAAATCCACCTTTCAAAAATACAAGAAAACGGAAGAAGCAAGCTAGTTGAATGCACATGTTTTTTTTTTACCAAAGTTCGTTAAACTAAGAGTTACATGTGTTAAGAGGAGCACGCGATTTTTGATGTGTTGCGTTTGAAAACCATTAAAGTAAAGAGCAATTTGTGTCGCCTTCTGATTCACGCGACGGCATTGATGAATTCTACTTGGTGTTAATCAGTTGCACCAGGTTCTTGATTACTATTTATACTGAAGGGGTTGGGAGGGTGGGGAAACTGAGTAAAAAAAAAATTGAAATAATTTTTCACCTTGAATTTCATTACGAGTTTATAAGAAATTTTGTTACTTTGACACAGCTGATCTGTTTTAACATGTGCATTTTCAATAAAGTTTCCAAACCGAATTTAGTCCCCTGTTTTCTTGAGAAATTTCATGTTTTGTTAAAAAAACGTTATTTGAGGGCATGCATGCTGTCAACTTCAACTGGAGTGTTTTTATGTGTAATTTTATAGTACTTCCTAATTTTTGCATGTGGCTAAACAGACATTTTGGCACGTCCATTCAGGCAAGCTGAAAGACTGGAATTTGCCAAGACCCACATCAGTGAGTCCACGTTGTATTTCCAACGTATTTGGGCCTGATGACTGCAGATGTGTGTATGGAGAAAACCAAATCTAGGGAGCGGCGAATTGTGTTGGACACAACAGTTCTCGTCTGATCACTGAAGTTAAGCAGCGCAACCCCAGCTAGTACTGACATGGGTGGCCGCTTGGGAAAACTGGGTACTGCTAATACCCCAAATCGTCGCATTTGTGTAGTGTCTGCATAAGAACTACACTATGGATGGGGCTCTAATGACCTTGTAGTTGAAGAGCCCTAAAACACCAACAAAACCAAATCTAGAGCTTGAAGTTATTAATGTCAACTTTAGTGGTAAAGTGTGGTTGCGCTGGTGGAAGTTGTTGTATAATTTGTACAGCAGTGCATTTATGATTGCGATGATCCATACGTGTACTGCAAAAAAGCACTGCGTTCGTTTGTTTATGAAATCATCACCATGATACCCTTATTCTTCCTGTGGCAGGGCCGGGTCTGCGGGTTCTAGCCCTCCACTCTCGCCTATCTTCCACCAGGTCCCTGTCCACTCTACACATTCACATCTTTACGAATAACCTGCTTCTACGTCTGCTGTGGTCTACCCCTGCCCCGGGTTATTCCAGCCACCTGCCTTCTTGTAATGGACGTAACGAGCTACTCTTCCCCTCTTCTCTTTGCGTGTCCATCCCACCTCAATCTACTAACCTTCATTTCCTTCGCGATGTCCCCCACTCCCAAGCTATCTCTAATATACTCATTCTTAATTCTGTCTTGTATGCTCTTTACATGGCTGTTCTTCACCGCCCAACACTTCCATACAGCAGAGCTGGCCTAACCACTTCCTTGTAAAACCTCCCTTTCAACTTTATTGGGACCCTCCTATCACACAGGATTCCACTTCAACCATCCCCCATTGATTCTGGGAGTGGTTGTATTGCGTTAGGCACACCAGTTCTCGTCTGATCACTGAAGATAAGCAACACAACCTTGTTTGTTTGTTGGTGTTTAAGGTCCCGTCAACTACAAGGTCATTAAAGATCAGTCCACTGCATAGTTCTAATGCATATACTGCACAGACACTACACTAATGCGACGATTATTGGGTATTAGCAGTACCCAGCTTTCCCGAGAGACCACCCATGTCAGTACTAACTGGGCTTGCGTTGCTTAACTTCAGTGATCAGACGAGAACTGGTGTGTCCAACGCAACTCGCCGCTCCCGCAACACAACCTCTGTTAATACTAACATGGGTGGTCGCTTGGGAAAATTGGGTACATCTACTACCCAAAAATCGTCGACTCAGCGTACTGCCTGTGCAGTCTCTGCATTAGAACTATGTGGTGGACGGGGCTGAAATGACAGTTGTAGTTGAAGGGCCCTAAATCACCGCCGATAAAAAACCCATTGATTCGGGCAACATCCAAGTCTATCTCCCCATTGCTCTGGAACACTGATCATAAGTACTTTATTCCAGCTTGCCCCCATAGTACGTCACCATTATTCTCCTGTCCTTCCCATCATCATCATCATACCCTTATCCCGCCTATGGCAGGGTCGGGTCTGCGGGCCCATGAAACATTCTCTGATTGGGGGAACCCCAGTCAGGCGCCTGGAACCCGCAGGAAATATTGGCTAAGTGACTGTGGGGGGGATGCCGACCTACCCCACTGTTCCAACACTGCAGTATACAACCAAAATAGAAATTTTTGGCAGGTAAATTAATGCTTTGTTGGTTACAATATTGCATGGTGTCTGGCCCATCACACAATAACTATAATGCAAAAGGACTCAGGCTCATGCCTTCTCCTGTCCTTCCCAAATGAAAGCTAAACACTCTGTCTTCTTCATGTTTATATTTCATCTCACCCTCCTCCAGCCTGAGGCGGGGTCGGGTCTGCGGGTTCTCATCCTCCAATCTCGCCTATCCACACCATGTCCCTCTGCACCACCCACTCCCACGTCCGCTTTGGTCTTCCCCTATCCCTGATGCCCCAACCACATGCAGACCCATAATGGACCTAATAAGTTCCTCCTCCTCTCCTTATCACATGCCCATACCACCTCAATCTTCATGTATATATTTAGCCCTCCCTTTTTCTATCCCTGCTCTAATACCGTTTAGGCCCTTCTCTACTTTCGTAAGATACCGTTTTGAGGGCTTTTCGGGATGTAATCAAGCGAATGGGAAAAGAGGGAAACACTACAGAATCTCAGTAAGTTAGTGTGTTTCTTACAGCGCATTGTGAATACTTTTTGAGGTATTTCGTATTTTGTTCCCAGCATTAGTTTGTGTACTTGTGCTTCTGTGGTACGGTGTGGTTAACATGAACGTCCTGAATCGAACTCTGCATTGCATTAACTATGTGTGGGAGAGGCGAATTGCGTTGAACACACCAGTTCTCGTCTTATCACTGAAGTTAAGCAGCACAACCCCAGTTTTTACTGACATGGGTGGCTGCTTGGAAAAATCGTCGCATTAGCGTAGGGTCTGTGCAGCCTCTGCATAAGAACTACCGTGAACGGGGCTCTATTGACCTTTGTAGTTGAAGGGCCCTAAAACAACAACAAATTAACTTTTTGTTTTATTGATACTATCGATGAACTTTTCAAGACATTATGATGGTTAGCACATTCGGGATGTTGGATGCCTCTTTATTATCAAAATCTCTTTACACTAAAACGTCCACAGTCATTCAGTGCGCATTTTACTATAAATTAAAATATCTGAAACCAATTACTGAAGTTATAAAATATCTGAAGACAACGGTGATATATCGTCGACTTGAATTGATACTATGTGGTAACCTGGTACCATCGCTAAGCCCAAAAATCGAGGCTCGTCCTCAACACCGTCATCTGTATTCCGAAATAAAAGGTCTGGAAATAAACACCAAGCAATATCTGAAAGTCACAGTTACAGTCTTACCATCCGGCTTGAGATACTCGCTACAAGATCCTAAAATTATATTCATTCCTTGATCTGTGCACAAGAATATTCCAATTAGAGTGCGGCCATCGGTCATTTCTATTTTCATATTCTTGCTCAACCAACTTTCTAATTTTTTCCGTCCTGGTGTTTTTGCCTTATGAAATAGGAAATAAATTTAATCATAACAATTATTAAATCCCAGAGTCTATTGTATAAAATTTACCGATGTTTTGGTGGCATTTGTAGTCTGTGAATCACTGGGAATATCATTACTTAAATAATTATGACATGATAAATCTTTCATTTTTTCTTCCATTAGTTTGTAAAATTCACAATTCTGCCGCTAGGTGACAGGATGATCGGTGAGTTTTGTTAGCTGCTCTTAGTGCAAAATTCGAATTTTGAATTGCTGTCATTATCGTGTAATTGTTTTAAACTTAAGTATTGTTAAGCGGTTAAAACAATACCAAAATTGGGTTGCTGGGCGGGGACGTAATTAGAAAAGAATTGTGCCACTGCTACTGATATTGATTATCACGCGGCTACAAGGCGCGGGTCGTATTCCTTTTGTAAGCATGATACGCATTTGACACATTCGACATGTGAATGGCGTGTCGTCTGTAGACACTCCCTTTCGTATTAAACTTGAAAAATATAACTTGAATGTAAAAGCATTGAAGTTTCCGCCAGGTTTTTCATGATTGCGCAATACTTATTGGGTCACCGAGAGATTCTCAAACTCCCCATTGGGTTGTACCCGTACATGAGACTGTCATATTGCTCATTTACATTTCACACCCAAATGAGAAAACAGGTGGCTCATCTTCAGCAGTAAGTGTGGTACCTCTGTAAGTGACCGACGTTATTTTTGAGTTTGATGCAAAGGTACAGACAGCTAAGCAACTGACTGATGAAATAGCTTACCCAGGATGAATCACCAACTACTTGTCAGAAAGCCGCCATAAATTCCTGGCCTTTCTGACTGTTCCTATGGTGGTTAAGGTATGGCATTGTTGTCCGTGAGACATTTCATAAGTTGATAGGTTTATTTAAATTGAAATGTATGAATCAATGTAATCATGTTAGATTCGCGACATTTTGAACCGGTCCTTGATTCTGAGGAAGTTCTCACCAACTTTTAGTTGGCAGTGTAAGGTTAACATACAACTAAATACCAGTGTTGTTGTGCACGTTTATTTGATGATGACTTAAAACCATTTTAGGCATGAAACATGAAATAAAAATAACATTACGTTTAAACAGCAAAAGACTGCATCATTTACAAAAAAAAAAAGATTTTAATTTGTTACAAAGTCAAAAAAAATTTGCACAACTCGAGTTCTTTCCTTTGTTATTTTACTTCCAAGCGTGCTTTAGCGCCTTCTTTGAAGCTAATTTTTTTGTTATATACGATGCTACTAATAAACTTAGGAGAACTGTAACTATTAACCAATGATCGAAATCATCTTTCAAAATGTCAAAAGTACGAGACGGTGTCACCTTTGTAAAAAATAAGTCTGAAAATAATATTATCATTTTAGATCATTCAGATTGGACTCTGCGTTTAAAAAGTGCTCAAAGTGTAAAATTCATACCTAGTCCATAGGCGAGAACCAAGCACGTAGACTCTAAGCCCGTAGGCGCTGTGTGAATTTCTCTTATCTTAGACACAGTCTGATAATAGTTAATAATATTTTCAGTTGCAATCGGCAATTCAGGATTGTAAGGGAATACACCTTCTTCTCGATGTTCTGGTGTTGGAAAAATTGATCTTCGTGGGTCTAAAAATGCTTTAGGAAGTTCGAGAATCCCACCAGATGGTAAGGCAACTACATAAAACAAGATTGTCCTTAGAGAGAAAGAACAGTTTCAGTTATTTGAATTATGTAATTGCTTCAGCTTACATAAAAGGTGCTTGTTAGTAATCCCTTTTTCGGTTACTGTGACTGCAGCTGAATTGATGACTGAAGGAAATATGTATGCCTGTCTTTCAACCATCAGAGATGGCGGAGGTGCAAGAGATGAAAAGGCTGTAGTGTTACTCTGAATTTTGCCTTCATATAACTCCAACACTGCCGCCTCAATACTTCGATGTTTCTCACTAAAAAAGGTATACTGTGAAGAAAGTATATATATTTATAAATTTCAATATTAACTCAAATGAAACAAGAGTTTATCTGACGATATAGGTACCACAATCCAGTTTTCAGAGTGGATTACATGTACTGGCCCTTTTGCTTGCTTGTGATTTGCACTAAATACAATTTTCCCACTGACCACGTCTACTAGATGAATGTTTATTGATGCTGAAATGCAGAAATATTTTTACTTGTAACATTAGCAAATGTAAACAAATTGTTTACAAGTACATACATTTCTTATTTGATGAACTAAGACTCTCTGTTACAATGACTCCAAGATTGGGATTCAGGTACTTATACAGGACACTTCTATCACCCAAAACTCTTCCTTGTGAGTGCACATGCTCTAAGATTCCAGATTATTTAACATGTTAAACGTTCCCATGATAGTTATTCAATATACGAATTCAGATAACTTTTACCCACCAACTGTGCGTTTCATGACAACATTTCTTATTGTTTGAGTAAGCTTCGGGAATTCTAGTGACCAAACGTTTCCAGCAATTATCTCCTAAAAATTATGAGTGGGGTTCAATGAATACTTAGCTTGTAAGAGGTCAACTTCAATGGTCACTATTATCATACCTGTGCTGTAGAAAACCTTAAACTAAAGCCACGTACTTCTCCAGATTCGACGTCAGAAGTAAATAAATAGAGTGACTTTGCATACTGAAGTGCCACCTCCATTGCTGATTGTGGATAAACATGTATCTGAAAATCTATTAGTTTTAATAACTTTATACAATTTTAAGTCATACAAACATTTTAACTCACTTTATGCTCATTATCCATTAATAAAAGACCTCGGAGAAATTTGTCATCTGCATAAGGTAATTGTAGGACTTGAATAACTTTATGATTTAACTGCACTAAACCATTTTCACCGTCGAGAGGTTGACCTGTGATTGGATTAAATACGTACAAGACACCCAGCTTTGTATGCTAGGTTAAATAATAGTAATAATGTGTTAAAAAGTTGAATAACTTGCATAATTAATATAATTCATCCTCACTTACTTTATTTTGACCCAAAATGACACATTGAGGAAAGTGTGGATAATGAGTTGTTGTTCTTTGTACAAATAATAATAACTGTTGTTTGCCATAATGACTGAATGGTTCCAGACTAGGAACAAACGACTGCCAAATCACTTTACCACTCAAGTTATCAATCCCGAAAACCTGAGAGAAAATTAATGCTTAAGCAATTATGTACTTGAAACGTGCATTTAAGAATTAACAAATGGGAATAACCTTTCCAACTACTGTAGCCACCACCATAATTTTGTGGATGTTAAAGTCATCTCTGATTAAAGCATCCTTGGTATCGCTAACTATACCAGTAGCCTCATCATGAATGCTAAGTAGCAGCTGTGTGACATAATTTCTTAACTGAGTCAACTGGCTAGCAATTCGTCTGCCAAACAGCAACATTAAATCAGCTGTTAACGACCCCATTGCCAAAAAAAAAAAAAAATAAAAGATTAATATCTCGAAGTAAAATTCATTTAAAATAAGAAATTATAACAGTATTACTTACTACTAGCCAATCCAAATTGCTCTTCCATTCGTGCTTCGCTTTCAGAGACTGGTAAATCGACCATTTCTACCGCTAAAATAGAGGCTAACGATTCTTCTCGTATCCAGATCGGTTTTCCTGTCCATTTCATCAATGTAAAATCATTTTAATAAGTTTTTCATTTTCACCGCAGTGCTATATTAAATGAGTTATATTTCTAAAGGTCATCTTTTAAACTACACTGAGAATGTTGATGGTTCATCATAATTGTGGAAAAGATGAAATCAAGGATCAAAACGAAGATAGTGGTGCGTAAAGAGAAACCTGGTTTGATATACACCTATGTACACAAACAATTCCTACCTGGATGTTGTATCATCATCAAGGAATGTGCATTTGTAGTAAGCAAAATACGGTAAACATATCCTCCTTCTTTCTTCGCGTTAACATAAACAAACATCTGGCACGAGAAATAGTTCTGGTTAGTCATCATTCTAAAGTTAGAGGTGGTTAACCGTTGCAGGGTAATTCGACAGATTGCTTAAAACCTTAGTTGGTTTTCCAAGATGGGGTTGGAAACTAAGTTTATCCTGTAGTTCTTCAATAAAGGATTGTTCTTTAGCATCATATACACGAAGTAAGTAATCCTAATGATAGAAGAAAAAGTTAGCTTCGACTTCAAGCTATATCACAATTTGAATAATTTTGTGATGCAGTAAGACGTACATCACCATCCGGTGAAAGCATGAATAACAGTGATTTGTCGTTTATATAGGAAGCTGCAAGTATTTGGATGTTTTCTAGCGTTTTTAAGTTGATAATGCTATCATCAGTAAGTTTTAATACTTCAACGATCTCAGTGTCGATCGTTAAAGCAAAAAGGTTCTCTACATTCAAAGATGGTTCTAATAACGGCGTTAATTCGATGTTTCTGTTCGTGCCACTCACCGTTATATTCTTGGGATAAAAATAGTCAAAAACAATCGATTAGCAATTTTCTTTAAAAGAAACAAATTCATTTCCATGATACCAAAGATGCTAACCGTGAGGGATGTTTGGCGAAAAGAAGTGCTATTACTAACGAGCGGCAGAGTAAAAATCATACGTGTCTGTTCATCAACGCAAGTGAAAAACGAATTACTGATGAATCCACAGCTTTAAATGAAGAAAATATTAATTAAATCTTACTGATAAAATAATTTGCATGATATGGTTTTAATACTCACCTTGTTTGTTTGTTAAACCAAGGAGTAATTAAGTCACTGGAGAAAACTAAATCACCAGAATGATAATTAAACCATTGCACCTTAATGCTTGTCCTATCAATGCCAGTAACAATCACAACCACCTCATTAATTGTGTTAATGTGATAATAACGGTTAAGTGATCTGCATTGTAATAGAAATTTTTTTTAGGATAAATATAGGCTAATCAATGATTCCGTTTTTCTTACTTTCCTTACCTATCTTCGTTTTTAACTTCTAAATTTGTTTCCCAAATCAAGGAACCTGTGGAAGGATTCCAGCTTCTTACGCGTGACTGGGATCCGATCACTGTTACGACCTCTGAAATTTGCACCAACAATATTTCAAGACCCTGTACAAGGCATATACCGCTATTCCAAAAGTGGGCACACCTTTGTCAACATTCATTGCGTGGACAACTCCAGTTGCATCATTTTCCAGCATCTGCCGCCAAACTAAATGCAAATAATAAATCTTTAGCATGACTAACGATAGTTATGTATATAATAAGGGTATCATTTCTATACAAAGTACTTACGTATTTGTGGTGACTTAAGGCCGATTGCGGCCACAACATTTTGTTCCGAAGTAACGATGACTCGCCAACTACCATTACTGTGATCAAATTGAGCACCAGTAACTGCCCCAACGTACTGCTGCCGCCTGTGAAGGAGAACATTAAAATTTTGTAGCCATTATTCAAGGTAGGCAATTTAAATGAAGCCTGCCATCCTATCTAAAGGATATCAATCATGGACCTCACATTTGCATATAATGTTTTATTTTATCGGTAAGTTTAGTCATTCTCATCAAAAGTCTCATTTATTGCGATTTCTTTAAAGCAAATCCATTAATTGGAATAGCCAATTTTCGGCAATTTTCTTTCTACTCTGCACAGCTTAGAGCAGAGCACTCAAATACCGAGCTAAACAACGACTTTAGAAAGCAATAACAACATACCAGTCAAATTTCCCTGCTTGGTCGGCATATAATGCATCACAAGAGCTTGAAAATATGATAAAAATAAATGATAATGTGGTTAAATGACCGGCGAATGAAGTCCATAATATGCATTCGAACCTCCGCGAAGCCATGATGATGGCTTTGCTGGAGCTGATGCGCCCCAAGTGGTGGCGGGAAAACTCAAAATTTGTAGCAGACTACTGCAAAAGAAAAGAATTACAGGTCAATGTGGCTTGTGAAATTGACTGGATTGAAGTATTATTAGAAATTTTGACTTATTAATAAGATTTCATTATTAGTTTAAAGTCTACGTGACAGAAATGTTTTTAAAATAATGCGATTAAGTAAAATATTGAAGAAGTTGGGGAAAATATCCGGAAATGAATACAGTTGAAAACGGAAGATAAGCGGAGAAGTGTGATCTCATCGCAGCAACGCTGAATAGGTAGACATATTGCGCGTGTTGAGTCGTTCTAAAATCATTCTCAATCCTATTCTAGATATTAAATATTTGTGGATTGTGTTTGCAGCCAACTATATTAATGACTAACTTGGAAACAATGGAGTGTTCATTTCATTGTGACGGGTTTAAATATTTAGCATAGATTACTTTGAAATTGATTACTTCGCCCAGGTCCTCTCCTATGAGGTCATCCATTCAATTTCTCACGTTGCAATGAGTTTGCAGAAGGGGAAACAAGGACCAACGCAACCACCACCGCCTCCTCAACAAGCAACTACTACGATAATACAAGCATCAGTTGTAACAAATCAAGCACCAAAGTATCCTTTAAGAAAAAAAAATTTAGTTTTGGGTACAAATTCTCTACAGTTAAGAATTCACGGTAAGCGTTGTCTTGAGTATATACATCTATTTCTCACGCAAGTTTTAAGGTTGAGAATGAATGAAACTGTTGGTGACGTGACAACGTGTCGGGTGGAATTACGTAAGATTTAAACTTTTCTACCATATAATTAAAAAATAGCTTTCTATATATTGACTCATTCATAAAAAAAAGTGGGTTTTCGTATTATTATTTTTAACCACTATTGAAATTAATGGTCATAATTTCTGAAGGTGTGTTCAGCGGATGTGTGGTGGGTTTGGCGGCAAAACGCGTTGACGAAGAAAAAAAATGGTGGTTATTGGGGTTTAGTTTGGAAGACAGTTTCAAACTGAATTTCTTAATGATTTATTTTATAAAGCGATTATTAAGTCACATAAATTAACATCGAGAATAACAGATCGTTACTGGTTGGTGTTGACCTACACACCAGTTTGATCACGCTCAGTACATCCCCCCCTCCCCTCCTTTAAGTCGATGAGAATGAATGAGAAAGAATAAAACTATTTTTATTTCGTTAAAAAACCACATGCCAACAGAATCCAATTATGACCTGAAATGAACTTTTCAGAAGCGATTGGCACATGTTTTCCCCCAATCTCCCTAGTTCTATTGCGTAAGAATTAAAGGAAAGAGTTGACAAGTTTGGCGGCATGACTGCAAGTGCCCTCTGGTGTGGCTTTCTATTGACATGTGATTCAAAATGGCGTCTTAGGCGTTCGACTAAAATTTTTAGAACGAAATTGTAACGACAATTACTTATTTTAAAAATTTGTTAATTGAGTTATAATGGCAGAGATATATGCCGCTGATTCACTCCAGTTACTTACAAACCGCGAATAAGAGTTAGTTCGAAGTAAATATTGAGAAAATACCGGTCGAAAATGTGGCAGCAACCTCAACGTTATGCGAGAATCAGAGGTCATCCTTGGCCGTCAAACGAATGCGAGCCAGGTTGGTTTTTGACTATTTGTCTTGTTCTATGTGTTTCATACCCTTGCAATTATCATTATTGCATCTTGATATTAGAAAATATTTTTTGATTCTTACTGTAGTGTTATTTTATGCTTTCCTTTCGTAAGAATAACTATGTATCTGTGTAAGTATTAATTGCCATTATGTCATCCATAGTTGACTTGGCAGAGAAGGGGGAAAGAAGGCACATTCAACGTTTTATGCGTCGTACGTTGACCGGGTGTTAAAAAGGGTTGCGCTTGACTTTGTGTGATGTGAAATAAGCCTTTCATACAAAATGTTGTAAGAGTGTTGTTCATTTTTTTTAGTTTAATATTTAAATGGTGCCAACGTCGCCATTTAAAAGCAATGTTGACGAAGGTGAAATGTGTATAGGCAAACTGGCATCCAGCTATATGTACCTCTTTCTCATCCAAATGCTTTAGAAATCAATATAATCATAATTTCGTTAATGAAATCCTCAATGAACAGCGTTTCCTGTCTATAGACTTTTTTTTATAAATTAGCTTTCAAGTAACCGCATTAACGGATTATAGCTCAGAAACTAGTCGGTCATTTATGATTAGAATCAACTGTGCCTTCTCTAGTTTCTTTTCATGTGTCTTCCTGTAATTTGCGGCATTTCCTCCTTTTATTCTCATCATTTATTTACAATTTTTAGAATGGTTTTAGCCACTTGCAAATATACCCTGCTTACATTTGCTTTGGACTAGCTAAATGAAGTTTCGATATCAAGTGTTCTACGTCGAATGTAGGTACTACAGGTTACTGTAATCTATAAGGAGGCTTGTTTATATATCGCTAAACGAAGTTTGATATTTAGTGTTATATGTACGAAGTGTAATAGGTATGGGGGGAGTCATTTTTCGGCGTGCATCTAATGTACCCTGCGTCGTCTATTTTCGAAATGCAGTAATTGCGATAAAGGTGAGACTGTTGTTGTTACTGGCATGTTCAATTGCACTTAAAGATAACTGATAATTATTAAAAAATCAGAGTTTTCTATCAGGAATGATATTACATTATTGTAGGTTGGTTTCGTGCAGCTTTCACCAGTAAAGTAAAAATTAACCGACGTACTACAAAAATGGGTATTGTAATGAATTAAGGATTCAAGGATTCGTTAGATGTTGAGGAAAGATGTTGTATGAAGGAAGACTATTGCGTTGTTTGTTTTGGCGGTCTTTGCTAAATGTCGAGGCTGAAGAAGGTTCAAGATTTTCAAAGTTTACAAATTTCTGGATATCAGGAGTTTGGAACATATTGTTTCATCAGGAGTGGTATAGTTCTCTTCCCCTACTAGTTATCAATAGTTATATCGTAATAAGAGTAAATATTTCTTGAAGACTCGACTCGATTTGGGTGCTAGTATTGTTTATTTGTATTGTACTGTATTTCGAATTTTTGATCTGTTGACTTGCACTTCGCACTGAACACGAGTATGTGTCGGATAAGAAATTACCCATCCAATATAATACTCTTCACCCACTAGTGAATAGAGTTGAGTAGAATGCGATGTATAAAAAAGATGATTTTCGTTCTTGATGTTAATGTTCGTGAAATTTTTGTCCTGACCTTTTCATAGTCGCTCTTTGCGTTTTGACCTTTGTATAGTAAGACATTGGTAAGGCCGATGTGATTAGTTTGAACTCCTTTAGATTTTGAGTGTCCTTAGGTCAGGCATTTCAAACTGGGGGCGCACAGAGGGCCACATTGGTAAAATGCGTTGTCATGAGGGCCATACAGTGTTATGGCGACATCTTGCTACTGTCACCCATCCTCTGGTTACGCCTCTTAGTGGCATGCCACAGTTACAGGGTCAACTTCTCTCCACATTAATCTGTTAGAAGTTAAAGTCCATTTCTAGGAGAGGTGTGTATTTGACTTTAACGCTGTGTATGACAATATCAAAACCCGCACGATTCTTAACTTAGTTTAGAACGACATGGTGTAACTGTCGCATTGCGTAAGCCCCGATAGTCCTACGATGGGTGAACGTTTGGGTACACTGACTATTCCTGATAACCATTCGTCGTAACAGTGTAGAGCCCGTATAAACTCTACATTAGTATCCGTTCTGAGCCCTATTGACCAGTGTAGTTGTGAGCCCTAAAACAACGAAGAGCAAAGGCATTAGAACGACATCCATTGCTATAGTGTTTACCTCGTGTAGTTACTAAGGTTTCCTACTTCGTCAATTAAATCTTTGTCTACTATGCTATGCGTAAGACTTAAAGTGAACATTAGAATGTTGTCCCGCCCACGGCAGGGTCGGGACTCTGATTTCAGGATCTCCGTTCTCCTATTTAAACATTTGTTCCACCGCGCAAAGGTCTGTTTCGACCTGACGGGACCGGCTGTATTGTGTTGAACACACCTGTTCTCGTCTGATCACTGAAGTAACGTAACCCCAGTTATTACTAACATGGGTGGCCACTTGGGAACACTGGGTATCACCCAAAAATAGTCATAACAGCGTAGTGTCTGTGCAGACTTTGCATTAGAACTATGCAGTGGACGGGGCTATAATGACCTTTGTAGTTGAACGGCTCTAAAACTCAAACAAATCAATCAATGCATTGACCTGCCCACTCCTCCTTCCGATGACCTGCTTCCCCGTGATAGACCTAACCAGCTTCTTGATCGTCATAACATGTCCATACCAACTCGGTCTACTTCTCATTTGTGTCATACATTGTCTACTACTCCCGAACTATCGCCGTTCCGCGGTGCCCACCACAGCCTGACTACTTGTAGAACAGTGCCCGCAAAAACAATGCGCTGGGGTTCCCAATCGACCATAACCAGTCACCACATCCATAATTAGAGTGGAGTTAAGGGCGTAGTGCTAAACCCTAGTACACCCCAATCTTCACTTGAAAGCTCCCAGTAATTCCCTGTGTTGTTCTAACTGGCTATGGGTTCATCTATATCCTGGATTATCCTTGTCTGGATGGAGCCCTCTTCCACTCCTTTCTTAGCACCTTCCATAGTACTTTTCGCAGGACACTTATCATAAACATTCTCTAATTCAATGAAGATGGTACGCAGGTCCTTCTTTCCTTTGCTATATTTTTCTGTTATCTGCCTCATAATAAAGATAGGTTTCATTGTGGACCTACTAGGTATGAAAGCAGAAGAAAATTGACATTTGGAGTGTTTTTAAAGTTTTGGACTAAAATGGATATCATATGACTCATTTAGTAATCTGACGACTTGTAGACGTTGCTGCTTATGTAGACATAACTGCTCTTTCCCAACTTTCAATATTTCGTTTGATTTTTCTCTTTCAAAATTTTGAGCGATATTCTGTCCCACAAGCTCAGTTTCTTTTTCTCCTTTTCTGCCTAGCCAACTCTTTTCCCACCTATGGCAGGGTCGGGTACCCATCTTGTCCCTCTGAAGGCGATATATTTGGGTGTTTTTCCACAGCGGGTTGCCGGCCAAAACGGCAACCCCGCTACTTATTTATCGTCGGTTACTGTTCGTTGGGGAATTCCACCGACGCCAAGAGGCGAGAGCTCCTTCACCTGCAAATTCTTTTGTCTCGTCCACCCGTTGCATGGTACAGAGGGTTCTTTTACTCGCAAATGCCGTCGTACACCACACTGGAACTCTGTTTTAGTTATCCGAAAGAAGGACGCACTCGGGGTCTCTCCCTCCTGAAAGAAGGCAATCCACCTCCGTCGAGTATCGAACCTATAACTATTGACGCAGTTACCGTTGTGAGCCACCCACTGCGCCACCAAGGCGGGTTACTAGTAGTAAGGCTAACGTTAATAAATACTGCAGTGGACTCTAGACTATCCGGCCTGATGTTAAGCATGCATTCGTATAAATAAAAACAGATTTTTTAAAATTCATTATCTATACATTTTTAAAAATGTTTGTTCTTGTCAATTGTTTTTCACTCTTCGCACCGAAATATCCCTCCACTTGTGCAAGCAGATGATATTCACTGCCATTGCTTCTTCCTGCTCGCTAATATATTTTAGCACTGGCTGTATGCTCTTGAAACCTTCCGACTGTGGGGTAAGATGTTTCATGACCAATGGAGGACCAGTAGTGTTTGGCGCCTGTGTGCAAGAACTTAGTTGGTACCCCTATCTCCCCCTCCTGAATAAAAAAAAGCTGACTCCGCTCCTATCACTGGCTGTGGCAGATTAGGAGCCGGATCTAAAAAGCAAGTAGAGGACCCTAGGCGCGTTTAATATCCTGGCGCCTGTGTGCATTGCGCACATTGCACACTGTCCTGGCAGGCCTCTGTTCATGACTTCGTTCTTCTCTTCTTTCTTCCTGTGTTACCATATCGACAATATCCTCATCGGCTAGGTCCATCCACAGGTCGCTTGTTATCCAGTGTTGCCTTGTGCAGCCAAATTGTGTTGGACACACCAGTTCTCGTGAGATCACTGAAGTTAAGCAATGCAAGCCCACGTTAGTACCAACATGGGTAGTTCGTAAAGAACGTTGGGTGCTGCAAATGTCCCCTCTGCTATATCCTCTACACCTACCTCCTCATCTCCCGTGAGCAGCCTCCTAAAGGTTCAGTCTGTTATGGCTGCTTGGCTTGCTCTCCAACCAGTTAGTATAACACAAGTCCTGTAATATTTTCTGCCACGTACTGCTGGCACACAGGTAATTTTTGTAACATTGTTAGAAGATTGTCATTATGTGACTCTTCCTTTTCCTGGGCATCTTCATGTATCAAAAGTGATTTCCACGATTTTGTGAGACAAATTTGAAATTTCTTCCCAAGCTTCGGCCGACCACCATTAAGTAGGGCCTAATCTTTGTCCTCATATGTTGCACTGATTAAAGCATTGGGGAGACCGACTATTTTTAACATTTGTAGGATGCCGTGATCCATGGGGAGCGGCTTATCGCGTTGGACACGCCAGTTCTCGTCTGATCACTGAAGTTCAGCAACGTAACCCCAGTTAGTACTGACATGGGTGGCCGCTTGGGAAAACTGGGTACTGCTAATACCCAAAAATCGTCGCATTAGTGTAGTGTCTATGCAGTCTTTGCTTAAGAACTATGCTATGGACGAGGCTCTAATGACCTTCGTAGTTGATGGGCCCTAAAACACCAACAACATTCACATACTCTTGTACTCCTTGTTACCCTTCCCCCAATGAAACAAGGGGGACATTTAAGAAAAAACTCATGTCAGCAAATTACAAAATAATTGCCATTTTGTCTGTGCTGTCTCTGCATTAGAACTACGCAGTGGACGGGGCTCTAATGACCTTGTAGTTGAAGGGCCCTAAAACACCAACAAACAGTGATCCATTGGTGGACAAATAGCTGTCACGTTGGGAGACAAAAATATGTCTTCAGTGTCGCAATCTACAAGGTTCATCCGTGGCGGGATGCGAAGGTGCATTGTCTAGAGCTAGCAGAACCTTTCTTGGGAAATTATGATCGCTTACATGTTTTTCTACACTCTGCAGAAATTCATTAGTAAACCAAATTTTGAATGTCGTGGAATTCAACCGTACCTTTTTTAATCGGTGTAATGTAGGACTTTCCAATTACAGTAAGCCTAAGCTTGTGGTTTCTGGTAGCATTTCTACAAGGCAAGATGGTGACCCGTTCTTTGCATTTTTTGTACCCTGGTGCCTTGGCTCCTGTTTTAGATGCAAGCGTTGTACAATTGTTCTGTGAAAATGCTCTCTTTTTCGTAATTTGGGAAAGTTAGTCTTTAAATAAAGGTACAGCCTCTTCATCAGCAGATAAAGCCTCCCTCCGCTTCTGGTAATTCATGAATACCGTAACGTTTCTCCCACCCGACTAGCCATCCATCACTGGAAGTGAATTCCTCCATGTCGTTTAAATTGCAGTGTCTTATCCTGCAATATCGGCCCGTTAGGTGGCAAGCCTTTGCCCGTTATATGCTCATGCCACAAAAAATGAGGCTTCCTCCACTTCTGAGGGGTTTCCTTTTAGCATCCTATTCCTTTTTCTCATTCTTCTTCCACTGGCTTGGGCAGTCAGTACACCACTTTTCTAATTCGCCCCGGTTCTTCTAATCTCCAACGGCACTCTTCCCAATTCCAAAGCAATAACGTGTGCTGTTACCCCAGAGTCAAGCCACTTTGTAGCGCGTAGTTTTTCAGCCATAGTCATGTACTGATGCGAATGTTGCGGTACATGAGTGGGGTGTCAAGAACTGATAGAATTAGAAATTAGTATATTAGAGGGAGAGTAGATTGAGGTGGTGTGGACCCGTAATACGAAGAGGGGATGAGGAGCTCGTTAGGTCCTCTACAGGAATGCGAGTGGTTGTAAAAAACCCCGCGAAGGGGGAGACCAAACCAGACTTGGGAGCAGGTTGTCCAGATGTGGGGTGGACGTGGACATGTTAGGAGATAGGCGAGAGTGGAGGGCGAGAGCCCGCAGACCAGTCCCTGCCAGATAAGGGTATGATGATGACGATCCATAGTTAAAATTCACTAACTAAATACAAGCAACTAAACTTGTTGTGAAAGGAGGGAAGCTAACAGTGGAAACGATAAACAATACAAGAAAACAGAACAAAACAATAAGAACTGAAAGGCGCCGGCAACTGCAGCACCTACTGGTGACCAAATTTAATTCATTATACCATTCTGAGCTGGAGTTTCGTTGTAGTTAGGAGCCTTGACACTGTCGTGTTGTGATTGCTTAAGGATATCCACTGGTAAAGCTACTCCTAACCCCTTTTTTTCCTCCTATGGCAGGGTGGGGTACCCTTCTTGTCCCTCTGAATGGACACAAGGGTGATGTATTGAACAGTGTTGCTCCGCAGCCGGTTGTTGACCAAAGCTGGAACCGTTATGCATACTCTTTGTTGGTCTACTGTTCGTCGGGGCACTCCTTGGGGTGCTCCTACACATGGAAATTTTGCCCAATCTACCCGTTACATAGTAGAGAACTCTATGTGCAAATACCATCGTACGTCATGCCGGACCTTGGCTTTACTTTTCCGAAAGAATATGCACTCGAGGCATCTCTCTCGCTCGAAAGAAGCCAACCCACTTCTGTCCAGTATCGAACCTAGAACCACTGACGCAGTTACCGAGCACGCTAACCACTGCGCCGCCGAGGCGGGTGTTAAGGATATCTACTGGGATATCCTAAAATGTGTTATCTCTGCACATTTTGTTAGCATTGTAAAGGATTCCTGACGTGCAGATGACATGTTACATTATGCAGTTCCCTATCTAAACAAAACTATGGGGTGTTTGATGCCGGGATTGATCCTCCAATCAGGTGATGTAACTAACTAGCACACCACCAGTCAAGCCGATTATGTTTTAAGCCAAGGGTGCATTTCTCATGTATTGCAGTTGTATGACGTGTGTACCTCGTTGCTATTGAATTGTTTTTTTTTTTTTTAAAGAAAAAAAGATACCCGGTATCTATCCCACCTTGAATCTGCAGAGGGTATACTTCAGTTATCGTTTTTGGCATTGAGAATGGAAGTGGTAGGAGCAAAGTTAAATTTTTCGCCATTTACCTTGGGCTCCCAGTGTTGGGTATGGGAAGCTGCCAGCAGCGACGAAGTCTTGTTGCAGTGGTTGTACTATTTACATTTTCCTTGACCTAGTTTTCGCGTTTTCGTTTTCATTACAGTTGTAGAAGTTGGGCGCTGGAATTTCCGTGGAAAAGTGATAGCATTTTAATATTATACAATATTTGGATAATTTTTCTCTGTGCTATTTGAAGACACTTTTACTACTAACAATATACACGTACAATGATTTCAGGATGTCATCGGTCATTTTGAGATAATAATAGTAACATTACGAAATTTTCCCCTGCCCCCTCTAATTTTTTTTATTTCCTACACAATTTCCTGCTCTTCTTCGTACCATCTATAATTCTATCCTATAGTGAAGTAGGAGGGGAGCAGAACAGAAGTCTGTGTGGAGGTGCGAGGAATCGTCAAATTTAAAGTGAAGTGTATGAGGCTAGGTCATAATCGTTAATGGGATTTATTGGGTGACTGCAATGTTTGTAAAAGGCATGCTTTGAATGTGCGCAATATGTTGCAAACTATGGTTGTTGGCGTCGGTTGCTACCTACTTGTCTGCTACGATCGCCGCTGCTGCTTGTGCCAACGTCATAATTGGTGTCAAGGTGAAAACTTCACATCAGATTTTGCTTATTAAGGTTGAGACTCTAGCTTTCTCTCGTTCTTGAACGTGTGGAGCTTTGCTTTTTGCGCGACATCTCGGCTTCCAATCACCAGGTAACGACGAAATTGAAAATAGTCCTGCACTCAAATACCAGTAGCTTAGCGTCAGCTGCCTCTATTGAAGGAGACCGGTCCTCCGAGGTAGGTTCTAATGGGTCCCTAAAATAGACTTGGTGACAGGATGATGACACTCGATCAATTCCTGAAATGTGGTGATTGACTTGGAGATTACCTGGTGCTGGGTCACGTGAATAAGCTTGACGCATTGGGTATCAAACGTTTTTAGGATTTCTTGCGTCGTGGTCTCCAGTTATCTTGATGGCTCGTGGACCCCGTTAAATTAATTGCAATTAATATATAGGCTACTGTTGCTAAAACAGTAAATGGTAAACCCTAGTCATCAACAGTAGACCTAGTAATGGCAAGTAGACCAAAATTTCAACTAAGTGACCCCTTCACGGTCCCCTACAGGACCTCTGACCCCAGTTTGATTTGCTGTTTTGTTGGTGTTTTAGCGACCTTGAACTACAAGGTCATTAGAGTCCCGTCCACTGGGTAATTCTAATGCGGTGGCTGCACAGACATTACACTAATGTGACGATTTTTGGGTATTAGCAGTAGTTTTCCCAAGCGACCATCCATATTAGTACTAGCTGGGGTTGCGTTGCTTAACTTTAGTGATCAGACGAGAACTGGTGTGTCCAACGCAATACAGCCGCTTCGCTCCCCCCACTTTGAAAACCACTGGGTTATCACAATCCAGTCACTAGACACCACTGATTCTACTCTGTAAGAATCTTCATGTCATATGACCCACAGTTTAACCATGATAATTCATTAATAGAATACCTTGTTTCATGGACATGTGATCCAGGCTGGTGTTTTTTTCAGGTAAGAAGAAACCGGTACACCTTCATTGGAATGAGTTTTATTTTTCATATTATTGTTTGAATGTGAAAAACTTTGAGCGTAGAACCTCTACTGGTGTGAAATTTTCTGATTGCAACAGAAGTAGGCCAGTACACTAAGTCCGTGGGATTGGGATGAATGCTGGGCTTGGTTGAGAGATAAACTTAAGCGTGCCCTTGGTTAATGGGAGGTCGAACTCTGACCCTCTTTTGTATTAGTCAGTAGTGACTAAAAGGGAGATGGGGGGGGTTTGGAATTGCTGGCGGTTTGAAGTACCCCAAAGAAGAAAACTAACCGACGATAAATTAACATAAGGATTGCAGCCTTAGGTTGTCAGTGGGGTGGGGCAAAAATATCACACCTGCAATATGCTCGTTGAACTTTACAATACTGCAGCAGTGTTTTACATTGGGCGCAACAGACTTACGCCTTACATGGTACCATTAAGGAAGATGAGGTGGAGGAACAGCGTTGGTAGCACCATCCTGTCTTCTACAGTTGGGAATTGAACTCTATCAGCCTGCGCATCGGGCGGATGCCAAGTTAGTTCTTCCGTACGCTTCGTTTGGGTAGAGTAGTGGACAAAAAGCCCGACTTAGTGTTGGCGTTCTTGATTCTAGTCCATGAATATAGTACGTCAGAATGGTGTGGAATGTGTAGCGTAAAAACACTTGAAGGTTATAATTCAATTATAAAGGGAATGTTTGAGGGCAGTGGTGATGACGCCTGCTAGTCGTTGTTGGGGAGCAAGTGAAATTAAGCATAACGTGCTAACAGGAAGTAGAGATACGCATGTTTGGGGGTGCAAAGGTTTTAAAGTTAAGATGGGATCTTAATCAATATACAGGGTGAGCCTGAACTAATGGTCCGAACGTTACAGAGTGATAATGTAACAAAATTTTTTACGATGGAATATAGGGCCCAAAGTGCCACATGGGATACAAAACTTGTAAGTTGTGAAATTATGAAATGATGTGCGACACAAAAATGTATCCTTTGGCGCCCAATGGATTAGGAGGGGTGGACCGGTTGCTTGGCCTCTAAGGTCTCCGGATTTGTCATGTGCCGATTTCTTCTTATGGGGACACGCAAATAGCCAAGTGTATGACAATCCTGTTAAACTCTGCAAAAGACCTGGTTGCCCGAATTGTGGTTAGTCCTGGAAATGTTAATGAAGTGTACATTCTATACCCCAACATTTGGTAGCTTGTTTGTTGGTGTTTTAGGTCCCTTCAACTACAAGGTCATTAGAGCCCCGTCCACAGCATAGTTCTTATGCAGAGACTGCACAGACACTACACCAATGCCACGATTTTTGGGTATTAGCAGTACCCAGTTTTCCAAAGCGGCCACCCATGTCAGTACTAGCTGGGGTTGCACTTCTTAACTTCAGTGATCAGACGAGAACTGGTGTGTCCAGCGCAATTCGCCGCTCTCTGCACTCTGGGTCCTACATCCCAATGTAAAAACTGCTTATTTTGTTACATTATCACTGTGTAGCTTTTGGTAACTGTGTATAAGGGGCCGGTCGAGGCTGGCGGGATGAAATAATTGATCTAACAACTCGGATGTCTTGGGGGACGGCGCTGCCTTAGTAGCTCATTTGGTGGCGTGCTTGACCTGTGCTCATGATTTGTAGGTAATTGGTTTATTATGTCCGAGGATGAGGAAATTTAAAGGTGCAACTTCCGTTCCGAATGGGAGGCATCTTGAGGCGTATATGTCATCACGTGCACTTTAATATAAACGGATTTTTTTAGCAGGGGAGAGAGATGTGTATACTTTCTTATCAGCAAATTCCCAGGTGTATGAGCTCCTATGACCGTGTAGTTTTGTCAGGGTACTACAAGCAAACAAATGAACTAGGTGTTATGGGGCGATCGTTGTTGTAGATCCTTCCTCCCCCCCATAAACGTGCTGAAGTGGGTTGTGTAAATGGACGACAATTATTTGACTTCCACCCGGAATAAGTCCGACAAGAGTTAAGTTGTCTTTAATCTCTAAGATCTGCTGGTTAACGGAGGATGATTTTTGGAGGGGCGAAGGAAGGCCATGAAAGATTTGGATGCAAAAAAAAAGGTACTGGCTGGATGCGCGGGAGTTTTGGAGGATCAAGCCTGAAGCAAAGTCTGCGATAAAATGGGTTGCATAGAAAGAGTAGGCTGGAGAATAGAGGAAAGGGGCTTCGGGGTTATGACTAGATGTCCGTCTAGCCACAGTCTATAGGGGTGAGGATTCTTTTTAGGTTGCCCCGGAATCCTTTCGAAGAATTGTATGTGCTACTGAATTATGATAGAGGTTCTAGGGAAAGACGTCAAAGTTGCTTGCAGTAGGTACAGACTGGGTGCCATTGTTTCAGGATGTCCGTGCACGCAGTCTTGCATTCATGTTTTTATTGCTGATAGACATCTTATTTTGTAGTGTATTTTTTCCCTTCTTATGGAAATGGTGATCGCTTTGTTGTCGTCTACTGTTAGACTACTGTGTTTTTGTTTTTTTGAGATTAAGTTGTTTGTTTCAGCAGCTTGTTTGTGTTGTGGACATTTGCGTCATCGAGAGTATGACGAGGCTTTGCTCGAAGCGTTTATCTGGTTATCTACTCCAGGATCCCATAGCTCGTTGACCTTGCAGCCGCCCAATGACATTTTTGTGTCATTACTTAGTGCACGTGGTCGTGGAAGGCACCCCTTAGCCTTTTAAACGTTTCTGTGGATGAGTTTGGAGAATCCTACTAGATGGGGTGTAAGAAGGTTGCACGGACCAGCGGCGATGAAATTCCATAGTGGGACCAGTCAGCCAGTTGCCACTTCCTCGCCTTCCGCTGATAGACGACGCTGCTGAGCCACTTAAGACTTAACGCTAATTTTCTTTACTTCAGGGTTCCTCATCCTATCCTCGTTTTGACGGGATGTGGGAAAATATGGATTTGTATATTTAACCCCTTGATTTGCAGACGACGTTTGGATGATATTTGAGTTGGTGTAGACTAGAGAATGTACTGAATGCCCTCGGGGAAGCGAGAGGAAAGGAAAACCTTATTTCGTTGGGGGACGGGTAACAAGGAGTACAAGAGTATGTGAATGTTGTTGGTGTTTTAGGGCCATCAACTACGAAGGTCATTAGAGCCCCGTCCACGGCATAGTTCTTATGCAAAGACTGCACAGACACTACACTAATGCGACGATTTTTGGGTATTAGCAGTACCCAGTTTTCCCAAGCGGCCACTACATGTCAGTACTAGCTGGGGTTGCGCTGCTTAACTTCAGTGATCAGACGAGAACTGGTGTGTCCAACGCAATTCGCCGCTCCCTGGTGAAAGCAGCCATCCACCATGAAGCAATCATCAATTCTTGAATACTGTACATATAAAGAAATTATTTATGTACCCCCACATGACGTTGTTTTACCACTACATCCCATATATATATATATGGGAGCGGCGAGTTGCATTGGACACACCAATTCTCGTCTGATCACTGAAGTTAAGCAACGCAAGACCAGTTAGTACTGACATGGGTGGTCGCTTGGGAAAGCTGGGTACTGCTAATACCCAATAATCGTCGCATTTAGTGTAGTGTCTGTGCAGTATATGCATTAGAACTATACAGTGGACGGGTCTCTAATGACCTCGTAGTTGACGGGACCTTAAACTCCAACAAACAACAACAACCCAACGAACACTAGACTGACGATAAAAAAGCGTAGGGGTGCAGCTTTGGCCGGCAACCGGCTGCAGAAAAACTGACCAATATATCGCCCTTGTGTCCATTCAGAGGGACAAGATGGGTACCCGACCCTACCATAGGCGGCAAAAGGGTTTGGAGTTGCTTTTTGCTGTTTAACTCTTTGTGGTGACCTCGTAGTTGACGGGACCTTAAACTCCAACAAACAACCCATATATACAATCCAATAAGTATTATGGATAGAAAAGGGAGCGGCGAATTGCGTTGGACGCACCAGTTCTCATCTGATCACTGAAGTTAAGCAGCACAACCCCAGCTAGTACTGACATGGGTGGCCGCTTGGGAAAATTGGGTACTGTTAATACCCAAAAATCGTCGCATTAGTGTAGTTTCTGCATAAACAACAACAACAATGGATAGAAAAACACAAAAAAAGCATATCATGGCTATAGCGTTTTCACGGTTATAAGGTTTGCTCCCTTTGGTTCCCAACAAAACGTTATAACCGTGTTTTACTGTATTTCTTGTGGTAAGACGGTTGGTTGTTGATGAATTGTCCCACGCGTGTTTGGATGAATGATGACTGTTGTTTACATCTGTCACTAGATGAAAGGACAATCGTCTTTCTTGGAAATATATTTCTAAAAATTCAGTTACATTATGACGGAGGGATGATTATTATTGCTGATGATGAAAGCCAACCATTTAAAGCGACATTTAATGTTTGGTATTTCCAGAGAAGAACTATCGCTTGACAGTGATGCATGATATTTGTGATAGGTCGCTCAGTTGCATCAATGCCGCCATGCCTGTAAGTGGGTGTGACCAGGTGTACCTAAAACACACCTGTGTAACCTACAATTAAAAAATGTTAAGTGCTTCGAGTCTTCAAGCATTGGCGACACTTGAAGATGATATTAATTCCGAAGAAGGGAGTCGAGTTATTCTGAAGTTTAGATGCGAAAATGACAAAAAAAAAATTTTGTTAATAAGTTATCTTCGGGAGAAGTGGGCCTGATGACCATGTTTTTAGGGTATATTTTAGAAGTAGTTTTTGTGCATGGTTGTCGCCGGACAAAAAAAAATAGGAAACAACCGTTGTTTGTTGTACACGTGCCCCGATTGTACGTGATGAAACTATCGGACGTGGTGAAAGGGGTTTGTGTGTATGCATTTCAGTATGGGTAAAGGAAGAGGAAGATGACCAGGGGAAGTTGGAGTGGTTAACCTTTAGTAAAAGGTTGCGAATTCTAGTTTCATCATTTCAAGACCAAGTAGTTGAAGTGCAGAGCGGGAGAGAGAGTTGAAGAGGATAAAGGTCTGGGCAGAGGAGGGTTGTTGTCTTTTGTATGTGTGTACCCCTTAGCTTCCTTCTCGATGTATTCCCCTTTTATTTCGTCTTTCCCCTTCAACCCTTGAGTTCCACTTCCCTCGTCGATATTGGGTTGGTGAATGGACTCTTCCGTTTGGGGATGGAGTTCATTGACCCACGCGCGTTGTTACAGCTCTCACCGCCATTAGGATGACAGGTTGAGGTGTTTTGTACTCGAGTCAAGCCAACCGGTACTATGTATTCGATAAATTTACTTTTATTAGCCAAGTATTGGTTTCTGTGTGGTAGGACACGCATCTTCTATCGTCACCCACCCTCTACCGTTCCAGCTATCGTCGTCCTTTGAACGTTTCTTTTTCTGATGTTCGACCCCCATCTATTCCCTCTTTGACTCTGGTTTCCTTCTGCCTTAACCCTTACGATGTCGAGCATTGTGCAACCAAGTTGCGTTGGACACACCAGTTCCCGTGAGATCACTGAAGTTAAGCAGTGCAAGCCCACGTCAATACCAACATGGGCGGTTGGTAAAGAACGTTGGGTGCTGCAAATTAACCCTCTTCTTCGTCCTTTCACCTACCTCCTCACCTCCCGCGGGCAGCCTCCTAAGGGTTCAACCTGTTATGGCTGCTTGGCTTACTCCCCAACCCACGAAACTAATCCAGTATCCAATCCAGAAATAACTGACAGGTTCTTAGGTGACTCAGACTTGTTTATTAATTACCGCAAACCTGTGTCAGGCTTTGAATTCAAGGACTGGAGTACCGTGCTAATGGTGGGATGTTGATTTGTTTCGTTGGGGCACATGTTGTTTCCCTTTCCATCTCCCCCTCCCCTCAATGTTCACGTTGATATGACGTTAGTTTCTTTCAAAACTATTTATCAACTATTGAGTTTTTATCGGCGACCTGCGATCAGTTCCACTTGGACCTAATCTCCCAAATTGATAATTCCTTAGGGTAATGGTTACCGGAGGCGCCATGGTTCCTGATTCTGAAACGGGGTGTTGTCAGGTTGAACCCCTATGTTATGTACTCTTTTACCTCTTCGAAGTGAAGGAAAAGGCGATCTTCACCTGCCCCCTTCTGATGTACGTGTCCTTCCGTTGGCCGAACTAAATATTGGAATTTTAGCTTCAAGCATCCATAGTGAATTTCCTTTTAATATCAAAATAATCCTTTTTTTGTGCATGTGACCTGATATCCACAGGCGTGGTAACCGGAAGCAATCGGAGGAGGGATGTGGTATTGCGGACGCTGAATAATAAACTACATTTTTCTTTTAAAGTATGCTGTTATAAGGTCAAGGAATGTTCTTTTAGTGGACGTCCCCATGTCGCCTATTAATGATCTCTAATCGCGTTGTTGAAATTTTAGTGACGTATTTGTTGTCGCATCTGTGGTGGGACAACGTTGCGATAAGAAAGGGGAGAGGGTGGCAGGGTAGATTCAACTACGCGACTGGTGACGTACTTTCCGTGTTTGCTACAGCTGTAGGATTGGGAACGCTTGAATGAAATAACTGCCACGCGTCAAACCATTACGTCTTTCCGAAGAATTCATAAACCGGATTAATATTTTACCAACCAAGTTGTGTTCCTTTTTTGGGATCGAAGGGTCGTGGTGACGACGGGATCAGTCCCGGTATTCGACCCACCTAACCGAGATGAAGGAAACGTTAATAATAATAAATATAGGTAAAGGCATGGCCTCCTGTGTGTTTACAATTTAACATGTGTTTCTGAAAATGTCAAACTTTCCAACATGGGATACCTGACCTAATGGTCCTTGGTCCTGAGGGTATCAACTTTCACTGGGTGATGTCAAATAACTAACTAACCTACCAACCTTTTCAAGTGGTGATGGTGGTTGTAGTGATGGCTTCTTGATATCAGTGATGCCTTGTAGTGGGCGAACAAACAGGTTCTGTTTGCAATTACTAATTGCTCCTCGTCTCTTAGGTGGAGATTATGCAGCGCGATAATTTTTTGGCTGTTAGCACGTCACTATTTAGGCTACATGCTGACTTCTCCAAGATGTCCTCAGCTATCCTGCCATATATCTAAAATACTAAGGCATTCCTTTGTAAATGTAGCGATTGGGCAAGTCAGTAACAGCCCAAATGGAGAAGAGGTGCTTTATTCAATTTTAATGACCAGGGGCAAGGGGGAGAGATTCGTTGTGGGGGTGCGGGGATTTCAGCAGTGCAAGAATTTCGTTATTTAGGATCAGTTTTCCAGAGCGATGGGGAAATAGATGCTGACGTGACCCACAGGATTAATGCAGGATGGCTGAAGTGGAGGAAGGCAAGTGGGGTCCTGTGTGACCACCGGGTCCCATTAAAGTTGAAGGGCAAGGTATACAGAACCATTGTTAGGTCCGCCACGCTGTATGGCTCAGTGTTGGGCAGTTAGGAACAACCATGAATAGCAGATGCAAGTGGCTGAGATGCGAATGCTACGCTACATGTGTGGGTTGTCAAGATCCGACAAATTAGAAACGATTACATCAGAGGTAGCTTGGGGTGGGAGACATCGCAGAGAAGATGAGAGAAAATAGGTTGAGGTGGTATGGGCATGTTATGAGGAGGGGAGAGGAGCTCACTAGGCCCATTGTGGGACTGAGGGTAATTGGGGGCACCAGAGGTAGAGGAAGACCGAAACGGACGTGGGAGCAGGTGGTGCAGAAGGACATGGAGGCGTGTGGGGACAGGCGGGAGTGGAGGATTAGAACCCACAGACCCAACCCTGCCTCAGGCGCGAGAAGGGTGAGATGATGATGATAATGAATAAGTGCCCTGACTTCATTTCGTTTGAAAACAAAGCAACTCCTGACCCCTTTCCTGCCTGGTCCACCCCATCAGTGCATCTGCCCCTCAAGCTGATCTTGATAAGCCCACTAAAGTGGGTCTCTGGAGGGATTTTAATGAGTTGGGGCACTCACTAGATTTTCAGCTAAGGCAATGTAAAGCGAATGAGGGTCTATTTGTTGTTGGGGACTGATGATGTTGGTAAGGATAGGCAGGAATATGAGGAGGTTCATGGGATATGGAACAGTAAGTATAGAAGGGCAGTCAATCCTTGAAGAAGCAAGAGCACGTGGTCTTGTATTGTGAAATGAGTGGTTCAGGAAGAGAGGGACAGGCACCTGATCACTTTCCAGTCACCACAAGGAAGGTCACATGCACGAAACAGGGATTTAAATAGGAAGTACACAGGCAGGTAGACTGGGATTAAGAAGGGACAGGGTCGCCAGAAAAATTAGGTAATGGGAAACTATTTTTAGGCCAGGCTAGAGTGGGAGGTACATTCCAGGGCATACAGACATTGTGGTGGAAGATAGGCGGGAGTGGAGGGCTAGAGCCCGCAAACCCAACCCTGCTACAGGTGGGATAAGGGTGCGAGGATGATTTGCAGTTAAAAAAGAAAACAAGAGTGAAGGGGGAAAGATTGCGTTGAAGGAGAAATTCATGTGTTGTATTGGGATGGATTGTACAAGTAGTAAAAATTTCTTTCGAGCGATAAGTTTTGTTGACAGTCTAGTTTTTCGTTCTGTACCTGCTGTATTTTGGTAGGGTCTTGACCTTTTGTTTGAGTCTTTTATTTTGCATATTTTTTTTATTGACGAGGGGAGGGGATGGACGGCATTGTTTCTGTCTGACATAGTTGAAGCAGTAGACGTAGTTGACTATGCTGAATTTCAGTAATCAAGCTGCAGTTTATTATATAGGCTGTTTTGAAATTGGACAATTTGGAGACTTTGTTGAGGAGACAGGTCGCGAACGTCAGTTACTAGTAGGTAAAAATGTGTTTGTTGGTCGATTGACCAACAGTTAACGATTTGTTGCTATGCAGCAACTTGCTTAACTGGTTCAGTTGGAAAGTTGTGTTAGTTGTAAGTAAGCACCACTACTCAGCTTTTCCGGAAGCAATTGGCAACCAGTTATTGATGTATACTTCTTGGAAGTAGGGGTTATCGAGATCCTTTGTGCAAACAACACTTTGGTGATGTCCGGTTGCACGTTGTGCTCCGCCAAGACGCTGACCACAGTTTGGCAGGTTTTTCAAAAGCACTGGTGAGATAGGAATTTTCTTGTCATAACGTGCTCTGGAATGGTCATAGTAAGAGAGTCATCTTCATATGATAGTTTTCACTAAATCCTAACTCTTACCCTTAATTAGCAATACTACTCCCTCACCCCCTCTTCTGCGTACCAGATAAGGGGAAGCATTGGTTTAACCCTTTTATTTCTCTAGTTCCTCTCGTCACCTCTTTCATTCAATTAGAATCGTTTTTAGATTATCTGTGGCACGTTTGGATTGCTAATAAAGGCAGCGGAATGAAACGCTTTGACCTAGTACAAGTATGCACGATTATTATTAATATATTTACTGCCGACTAGACGAGTTTTTTTTTGTTCATAGTTGTTGGTTGCGATAATATCCGGGTGACCGAAATGTTTCACCTTACATGATTAGTTGGGATGTAGTGGTACTACCTTCCCCCTCCGCCGTCGTTTCTTCTTAGACCCCGTTATAGTTAAATTCCTTCAGAAGGTGAAGGAAAAGTTCACGTATACCAGACTGCCGTATTTTTCGTATGTCCCTTACCTGTGTGTAGCCTTTTCCACCTCCGGAAGGGGGGGGGGGGTCACACTCTCCCTCGCACACATACCGGCAAGATTGATTTTTGTTAGTTTGAAAAAAACTGAATCTGACTTCAATAAGTTCCTGCATTTTGTTTTTGAAAGACGTCCCTTCCTGTTATTTACTTCAAGATTTTATTATATTTGAGTTTTTTAGTAGCTGTTGCAGAATGAAGGAATCCGCTATTATTTCATCTTGAGGATGACCCAGGTATCTTTTCCTGCAACATGACCTAGGTAACTCAGTGAGTGTACCATACGTGATCTCTCGCTCTGAATTCATAGTGAGCAGGTTCGATCCTACCTTGAGGCAGGGATGGTATGTTTGTATTTTTGTAACGAGAGGGAGGGTGCACTTTCTGACCCAGATTGGAAGAAAGTCCGCTGCCGTAGACGGAGATAAAAGAATGTGTAGGGTAACAAGATTCAGTTTGCACTCCCATTATTATTTATTTGTTGGTGTTTTAGGGCCCATCAACTGCAAGGTCATTAGAGCCCCGTCCACTGTGTAGTTGTGAAGTAGAAACTGCGCAGACACTACACCAATGCGACGATTTTTGGATACTAGCGGTACCCAGTTTTCCCAAGCGGTCACCCATGTCAGTACTAGCTGGGGTTGCGCTGCTTAACTTCAGTGATCAGACGAGAACTGGTGTGTCCAACGCAATTCGCCGCTCTCGCACTGCCACTGGAGTAATTTGAGATGAGAAATTGATTGGGGAGGAGGGCTAAAACCGACTTTAAGGCTGTGTGAACCTTGTTAGGTAGTTCATTGTAATATATCAGAACTGGTTGTCTTAGTGTTTTGGATGTCTCATTATCATCTCACCCTTATCCTGTATTTGGCAGAGCCTATCCCCTATCAGGTCCCCGTCTCCACTTGAGCCACCCGGCATTTATCCTATGGGTCACGTCTGAGTCTATTTCCCCATTGCTCTGGAAGAATGATTCTAAATATCTAAACTGTTGCACCGTTGGTATCTCCTCGCTCTCTAGTCCCTGGTCCTGTTAAGTGAAAGCCAAGTACTCTGTCTTCATGTTTACCTTAAGCCCCCCCCCCCCTCCATTGTTATTTGAATTTCTTGTAGGCCCTTTTGTGCATCCTCCTTGGACTCCGCAAGCCTACCCACATCAAATGCCATGCACTGAGGGGCCCAGTCCCCTATTTCTGCCAGCAGCTCATCCCTGACTACAGTGAATAAGTATGGACTAAGTGCCGACCCTTGATGCGCACTAACTTGCACCCTGAAGCCTCCAGTATTTCCCCATTCCGTCCTCATCCTACCTCATCCTCATCCCCCTTCCTTCTCAAAACGTTTCATGCTACCTGTCTTGGGATACTATCGTAGGCCTTCTCCAGGTCCACGAATATTGCATGAAGGTCCTTTGCTGCTCAATGCTTCTCTATCATCTGTCGTAGAATAAAGACCTACTTGGCATAAACCCAAATTGATTTCCTCGGACCCTAGTTCGGCCTCTGAGGCGACATTTTATGGCTCACAGCTTCATAGAATGGCTCATTAGCTTAATGCCTCTGTCATTTTTCAGTCTTGGGCGTCGCCTTTGCCCTTGAACAGTGGAACTATCCAACTCTCCCTCCATTCTGTCTCCAGTGACTAACTTATTGAAAAGCTTTCCCTAGCCATGTAATTCCTGTACACCCCCACCCCCAGGCACGATAAACGTCCATGGGGATGACCTCTGGGTTGCTGCTTTATGACCTTTCATTGTTTGAAGAGCCCTGACTTTCTGCCTCGATTACCCTGTCCACTGCCTCAACCCATTGTTATCCTTGACCGTTATGGCCCTGGTTATATCCTAACTACTGTAGTTCTATTTCTGGTTTTGGCCAGTCTAAAGATTGCTCTCTCTATCTCCCTTTGTCCCCAACTCCTCATATAGGGCCTTGTACCTATGATGCTTGGCCAGTGCAATAGTCCTGCTAGCGTTTTTCTTTGCCTGTATATAGGCTGTCTTTGAACCTTGATCTCCCATTTCCTGCCATCTATGGAATGCTACCGTCTTTAGTTTGATGGCGACTTCCACCACCATGTCTGCCAACCCTGAATAGTGTCTGTATAAAACATTTAAATTTCTCAAGGTATTAGTTTGGACTCGAGAAAAAGAGAAGAGACGATGACTTGGAGATGGTGGGTGGATGTCCATGTCCCTAAACAGAGATCCTAACTCATAACCTCAAATTAATCGTTTCTTTTAGCCTGTGTACTTGGTAATAAAGTCAGGAATGGTTATAATTGACGTCATTGTGCAGATGAAAATGATTGGTTGTGCGTGGGACACCAAACAGGTCAGGTTCATTGGCCTGACTCTTTGAACGTCCTTGCAAGGAATGTAGGTTGTTGTACCTAGTTGGACTTTGTGAGCGTAGACGAGAGAGACTGCCTTCTCTCTCATTTCATCATCACCCATTCTTTTATCCCAATTCAGCTAATAACACCGGTTTTCACTCGCTGCTGGAATGGCGTTTTATTCGTTTAGTTTGAATGCTGTCTTGTACCAACCATGGCTGATAATATGCAGTCTGTCTTGACCCTTTCGGTGACTTGGAAGAAGGACGCCAAAATTGGTTTGCTGTTCTTGTGCATAGCCTTATCTAATCCTATCAAAGAATAATATCCAAAGTCGGTTTCCTATGTCGCTTTTTTTTACTTTAAAAGTGACGTTAATGTATGAGCTGTGACCCCCTAAATCCGTCTTTCTAATCTATAAATAGTTTCGTTAGTGGACAATTGATTTTTTTTAACCCACCAAGTGCTTCGTAGTTTGTGAATTGCCTACCAGTTTCACGGTTTTTACGTTGCGCGTTTGTTAGCATGCGCAGTTTGCTGAATGACGAGACATCCGGCAAGCGTTTTATTGCGTGGCTATTGAGCATCCATATGTCTAACATGTGAACATGAAGTGAGCTCAACCGTTCGACTTTTTTTGCCAGGTCGAAGGCATTCGGAATGAATGAACACGTGACGATTTCGTTCCTTTCTCATATGTGTGCTTCTAGTTGTGAGATTAAAATAAGTGCTATTGTGACGTTCGGCGCCTTTCGCTACCTCTAGAAATTTTTTTTAATGCAATGTGTTGAAAAATACTGTTGAGCGAAGATTGAATGGCGGGAAGTCAATTATTTGCGAAGTCTTGTAGGCTTAATTGTGTTTAAGGTCAGTATGAACGAAGAAAAAATGATATCGAACTTTTTTACTCGTCTTCTCGATCGAACATATGTTGGTCGCAGCTGGTGGCGATCGCAAAGGCTACTTGCGGAAACGTACGTGGCTGTCCTGGTAGTAACATTTAAAAACCTGGTTTGGTTAGACGTAATGAAAAGATACGTGTTAGTCATGTTATCGATCATCTGATTGTTACTTAGCGAGAATGAATATATTCTTATCCCATAACTTTGAAACTTGGCATATGTTGTGTTTGAGTGTGGTGAAATGGACCATTAAGTAATAGTTTTGTAACATGCCTGTTTACGAATGTGTTCTCGCTTTTTTTCCCTTAAATTTATAGTGGTTTACAGTTGCCAAGACTCCAATATTTTATAGTTGTTGGTTGGTAGGTCTCCTTTGTTGTTTCAAATAATCCTATGTAGTCGGGTGGGGGAGGGCTGACAAATAATGTCCCAACTGCAACTGTTATTAGAAAGTGGTATCGTGTTTTTCATGTTATCTGCGTGAAATTCTTTACTACTTCTCAAAAGTTAATTGGTAAGTTAATTGACGACTAATATGTGTGAAAAACCAGGAAATAAGCAATACTGCCACATGATCTAGTTTCTGAAATTGATAATATACCTTTAGAGCCCCCATCCATCGGAAAATTTGTTCACATTCCATAACCAGCATTTTACTTAAGGTGTCGCAGCGTTTTCTGGTTCAAACTATATTCTCCTTTCTTAATGAAGATATCTGAAATACTAACTCGCTTAATTGTAATGGAATGTCGCGAATTTCGTATACATGTTTGATGCAGTCATTTCAACCGAAAACTTGATTATCCCTTAATTTTGGCCATAGCTTTCACAGAGGAGTACCACAGGCTGGTACACGTAAGTTACTGAAATGCTGAGCGTAGCAACCGCTTTTTTCCCCCCTTTGAATTGTCTTTTATGTCGTTGAGCATGTACTTCAACTAACACTGATGTCTTGTCTTCCAGGAATTGAAACACAAGACGTTTATAATCGTTCAGTAGTTTATCCCCAGCAACCACGGCCACCTCTTCATCCTGTTACGGTTCCACAGGGCGGCATCGCCCATGACATAAACAAGCAGCATTTTACTTCTCAGGCGGGTATTCCGACCTCATCTATCCCGCAACAGACGGTACATCATAGTGCTGCCGGTGGGATGTATCAAGGACAGGTGCCTGTCAGGCAGCAGACCAGTGCACCCTCTGGAGTGCAGCCTGTCGCACATCAGGCAAGATTTTTGTTCATATTTAATGCATTGGGTAGTTTAGCATTAATTATAGTAGCATGAGTTGAGGTATATACTGTATTTGTTTACTTTCTTTGCTGTAGCAAGCTTATCACAGGCAGACTGCTCCGTCAAGGCAAATTTCAGCAATGCCAGGACCACCAGCTAGACAACAGGCAGTTCCAGTGGGAATAAATGTTTTGTCAACACCTCAGAATACAGGCACACCTACCAACTTCTACCCGAGCGCTGGGATGATTTTTCAACCACAGTCCCACGTTCAGCAAATGTCACAGGCTCTCGTGTATCAGTCACCTCATCCATCTTCATTGCAAACTCCTGTTGAGATGTCACCTTCGACTGAAGCGCTTTCTATGTCTTATATACAGCAACATCCATCCCAGCGTTATCCTGTTGATAATTCGGATATGAGTTCTTCTAACATGGTATGTGTTCAAAAGTTTCGTACTGTCAATGCCACCCAAGTAGAGATAGGCTCTTGTTTATTTGTTCATTAAGAATTTCGTGTCTTTCTTTCTTTACTAATGACTGTTTTATATCAAATAGCCATATAGATTTCCTCCTTACCCTGCCCAAGGAACTCCAGTAATGTTTGGTCAACATCAACCTGCATTTCCTCAAAATGGTAAGCTTAATTCATTTCTGATGTTTCTACGTTGAATTCAACTTTGGGTCATATCTTGTACTTATGTATTATAATTTTCATATTTAAGCACTTTTTTACCATCAAATGATACTACAAAATACAAATCGAGTTAATATGGCACCATTACCAAACGTCCAACAGCCCCAACAACCTAATTATAAAAGGGAGAGGAAGATAATTAATATCGTTGACCCATCGACTAACAGAGATATCACGGAAGATATTTTAGCTACATCTCGTAGTAGTGGAAACCCAACGCCTCCTCATTCAGGAGCTTCTAGTGCCAGAGGGACACCCCCATCGGTCAGTTGAACTTCCTGGTTTGTTTCCAAACAAGATGTACCATGTAATTTATTAAAAATTTTACACCGAACTTTCAGAATGCAACCCCTCCTCCACCTTGTCAAGAAACGAGTGATATTGCAGCACAGTTTGCTCGTCAAGTGGCTGCTGTTGCGACAGTTGAACCAGTTAATGACCCAACAAAAGATCAGCAGCACCATCATGCTCTATCTCAACCTCAGCTCCCTACTGTCTCTGGGACTGCTTCTTCTCAACAAGCAATTGCAGCTGTTTCTCCCCAAACCACCCTTGACAATATCAACCCAGACGTGGTGTGCACTACGGTTGATAGCGTTAGTACTAGTGTGAATGACGTCATTCATAGGAACCCAGCAGCAGCAAAAGCAACAGACGTGTCTGTAAATGGAGCTATTCCAAACTTGCCAGAGAAAGCGGAAGCTGTGGTGCCCAGTGATGGCCACGTGTCAGAAGTACATAGGGTTATAGCAAGTAAGCCTTCAGGGATAATTAACAGTAATGTTGGAGACGTTAGTGACGATCGTACAAGCGGCATCATCAAGAAAAGTGAATTAAGTAAATCACTCGATAAGCCTGCAACAGCTATTCCTTCATCTACTGCTAACAATCGCGGACCTTGTGTCGTAAGTAGTAGTTCGGAAAATGTGGATGTTGCTGAGCCACCAGCTGCTATGGTGTGTCAGTTGCAGCAACCACCAGTCGTTGTTTCTCTTCCACCACATTCTCGAACAAGATGCGGATCAGAAAACGTGAAACAAGGTCCACCTCAATCCACTCCACCATTCCCAGTCCAGAAGCCGGCAATCCCAGACACTTCTGTACTGCCACCCAGAACTGATAAAGAAGTTAGTATCAAGTTTGGCACAATCGATGACATCTTACCACAGTCTGTGATGGGCGATAAACAGCAATTGCTGTCGCCAACGTTGCCCATCAAGCTACCGACAGGTCCTGCTTCTGGAGCGACAGAATTGCCGATTACTACATTGCGTACTTCTGGAGCACCCCCTGGAATGCCAACGCACCCTATAACACAATCTGCTGCAAATAAGCACCAACCACCACCTTCTCAAATGGTTCATTCAAAAGGTGTCGCCGCCCAACACCCCAAACAACCTTCACCATCCATTCCTGTGGCAGATCCTGTGCCATTAATCCCTCAGGCTCATCCGAAACAGAATGGTGAAATGGCAGAACCTGTCAACGATAATCTAGATACTGGTGATGGGGATGTTTCAGGTAAGGCCACTTTTGAAACTGATAACAATTATATGTTAATGTTGCCGATAGTTTTTGATTGGTGTGTGATAGTCAATTATTTCTGCAATTTGGAAAATGCCATCCAATTAGTCTGGTGACAAGATTTCTATAATTACATAAGTACGTTATTAAGTTCCCGTTGATATACACTTAGCAATACCCCCCCATAGATTTTTTTTTTTACACTTAAGACTGTTCCGTCCATTTAATCAACGTCATCGTATGTTTGGGACAGTCAGGTTATTTACGTATATAACGATGTTGCGTAGTGTCTTGCTTTCCGTTGTCTGCTTCTAATGATTCAGTGTCGAGCGCCGTGCCTGTCAACTTAAGAACTTGCACATGCCTCTTGTTAGTCATTGAGCAATCGTTTGCCAGCTTATGCAGTTTTAACTCCGTAACGTAAAGCGAGCCTCGTCGTAGTCTCCTTTTGCTTTTTTTGGCAAATGACTATACTGTACGTCTTGTTGCAAAGATGATGGAGGCTAATTTAGGTTGTTTTTTTTCCTTACTAACAAACAGGTTCTGTTAATGGATAGTTTTATTGCGTGACGTTAGTGTTGTAGTATTTGGTTGTCTGAAATCACTAAGCGGACAGTTTCAGTTGTTGTGGACTTGCTGAGTGTGCGACTGTGACCAGGGTGTTGGGTGTCTACGGCACCATGTCCATCCCTCTTACGTTTTCGCTTGTTTTTCCAATGCGTTTGAAACGTGGCGACCACGTGTGTGGCATTTAACTTCAAAATGTATTGTGAATTTTAAAGGCAGTTTTTTTTTTTGTCTTCTCAAAATGGTGGAGTGCTGGTAGTTCAATGAATAGCTTTATTTAAAAAAAATGCGACGTGAAATCTTTTCCGAGCGGATATCGATTGGTCATTTTTATAATCAACTTCTGATAAAACAAAAATCATAACGGGTTCGTATCCAGCTTGTCTATTAATGCATTAAATTTAATTATTCCCTTATTCGATTACTTTGAATGTCGCATTTTGGTGAGTTATCATTGCTTCTTCCTTATGGGAGAAAGTGGACATGAGGAAGACATTTCCATCCTAGATGCTATTATTAATCTTTACATTTTATGATGCATTTTTTCATGACACTGTGCTGTTTTGCGAGTTAGTTTGTCCCGGTAGTGCACTGTATCATTAGATTTCACGTGGCTAGTCACGAACATAGTTTGCTGAACTTTGTGTATTTTCAATTGAACGTGCTCGTTGAAAATCTTTCTTCAGTTCGCCATCTTAAAGTGAGGACGAAATTGATCGCTTTTGAACTGCTGCGTAATCCGCTATGTCGAGGGAACGTTAGCTGTGTGTGACCTTCTGAATATTTGCCCGCCTGTTTGTTGGAAAGCGTTTGCGATCTAAATTTAGGGTCAAATTTGGACTTTTCACTCGTGTGTGGCGTATGCCTGTCTTCAGAAATACGAAACGTTTATGTGCAGAGTAGGTACAGTACTTGAATTGAGTGTTATGTTGCTGTCGATAAGTGCGTAGCCTCATATGGACTCTTATGTTTCTGTTCTGACCAAAGAATATTTTCGGGCAGTTTTAACTTCGTTCAGGTAGCTTATTATTATTCATTTTTCACTCGAAGAAAGGAGGAAGCAATAGAAAAAAAGTGCTGGTGGGTTGTTTTGCGTGGGTTCCAAGTGTGTGATGAATGCCAAAAACAGTTTCAGCATTTGTTTTAGCTTTGCTGACTCAAGTTTCAGACATCTTCAGCCAAGTTTAGAAGAGATATCGGCGGCGTCCTCTTTTTATTCGGTTTGGGATGTTCGTTCTGTATGTGATTGAATGATACTTTCACGCCGTGGTTTTGTCGATTTGTTGGCAGTTTCAGATGCTTATTGTATTTACTACCTCAAGCTATTACTAGAGATAACTTTTACTTCGTTTTTTTAAGAGGGGTTTCTTTTTCTTGCGGTGCTCTAAAGTTGAAGTCAAGTTTGAGACCTGGTCGCGTATTTTTTTCCAACGGGATACTGAAAAGTTCCTTTGTTATGCAAACGAACCACTGTGCTCATATATAATTAACATTATCGGTGTTGTGCGTGTGTTCGCAATGGACGAACACAATTGTCATCTAAGTGGCACGCATTTTATTTCTTCAGGGTGTCAGAGAAGTAAGCGCGGTCGGTATGACCCATCCCGTGGTAAGTGAAATACTTAATGTTTAAAATACATTGTGAAATGAGAGGACGTTGCCAAAATAAGTCTATGGACTTCTTTCCTGTTCTAAATACAATATCAAATTTTTTTCTTGGATCCAGGAGCAGGTCATTACGCGTATTAATTTATTGAGCGCGATTGCATAACCTTTCTCTGATGACACAATGCTTTCATGAAACATCAGAAGTCGTATGGCTATTGTCACTGCCGGTTATAAACCGTAAAAACTTTGGTAGTAAGCCGCTGTTACGTAATGGTGGTGCCCCCTCATGTAGTCTATTGAGTTGGTTCGTTAAACACGTCTACTGCCTCGTCGCTAACGTTCCACGTTGAAAATTACCCCAGTATGTGTGTGTATATATATTCTATATGTATGTATTAAACACGTCTACTGCCTCGTCGCTAACGTTCCACGTTGAAAATTACCCCAGTATGTGTGTGTGTGTGTGTATATATATATATATAAATATATATATATATACTATATGCATGTATGTAGGCTCTTAGTTGGAAGTTTGTAGTTTCTAAAATGGAAGGTGACGATTTGGAGAAGCGATAGTTTATTTTTGGTATATGTTGCATTTACTGTCTAGTTTGAAACTGCTCTGCGCCTTTGCGCTCTCCTTACCTTCATTTTGAACTTAACTCACAATTGTTCCTATCACTCAGCTTTCAGAGGAACATATAATCCTAAATTTTAAAGTAGCCAAAATAACATGGATGGCATTTTCTGTTGTTCACTTTACTGTTGTAACGGTTTCATTTTAATTTCATCGTCCAGCCAAAGATTCGAAGAATCAGAAATGCAAGAGAAAAGGGAAAGATTCAATCCGGAAAGGTGAAGTGAAAGAAAGTGGAGAAACGGATGCATTTTTGGACAAAGTGCGTGTTTAGATCTTTACTGATGGGGTACTTATGTCATTGAGATTCTCTGTTCACTAGTTTTGTATGGTTTTATACGTAGCCTGCTACACCTCAGGAAATCACGTCTCAGGTAACTACAGAAACTCCAGTTCACCAAACGCCTTTAGCTCAGGAGGAAGATAAAAGCGAAAGTAATGAAGAGACGAAATTAGTGGAAGAGTTAATTGACGAAGAAGAACAGAGAAAAGTTGCTGAGAAAAATGAAGAAAACGTTAAAGTAAGCAAGAACTTGGCGCAACAAGAAACCCAACAAAAAGACGTTCCGGTTATCAAGGAGCCAGAACCATCCTTTAAGCCTACGCTAACTTTGCAGTTGCTCTCTTACAAAGACGGTATTGCTTTAGGAAAAAGTTCCGTTGAACGTATTTCTTAATACTGTTATTAATGTGTTGTTTTTGGGCTATTTAAAATTCAGATCAGTGGAGCCCCACAAACCCCGGAGGAAAAATGCAGTACGACAGAGAGTTCTTATTACAACTGCAACAGCAACCAATGTCCAAAAAGAAGCCTGAAGGACTACCTAATTTAGAAGTTATTGTTGTAAGTAATTGTCCAGTGATGTTTATAGATGTATTTCTATAGTTCTTGTAATAACAAAGTTCTTGTTAAATCATAAAGGCAACCAACAAACCACGTAACTCTGGTAGTATATACTCGAAGACCCTAACTGGTTCTCAAGCGGATTTCACTCCTAACTATCTGTCCAACAATTCTCGGGTATGATTGTTAATTTCACTAATGCTCACCTCGAACAATTTTAAATTCAAACATTTCTCGTCAACTTTCAGCCGCAGCCAAGGGGGAAATCGAGTCAATTGGGTCGTAAGGAGCAACCGCCAAAAAAAGTAGTTAGCATATCGTTAAGCCAAGATGTGAAGTTGCATAAATCTGAGGATGCATGGAGACCAACTCATAAATCCAATGTTATCGATGATCCTGAAAAAGAAAAGACTGAGGTTGGTGCATTGAATTGTTTATATGTACGTCGTGACGTTAACTTAACAGTGACGCTATCTTTCAGAAACTTTATCGACGCGTAAGGGCGCTGTTAAATAAGTTAACGCCGCAAAACTTCGGCACATTAATGTATCAGGTTACCAAGTTTGAAATTAACACTGAAGAGCGATTAGCCGGAGTAATAGATCTTGTATTCGAAAAGGTATCATCCGAGAACTTATTTAGGTTCTATTGAAGTGTTACATGTATTACAACTAGTGTGATTGTTTTAGGCAATAGATGAGCCCAACTTTAGCTCTGCATATGCAAATATGTGTAAAAACCTGTCCTCTATAAAAGTTCCTATTGGGAATGGAGAAGACTTCGTTAATTTTAGGAAGTTAATTATTACGAAGTGTCAACGAGAATTCGAGAAAAATGATAATGAGCAAAATGAACAGCTTTTGGCTGAAAGAACTAAAAATATCGCAACTGAGCCGGTATGTGGGATAATATTTCATTGGTTCTTACTGTACTGTTACAATTCGTATTTTTCGGCTCTTAATTTCAAGTGGTTTATAGGATGAGAAGCAGAAAGAATTGATTGAAGAAATAAAGGAACGTATTAGGAAGTCAAAACAGAGATCTCTAGGAAATATAAGGTTTGAATTACAGCATTTAATTAGTGTCATTGATGATACAATTACGTTTGTAGAACTTTTTCTTCTTTTCGAAAAGGTTTATTGGCGAACTTTTCAAATTGAGTGTTCTTACATCTCATATAATGCATGACTGTATTCAAAAGTTAATTGGCGAAAAAGATGAAGAATCAATCGAGTGTTTATGCCGCTTGTTAACTACAATAGGAAAAGATTTAGACAAATCTGGAAAGCACGGCCAAGCTGTAAGCTGATAATTTTTCTGGGATTTCGTATGACGTGCTTAGTCATTTAAGTGATTATTTTCAAATAGGATGCTCATATGGATCAGTATTTTAAGCAGCTAAGAGTGCTTTCTGGCGACAAAAAGCACTTGTCTTCTAGAGTACGGTTTATGCTACAAGATGTCATTGAATTACGCGAGGTTGGTTGGCTAAGTAAACAATTCCGAAGCATCATGGGCAGTTTCACAGAGGATTCTGTAAAATTCTTTTGTAGCAAAAATGGGTTCCAAGGAGAGATGAAAATAATCCCAAAACAATTGACCAAATTCACCGGGAAGCTGAGAAAGAACAACAGGACAAACAAGCGATGTTCAGTCAGCCCATGCCTTTGAATAAGCGCCCTGATGATAGGAGAGGTGGATTAATGAGTGGTGGTAGTGGTGGCAAGAGAGGTAGGTTGCATTGTGGTGTTCTCTTCTAGTGTCTTCAATAATAAATGAAAAATATTCCTAGGAGGGCCAAATGAGACCGAAGGTTGGAATACAGTAGGACCTGCAAAACGGACAACTCCCAGCGTAGATCCGGGAAAGACTAGGATCACTAAAGTAAATGTTTATTCCTTGTCTTTAATGCAGGAAGAAAATTTGACCTGTTGTTTAATTATTGTTTTTATTGTAGCCTGACGCAGACGAAACCAATGTACAGCTTGGTCCTAGAGGCGGTTTATGGGGAAAGGGTAGCAGTGGCGGTGTGAAGAGCAGTAGTCAAGAAGGGGATAGACAGCTAAATAGCGCCGCTAACAAGTATGATGGATATACTGTATTTTCACTAGTATAACGCGCGCGTTATGGGGGTATTTTTATATTCCGCTCAACCTCTCCCCAGTATATGCGTGAAAGCATTATCAGTTTATTTTATTCAGCTGAAAAAGCATTGTTTCCAGTAACCCAAAGTTGATCACAAAATATAAAAATGTTACACACGGGATCCTTTTGTGATGTCGAAAGATCACCTGCTAAATTGCGTAGCTACCTAGGTCAAAAACAAGGCAGCATTATGTCATAACAAAGGTCACAACTGCTCTATTCGCGCAATTTTGTTTTTGGTCCGGTTGGTAGTAATTACCGTCTCCCAGCAGCTCATTCATTGTCCTTAGCATTAGTCTTTTTATTTTTCACTAGACTCGTTAGTATGGAGGTCGGGTAGTAGTCTACTGTACACAGTTTCATAGCAGTTGCTATTTAGCCTCCGTTTACATGAAAAGTATTAGGACATCGCATTTACAATTGTAATTTATTATTGCTAGACTGTGAGCGAGAGGTGATAAACATGGTGTATCAGACGAGGCATCTCTAGCAGTCCTGCGTTTGTTACTGCTTGTAGTATGTGCATGTGCGCCCAGTCGGAGACATATTGTACAAAAAAAAATACGAAACTTTCGCAAATTATCTGCGTGTGAGCGTTATACACGTGGGTGCGTTATTTGGGTGAAAATATGGCGTGATGATTTTGATTGTTGCTTGTTGTGTACAACTGCTTGCTTTTTCGTAGATATTCGGTACTGTCTGCAGAACATGGAGCTCCAATAGACTCGAGAAGGAATAACTCCAGGTACTTGACGTGTCCTTGCTTAGTGATATCAATGGTCCCACCGTATTTATTTTTTTGTTTGTGTTTAAGGCAAGGAAATGTTCCATCAAATCGCGATTCTAGTAAGAGTCGCTCTTCTCAGCTACCACCCGTGTCACATCGTGGTGCCAAAGTTCATCTTAATAAAGACCGCACTGCAGCTGTTGCACCTGTAAGAAACATTGTTAATAATGAACCCAGATACCAAACGTCTGCGAGTAGAGACAGTAGTATGAGTAGAGAAATGGAGAGAAAAGATAATGGTGAGTAATTTCTAAACGCTGTTGTAATTTGATCACTTTGTAATGCAGTGTTCTCTGGTATTTTAGATAATCGAAGAAGCCCACCAGATCTTGACAGAGACACAATGAGTTCCAAAGCCAAACATCTTGTTGATGAGTTCTTACACCAGGGTGACTATAAAGTAAGGCGGTTTATTATTTTCGCCCAGATAATATCTAACTCTGAAACTTACTAGGGATGTAACTCGCGATGTCATCTAAGTACTGTACTGTATATACTCGTTGAATTGATAAGAAAAATTGCTACATCTTGGAAATTTTTGTGATTAATGATGGTGTTATTGGAAGATAGACCGGTGTTGCTATTCTAATTTTATTCTGTGCCGTTCTCCGTTGGCTTTGAATAGTGACTTCCCTCGTTCAGTACACTGAGAGAAAATATCGAAGAATATTTTTTTTTCTTCCTAGGAGGCAATATTGGGAGTTTCCGAATTGTGCTCTCCCAATAGCATGGTGAACTTTGTTGTGCTAGCAGTAAATCAAGTGATAGAACGTTCAGCACAAGCAAGGCATAACCTTGGTCAACTTTTTTCTGAACTAGTCAAGAAACAAATAATTACAATCGATCAGTATCACCAAGGGTGAGTTGTTTGACAGTGTATTTCTATTTGATATGTACAATCTGTTTCCTTTAATGATTACCAACACTAATTTTCAGAATGCAAGAATTCTTAGATATAGTAGAGGAGATTATTATTGACGTTCCAAGAGTCTGGGAGTATACGGCAGAAATATTTAGTCCAATGCTGGAGAATGGTGTAATGTTGTGGAGTTATTTAAAGGAATATGTTAACCTATTGAAAGAGAAGAAAGAATTTGCGGAAAAATTCCTAGCTAATGTGATAACTGAAGCCAGCAAGAAGATGGTACGTCGTAGTACTGCGATTTTGAATTGTTGCTTAAGACAACTTAAGGGCCATACGATCACATGACTGCATATTGTTTTAGGGTAAATCGAAAGTGTCGGAGTGTTGGCGTTCATCAGGTTTAAGTTTATCTGAATTACTTTCGCCGAATGATGTACAGAAGATGTTGAAGGAGTATGTGAGTAGAAATTTGGTCGTTTAAAAAAAATCTGACAATTGGAGATGTTGGAAAGTTGCTAACTAGAAAGTTATTAAACTTTTTATTTGTGTAATTTTTAGAACTTACAATATTTAGAAGATTCAAGGTCATCTGTTGATGACCGCTTATCCATGGCAGAAATTCAAAATGGGTTGAAAATGCTGCTGCAAACCACGTCAAAGAATGAGCATGTTTTTGACTGGATAAATGTGAGTTTGGTGTAATTGTGCTCTGTTGTAAATGTTACTGCCTTTAATTGGTTTGGATATTTTGAAAGCACTCGATTCATTTTTTTTCCGCTTCGATTTTTACTTTATATTAGGCTCATGTAGTAGAAAAGCAACAGAGAGAACCCGCTTTTATACGTGCCTTGGTTTCAGAATTAGCTAATAGTGCAATCAAAAGTATGGGACTTGGTAATCTTTGAAGAAAGTGCTTAAATACATTGCCTGTGTATGTGATAGATTATTTTGATTTTCAGAGAAAGAGGGCAATTTATATGAATTGAACGTAGGTCAATTTACCACTCATTGTACTGTAATAAAGCGGTATGTAGACAACGAAGACAAATTAGAGCTGCAAACGCTGTTTGCCCTGCAGGCCATTTGTCACAGGTTACAACATCCTCCAAGTACGTGACTCGTATCGTATTGTGAGATGTTCTTGCTAACGATTTATTGAGTGGGACGGTTTCACGTTTGTTTGCAGATTTGCTGCACAATCTGTTCCGCACGTTGTATGACGAAGAGGTGATCTCAGAGGATGCTTTTGATCAGTGGAAATCTGCTGAGGTGCCTCAAGAGATGGAAGGTCATGCAGTAGCAGTAAAAGCAGTGAATCAATTTCTTGATGTGGTAACTTCCAAAGACCAAGACGACGATGAAGAAGCTCCTTAATTTTCTTAGGTAATTTATGAACTCAATTTCAAGATGGTGCTGAAAAATAGCATGCATTCGTGAAAATGTGTATATAATATTATATATAAATATATAAACATTGTTTTACTCTTGGAGTATGAATTGCTGCATCAGGTGCTGACGTTTGACTTATCGAATCGCTGTTTTAAAAATGTTACGTCGTGTGACTACAGGGGTGGACGCACGAAGCCCTTGAAAGGTTTAACCCTGGAGATCAACGAAAGTGTTTTGGAAGTTCGGATTGAATTCATTAAAAATTGTCAAGAAATTTTGGGGCCTTGAGTGGTGGACTCTGGAATGTGGTTTTGTCATTGCTTCAAGAAACGTAGAGAAAGAGAGAGAACTGCATTATTTGCCACAGGAAAAAAAAAATTCGTCGTAGTAGTGTGTGACTGTGCGTGTATTTGGTGCAGTTTACTGGAGAGATCTGAATCATGCCCAGCACCTTTCAGTTTAATGATGGTTGTCAATAAATTGCTACTTTCTTCGATTATCGACCTTTTGGTTTGAAATTTTGTTTTCGTGCAAATTACAGCGATTCCAAGCTTACTGTGGACATTTTTTAATGAATACAATACGATTGCTGTCTGAATCGTGGATTTGGAGTACATTTCATGTGCTGCGTTAATAATTTGTTACTCTAGTTTTTAAAAGAGGGACATGGCATTCTCGTAAACAACAAAAAAAATGGACATTTCTGCCTCCCAACGTTTCTCGCAGTTCTATGCATCCATCATCCACTTTGTCATCAGCAGTCAAAATATCCTTTTGGTTTTTTCCTAGCCTCTTTTTTTTTTATGACCCTAAACAAGGATCGTCTCTCGTGTCCTTTGTCTAATTAAATATTATTTGCAGATGCGTTATCACCGTTGTCACTGCGACTATGTTATCCTCTATGATTATTATTATTATTATGATTATTATTGCTAGTTGATGATATAGATGTAAGACTACTGCTGTTTTTTCTTTTGCTGCAATGAAGTTAAAATTTTGAATTGCAAAAAAATGACCACTGATTAGTAAGTGAATAGTGTTAATGAATGCTAACTTTTCAGCTCCTGGCTCTCCTTCTTCTCGTCTTTTGTCTTTTCAGAGCACGCCAAGAAAGTTAATAATCGTTATTTTTTGATGATGATGGTGATACTCCTTATTGTAAGAGGAAAACATTTTTTTTTGTATGTAAAAGACGACCGAAATTATAGTAGTTTGATGCTTATTTAAGTTATTAACATATTTTTTGAAAGTGAGATGATCTATGATGTATTATGTTGTCAAAATCCCAGCCTGTTCCACCTTTCCCTTTCAATGATTTTTTATCTCCTCCATCCTTATTTGTATGGAAGCGTCTCATGAATTTGAGACCCAGACATGACATAGGTTATGTTGTTGCCGGTTATAATAAGCACCTTAGATGTGAGCGCGCAGCTCCTGGCTTAAATTTGACTCGACCTTGGGTCCTAAGTTTTAATTTTTGGAAACTGGAAGAAAATAATACGATTACTATTATTAATGGAATTTGAAAGGTGATGACGGAGTTTTATGTATAAACTCCGTGTTACGTAAGATGAATTAATTTAAAACAACTATTATTATTATTATTAGGGTTTTCTTTTTGTTGTTGGGAATTTCAGTTTATTTCTCCAATTCCTAAACTTTTCCTCCCTTTATCATTCGTGGAAACTGCACTGTTACCATGTGGAGGAAATGATTTGAATTATCTTTTCGTTAAATATTTTTTTTTGATGGCGTCAGAAGCAAAAACGTAGCTGATATTAGGTGTATTTTTTATGCTCGATTAAAATCCTTGGCACCACTCTAGGTCTGTAAAACACTAATCGAGGATATCAATCAATTCAGATGCGTTTGTTTGCAGCTCATTAGCCAAACACATATGTACATATATTTGTATCTAAAGAGGAAATGGCTGACAAATCTGTACCAATAAATATGTTAAAAATCACCGACCTGTTTTATTAATGTTAAATTTCTCCTCTGCGATTATGTTGGGCGCTCTTCAGAAAGTGACTACAGTAGAACTCCAATTATCCGAATCAATTGGGACCGGACCTTATTCGGATAATTGGATTTTTTCCGAAAAAAGGGCCTAAATGGGAGAAAAGGGACGTGTACCATACTGTAAATGGAAGTCATTGCTTGCTGAACATCTCGGTCAAAGTAAGCTGTTTGACTGTCAGGATCCGTTTTCAGGCAGCCAAGTCGCGCATTGTTTTGAAAATCGCAGTACGTTTCCTCATAATTTTTTTTTTCTGAAATTCTGAAAGCGATTCGGATGATAGGAGTTCGGAAAATTGGAGTTCTACTGTACTACCAAATTTGAGCTTTCCAAAGAGAGGCAAAGTGGTAGAAGAATATTTTATTCGAGTAGTTCAGGATATGCATGATCGTCCCATATACAGGGTAAGGACAACAAAGCAACTCCTAACCCTTTTCCCGCCTATGGCAGGGTCGGGTACCCATTTGTCTCTCTGAATGGACACAGGGTGATATATTGGTCATAGTTTTTTTTCTGC
>JAAFCE010001036.1:45864861-45908783 GCA_013389805.1 Trigoniulus corallinus | reverse complement strand
CCCCCCCCCCCCCGGCACGTTGGTGACATTCCCCAACGAACACTGGACCGACGATAAATAGGCGTAGGGGTGCAGCTTTGGCCGGCAACCGGCTGCAGAAAGGACTATGAAGATGGATCCGATCGGAACGCGGCCAAGTTGCGTTGGACACACCAGTTCCCGTTAGATCACTGAAGTTAAGCAGCGCACACCCACGTCAGTACTAACTTGGGTGGTTGGTAATGAACGTTGGGTGCTGCAAATTAACCCTCTTCCTCGTCCTTTCACCTACCTCCTCGTCTCCCGTGGGCAGCCTCCTAAGGGGTTGACCTGTTATGGCTGCCTGGCTTACATCCCAACCCACAAACTAATCAATCAATCAATCACCCTGTGTCCATTCAGAGGGACAGATGGGTACCCGACCCTGCCGTAGGCGGGAAAAGGGTTAGGAGTTGCTTGCTTGTTGATACTGGTCGTTGTTGTACATTAAAATATTTTGGACAGATATTATAAAAGGGTCAAAAAAAGTGTTATTAGTTGGAATTCAGTTGTAGTTCGAAGTTTACACGTGATGATGATAATTATTATTTATCCGGCAATTTGATAATAGATTTGTTTTTTAATCTGAGGAGCGAGCAATCTTTTCTAGTGACGTCATCATTATCATTTGTTTTACCGTATTATGAAATGAGCATAGGGTTGAGCACAAGTTTGAATAGTTTGATTGTATTACTCACGCGAAATCAATGTCAGAATTTCTCAAGAAACTAGATAAGGTATTGCGTCATTCAGTCTTTGATTTCTCGCATGTTTCTTGTTTTACGGACAACATATTCTCAAAAAAAAAAATTATTTGGAGTTTACTTTTTTTTTCTCGAGAAAAAATACTTTGAATGTTTTGCCTATTGTGAAGGAGGTCACTGTGAGTTCCAAGGTAACTATTACGGTCCGTTGTTTTCACGTGTGATCATAATACCGCATTTACACATTCGCGAATACGACGAGGCGAGTGGCGAGGCGAGCATGTTCGACGAATGTGTGAACACCACATTCGACATTCACCTCGTGGTTCGCCTCGCCATTCGTGGCGCTCGTGTTGGAAGCGGTTTTTTTGGCACGAGTCAAAGGGTGCGAGTGACCTGAGGCGATTTGAGAATCACCAGCTGTCGAGACAATACGAATCAAAGGGCGCTAGCGACGAGGTGATTGGAGAATGACCATCTGACGAGACATTCGGCGAATGTGTGAACAGTCATTCGTCATGCAAAGTATGAATGCGAACATTTCGACGAAAGTCTCGCCTCGTCATTCGACTCGTCGTATTCGCGAATGTGTAAATGCGGTATTAGAGTTGTAACATTAGGTTGATTCTGTAGCTGAAATGAAGGCATATTTGACTCAACCTTATGATCGAAGGTTCGACCCTGGCGGTTTCTTTTGGGGAAAGGGAGGAAAATCTCACTTTCTCGGCATAATTCATTGTTATAAAGCTGGGTTTACACTGCGCGCAACATACTCGCGCAACTGTTTTATTAAAAAAGACTCGCGCAGTGTAAACGGGGACTCGCCCCGAAATTTGCTGCGCGAGGCAGCCTCGTGGTGAGCCACCGCACTGTCGGTTTTTGGAACGCATCAAAGGGTTTCGCCACTCCCACTTCGTGTACTGGTACTCTAGATACGTTTTGCATACTTGCTTCGCGCAATATTTTCGCTCAATGTAAACAGGGAGGGCGAGACGGGCGAGATTGCCGCAAGCCTGTGGAAACAGTTGCGGCGAGTATGTTTCGCGCAGTGTAAACCCGGCTTAAGACCTCGTTCCCCCCTCTCGCGCGTTGATAGGCTGCACAGGCCGGTGTTAAATAATTGACTACAGACGGTCTGGGAGATAAATCCACTGGTTCACATGTTGGCCTGAAGTTTTCACCACCTCTCTCTTTCTCTCTCTCTCTCTCTCCACCAACTCTGGGCTCTAATGACCTTTGTAGTCGATGGGCCCTAAAACAGAAACAAACAAAACCAACTACTAATCCTTTTCCCGCCTATGGCAGTGTCGGGTAGTCATTTCTGACCCGCTGGAGCACATGGGCGATGTATTGGACGGTATCCTTAGGCAAGGCGCAAAATGAGACGCAGGGTGTAGCAGCCCTGCGATATTCTGCTAGCAGGCAATCACCGCGCATTGAATCGCAGTTTTCACCATACTTACATCAAACAACAAGAGAACTTCTTTGCTTCGCACCGCTATTTGTTATTGTCACGCCAACTTCACGCATGAAACTGCGGCATTGGCACTGGGCTCCGCAGGGTCACGTGGCGCAGGCACTGAGTCACGTCACCCTGCGACTTAACACGCGCAACTACGTACTATCATGTGAGCCACAGAAATTTATAGTGAGTCACCTCACCCTGCGTCACCTGCGGAGACTGCGTCTCATTTTGCGCTGGTCCTTACGTAGCAGACTGCCAATGTAATGCTACATCTGTTATCTGTATTTATCGTTGGCCAATTTTCCTTCATTGGGACACTTTTCCTTCATCGACGCCACGGGGCGAGCTCCTACACATGGGGAAATTTGGCGATCTACACGTTGCGTAGGAGGAAGGGTTCTTTTACGTGCAGATAACATGGTAAACACCACACGGGGCCACGGTTTATCAGACGGTAAAGTGCGTTAAGGACCTCTCTCGTCCTAAAGAAGCCAATCCATTTCATTCCCGTATCGAACTTGTAGCCACTGACGCAGTAGTTGCGCAAGCTACTTGTGCGCCACCGACCCTGTCATAGGCGAGAAAAAAAGTCAGTGTTGATGATGATGATGATGATGACAGAATAAGTGGAATTGTGTTTACCCAACTCGGCGATAGTTTGGAGTTTAGGTTGAACAACTGTAGCCTAAAGATCTCAAATGCTACAGTTCAATTCGTCTTTAGATTTAATTCAGACTGAAGCCATTGTTTTATTGGACTAGAATTAAACCTTGGTTAACGCTTAACGAAGGAACTAGATGGACTGCAGTAACCCCCTTTTATAAAAAATGTAGACCGGTAAAATATTCTGATTGGTAACCTGCAGCTGATTATATCGAATATGATTAAGGCAAGTGGTATGGCCTGGGTAGGACTGCGGCGCCTTTGTACATACAAATTAAAGGGTTTTTACTGAATGTTAAGTTTCTTAATTGGACTCCCCCCTTTTCCCGCAACGGTCCATCCGGACTCAAGAAATCGGAAGGAAGTGAGTCACTAAAATATTATGTGGTTTTCGAATGTGAGACCAGGCCAAAACCAAGGTTTGAACGAAACCGGGCTTAGTATGGTGGATTACCTCTTAGACGGGATGATGTACATGCCGCTAAATTCAGCTTAAAACACTGTAATTATTTTAAGACATTTATGGGAATCGTGATACATTACTTTCAGGGTCATAAAGAACCAGTGTAAACCCCCACCCATATCATACTGAGTCACCACATCCTAACACAGTTCAGGCGGGCTAATTTTTATCTGAACATTTAGCAAATTATTTTTTAATTGGTGCAGTTCGTGAGTAACTTGACCGGTTTCTTTAAAAGCAAAACTAATACCTCTTGCACCTTTTTTTGGTTTTTTGTCACTGCTTCTCTTGAGTGATCAGTTTGCGGTTTTGTTGCTTTGGGTACGGTAATTTGATTCTTAGTCACTGCTAGCCGGTCCCTGTGGTGAACTTGTCTTTAGTCGCTGGTTGCGGAGGCGATCCTGGAATATGCAGCTGGTCTGTTTAAGGCGAGAGTGAGGGATACCATAACTGCCCCTTTTGTTGAATGGGAAGCGAACCTGTGGTCCTGTGTGATGTGTAATGATGCCACCACTGCATGCGTGTGAACTATACATGTAGTGAAATACACGTATAGATTGACAAAATTCTCATGTGCAAGTGCAGTGATTCTCAACCTTTTTTTCGCCACGGTACACTTTTACTAATTTCAGAATTTGGCGGCACACTAACAACGACACATTTCGGGGCACACAAACGCCAAAGAAAATACATAAGTTGTAACCTAACCCTATGCAAAAACTTGCCTCGGTGGCGCTCGGTAACTGTGTCAGTAGTTTTTGGTTCAATACTGTACCGAGGTGGGTTGGCTTTTTTTTCGGGCGAGAGAGAAGCCCTGAGTGCACCTTCTTTCGGGTGAGAAGTAAAACCGAGGTCCCGTGTGGTGTACGATGGCATTTGCACATGGAAGAACCCTCTCTATATGGAACGTGTAGAGGACCAAAATTTCCAGGTGCAGGAGCTCGCCCCCCGTCTTCGGTGGAATGTCCCAACAAACAGTAGAAAGACGATAAATAGCATAGGAATTGCAGCTTTCATTGGCAACCGGCTGTGGGAAAACACTGCCCAATATATCGCCCTTGTGTCCAGTCAGAGGGACAAGATGGGTACCCGACCTGGCGGCACACTATCGTGAATCTCACGGCACACTAAAGTGCCGCGGCACAGTGGTTGAGAATCACTGTGCAAGTGCCTGACTTTTCATTCCTTCCCTCCGACATTGCTGACAAATTAACCCCAAAGGTAGATAGGCCGACTATAAAATACCCAAATGTTTTGGCAATAGGTTTGTAACCAGCCACGTAATCCACAACCATTTTTGGATACCGGGGCGGGCAATTGGGTACTCGGCCCGCTGTACGATACGATTTCAATTTCTTTTTCGTGCGGCCACGTTACGTTGGACACACCAGTTCTCGTGAGATCACTGAAGTTAAGCAGCGCAAACCCACGTTAGTACCAACACGAGTGGTTGGTAGTGAACGTTGAATGCTGCAAATTTCCCCTCTCCTACATCCTCTACACCTTCCACCTCCTCACCCGCGAGCAGCCGCCTAAGGGTTCGGCCTGTTATGGCTGCTTGGCTTACTTCCCAACCCGATAACATAACATAGTAACATTTGTAACTTGGTTAAAAATAAAGTTTGCCAATGAAAGTGACCTAGTGTCCCAGCCTTGGTGGCGCGGAAGTAGCTTAGAGGTAACGTGCTTGATATCAGAGTCCGTGGTTGCAGGTTCCATCCTGGACTGATGCTAGTGACTTCTTTCGGGTATCTTCCATGGGTTGGGAGGTAAAGTTGTGGACTGTTTGGTGCGCGCAATGTCACCACTGCAGGTAAAATAACCCTTTCGTCATGGAGTAAAATAAAAGTGTAGTTCGGAAAAAATTATAAGTGTAGGAGCCCCCACCTGGTGTCAGTGGAGGGGGGAAAAATACTCGTGCGAAGCAAAATAAGCCCACGATATAGATTTACCTCGGTAGCGTGCTCGGTTTATTGCGTCAGTGGTTCCAGGTTCGATACTGGATCGACCATACCACAGTGCCCTAACGAACAGTTGACTGACGATAAGCATAGGGGATGCAGGTGGGAACCTAACCCTGCCATAAGCGAGAAAAGCGTTGTTGCTTTTGATAAATGAGTCAAAGGGGTTGTAGCATTAGGTTAGCAAGCGGCTGCTTAAAAATACCGTAAAACAGATCACTCGTGGGTCCCAATAGGACAAAATGGGCACTTAACCTTCCGTTCACAAGGTGGGGTCTCGGCAGACCCCAGACCTACAAAATTGTGTCTACACATGTACCACTTTCTCCAATCTTAACCAACCTTTGAGTACATGTTTTCTTTGCCTATCTAGGGAAGTTGGCAGGTCTCCTAAGTAATTAGCATATTTTATTTCAGGTTAAGCAATGCAACCCAAATTAGTACCAACATGGTTGGCTGGTCAGAAACACTGGTTACTAAGGCAGAAATGGGAGCAGGATGTCCATAAGGATATGGTAGTGTCTGGTGTGGATGGGGGCCTGGTGGGAGATAGGCAGGAGTGGAGGACTAGACCCTGCAGATCCGACCCTGTCATAGGTGGGATAAGGGTATGGTGATGATGATGTCTTGTCTTCTTGGGGTAATATAGAATTTTTACAGCATGTTTCCAAATTATTTTCATTTCTAAAGCTTTATATGGATGGTATTTAATTCAATATCCATAATAATGCCCTTAATCTAAACATTTAAGCCTTGAAAATCAAAAAGTCTTTTTGGAGTCATCACAGACCCCACCTTGTAGTGTGTGCCAGAAATCGTCACCTTGTGGACGAAACGTTAATCCTGCCATGAGCGGGGAAAGTTATGTATTATAGCGACGCCGTGTGTTATCAGTGTAGTTGTATGCGACCTTCAATTGACTGGTTAATATAGTCAGTGGAGTTAATATAATAATGACACAAGTAGTTGTAAATGTGTTTTTTTGGAGTTGATGGTGACATTAGAAACGAGATAATGGCTCTTTATGAAAATACTTTACTGAGACATCCGCTTCGAAACTAGTGCATCTATGATTAATGGTAGTGTCTGTCACTCATGTTATCCATTTAGATTTATAATTAATTTCTGTGCTGACACCTCCTACGGGAATCATCCTCTCACCCTTATCCCCAGAGGCAGTGTCGAATCTGCGGGTTGCCAACCACCACCCCCGCCACGCCCCATCCATAATGCACATCTGCCTTCTCGTAGTACCTGAATACTATGGATAAAGACTGGTTGTGTTGTAGACCTACCGGACATAAACCCTAACTAGTTTTCCCGTGCACTAGTTCGGTCTAAGACTCTTCCTACAGCTTCACAGAATGGCTCATCAGCTTAATACCTCTATAGTTACCACTGTCTTGGACGACACCCCCATCTACAGAAATCAATGTGCAGGAAATGTATCGTCGGCCTTCTATTCGTTGGGGCACTCCACCGACTTAGGGGCGAGCTCCTACACCAACTACCTGTTGCATAGTAGAGAGGATTCTTTTACGTGCAAATGATATCGTACTCACATGGGGCCACGGCTTTACTTCCTATTCGAGGGAAGGTGCAATCGGGACCTCTCACCCGAAAGAAGCCAAAACACCTACTGTATTAATAGATCCAGTGTAGAACCTGGAAGGGCTGACGCAGTAATCGAGCATAATACCTCCTGCGCCACTGAGGCAAGTCTATGAGGAAATGTATTCGAAGATCCCAAATTGAAAATGAGGACTCGCCAATACTACTTCATGCTTTTAAGAAGTACTAAATAAAGTATAATAAAGAGTTGGTTGTTGACGAACAATGGCCCGAGAAAACCCTCTGAACTGCAGCACAAAAAAACTGCTTATGTAAATGACGGGGAATAATGTAGTCGAAAATAGTTACACTCGAGTGACATACCATTGTTAAATAGTGTTAACAATTGCATTCATTTAAGAGCTCATTGGCACCGTAATTTGTGACTTCAGTCCATCATTTTTTTTTAATTTGTCTTATAAAAGTAGGCACATGTGGCTCACGTCTTCGTCAATGATGATAATAATGTGTAAATGTTTGTTGTTGCGTTGCACCACAGAAAAGGAGCTTATAATTTCATCCTTATGCCATTAGGTGGCATACGCATAAAAAAACCTCTGTGCCTGTTAAAGGTTTCAGACAGTGGCGGATCCAGGATTTTCGTCAGGGAGAGTTTGAGCTAATACAGGGTGGGGGGGGGGGGGGTGGGCGAAAGCTTGCCTATATTAGGCGAATAGGTTTATATGTGCGGGGGGGGGGGGTTGGAACTCCCAAAACCCCACCCTGGATCCGCGTGTGGTTTCAGGTTCAATTCTGACAGAGATACAAAGAGAGAGACAGTGAAATGTACGTTACAGCTGATGCCTAGTTCCGTATCACCACACTTCAACGCTAATCACGTCGCCACTGATGACATTTTGATGACGTTTTGTGCTAGTGCGTTATGAAGGACCGCCAGCGCAATTCCTTAAGTGCAGCGCTTTATTTGGAGTCACCGCACGCCGCCGTCATGTCTTACATTATCCTCCACCATTTTTGAAGCAGACAGCTCAACCGCCAGCCAATCAGAACGCAGCGTGACGTGCGGGACGCTATGTGAGTTGACCACTGGTCAACTCAACTACCGTCACGCATAGCTGCTCTGCGGCGCCCCAAGTAGCAGTGTGACGTCACCATTTTTTGTGCTGTGTCGTCTGATTCAACGGTAATAGCGTTAGCGCGTGGGTATACGGAACCAGGCATGAATTTCCAGCTGCAAAATTCCCTTGTTCAGAAGCCCAATTGGGGACTCCCACCGTGTCATACTCGACAATTATCTCGCCAAATTTCTATGGCGCCAGCACTTCGGTGATAGTCCTTTCCACCACCTGATAGAAAAAATTCGGAACATTTATCCCGATGCTGCAAATTAGGACGTTACTACTGTGAATCCACATACAATGTGTTATCACTCACTGTTTTATCAACAATGTTTTACTATTATTTGTACAGTATTACCATTTCTATCACTGTCCGTTTTTATTAAATTTCTATAATGTGAAGAGCGGAGGAGCTTGTTAGGTCCATTACAGCAGTGGTTCTCAAAGCGTGTTCTGCGGAACGCTGGTGTTCCGTGAAACCACTTAGTGTTCCGCAAAAAATTAATGCACAAATAAAGCAATGGAGAGGTACTCTGTGACTCGCAGAATCAATGGGGGAGAGGGTAACTGAAGTGGAGACAGGCAAGCGGAGTCCTGTGTTATAGGAGGATCCCAATCTAGTTGAAAGGGAAGTTCTACAGGACAGTGGTTAGACCAGCTACGCTATATGGATCCGAGTGCTGGGCAATGAGGAAGAGCTACGTAAATAGAATGAGAGTAGCCAAGATGCGAATGCTGTGGCATATGTGTGGCGTGTCGAGAGCTGGCAGAATTAGGAATGAGCATATTAGAGGTAGCCTGGGGTGGTGGACATCGCCGAAAAAATGAGGGAGAATAGGCTGAGGTGGTATGGACACGTCATGCGAAGAGGGGAAGAGGAGCTCGTTAGGTTAATTCCAGGAATGCAGGTGGTCGGTAGTACCAGGGGCAGGGGGAGACCAAAGCAGATGTGGGAACAGGTTGTCCGTAAGGATGTGACAGTGTATGGAGTGGACGGGAAACAGGGGGAGAGATAGACGTGAGTGGAGGGCTAGAACCCGCAGACCCGACCTTGCCACAGGCGGGATAAGGATGTGATGATGACGATAACGAGTAGCTATTATACATATCGTGTAACCTACGTGAATTTTGCTGAAAGGATGAGGGAGAATAGAGTGAGGTAGTTTGGGCACTTAATGAGAAGGTGGGAGGAAGAGCTTGTAATTGATATTACGGGAATGGAGGTTGTTTGAAGCATCCGGGGCAGGGGAAGACCAAAACAGACTTGGGAATAGGTTGTACGTAAGAATATGGTGATGTGTGGGATGGAGGGGGACCTCAATGGAGATAGGAGGGAGTGGGGAGCTGTAACTCGCAGACCCGGCCATAATACAGACGGGATTAGGACATGATGATAGCTTGCTATGTTTGGTTTGAACCTGAAATTAACGTCTTGCAACGAGAGAAGGGTATGGTATAGGTGTGACTGATTAGAGAGGGGGGGATTTGTCACCATGGCATAGGCACAAGACCTGCTCTAAGGGGCAACCCGGACATTTGTCCGGGGCGCCATTTTGGCTGCAAGTGTGAGGACAGAGCACGCGAACAGTGCGCTGCTTCAAGGGGCGGCAATTTGTCCTTTTGTCCGGGGCAGCATAAGTGCTAGAGCAGGCGCTGATAGGCATATTATTACAGAGGCTACCTTTTTTTTCCAAGATGATAATTGTCGAGATTTGATGTTAGTAGGACGTGCATGTTTTTTCAGTGAAATTAAAGAATTATATACCGTAGAGATTTTGTTTGCTAAGGAGATCTTTATAAAGAAAGAATCAGAGGCCAGTTTTACCAGCGACTAACGCATTTGATACGGCTTTGTTTATAGGTTGGTGGCAGGATATTCTAGAAGTTTATACTTTGTTCAACATCCTGTAAAAAAATATTTGTATCCATACAAAGGTGATGCGGAAAATAGTATTATTATTATTATAGGAGAACCGTGAATATCAGTGTTTCAATTACAAGGTCCAACTTACCCACTTTGTGCGTCATCTATCGTATAACTGTCAGTGTTGGTAAAAGATTGTTATTTTTCACCTGGCGGAAATGTATCACGGAAGGTGGCCTGAAGTTCATTCATGAGTTGTTTCAGCATTGGTTTTTATCGGGGATAATAATGGTAAAGCCTTTTTTATGATCTACCCAGTTCCTTTTAGGCCATTAGAGGGTCATACGTCCTGCTCTCAAACACAAGGGAGTTTCCTTGTAACGTTTTTAGTCGACGTACGCTACGTTAAGCAGATGATAGTTGAACTGCACAAGTGCAAACACTGCCCACATTTACGGTCACGTTGAGCTTTAACGTACTCCTTGCCAACTGTATGTCGAACGTATGCTAAACGCTTTACAAAAAAGAAATGGCTGACGTCATCCATCAATCGGTGGCACTTCTGTGTCAGCCGTTAGGTTGTAATTTTTGGTATACGGTATTAGAAATTAAAGACCTGCTGCAGTGGCGTAGTGGTTAGCACGCACGGCAGTTGCGTCAGTAGTTCTAGGTTCGATACTGGACCGAGGTGGGTCTGTTTCTTTCATTAGTTGGTTGGTTTGTTGGTGTTTAAGGTCCCATCAACTACATGGTCATTAGAGACCCGTCCACTGCATAGTTCTAATGCATAGACTGCACAGACACTACACTAATGCGACGATTATTGGGTATTAGCAGTACCCAGCTTTCCCGAGCGACCACCCATGTCAGTACTAACTGGGCTTGCGTTGCTTAACTTCAGTGATCAGACGAGAACTGGTGTGTCCAACGCAACTCACCGCTCCCTGTTTCTTTCGGGCGAGAGAGAGGACGCGAGTGTGCATTCCTTCGGATGAGAAGTAAAACCGAGGTCCCGTGTGGGTGTACGATGGCACTTGCACGTAAAAGAACCCTCTCTACTACGCAACGGGTATATGAGGCAAAATTTCCAGGTGTAGGAGCTCGCCCCCCCCCTCCTGGCGTCGGTAGCATTCCCCACCGAACACTAGACCGACGATAAATAAGCGTAGGGGTGCAGCTTTGGCCGGCAACCGGCTGCAGGAAAAACTATGACCAATATATCGCCCTATGTCCATTCAGAGGGACCCTGCTATAGGCGGGAAAAGGGGTTAGGAGTTGCTTTTGTTATAAGAAATTAAAGAGTTAGTGGTGAACGCCTCCATCATTTTTTCATCACACGGAAACCCATATAATTACAGCTAAGCCTCACTTGCCATAACGAAGGTATGAAGCGCCCGTGGCAAGTGTCTAATTTGAGCCTCCCCATCACCCAATAAGGACAAATACTGTAACTTAAAGCTTGTGCTCCAAACCCAGTTGCGCCCGTGGCGGCCGCCTTCTTCGCCACGCCCTCGTTATGGTACTGTTTGCATGCTGCGTCATGTGGTGGCTCCGTCCGATGGGACAGCTGACGAATGCGCAATTCAAAATTTTTCCCGCTTGGTTACATGCAAAGCTCATTTACGTATCCAGCAAACTCTGTTTTGATTCAGTATCACCTTACTAAACTTATTTCGTTTCGTCCACTTTCAATCTTATTTCGTTGCCTGACTGTTGAATTAATGATCATAGATTGGTCAAAGTCCGTGAACTTAATTGGAATAGTGCACCTACAGTAGTTTGTACGTTTCATTCACAGTGGTCTAATACACACTGAAGTTCAGCAACGTAACCCCGGCTAGTACTGACATGGGTGGTCGCTCGGGAAAGCTGGGTACTGCTAATACCCAATAATCGTCGCATTAGTGTAGTGTCTGTGCAGTATGTGCATTAGAACTATGCAGTGGACGGGTCTCTAATGACCTTGTAGTTGACGGGACCTTAAACAACAACAAATAACAAATAAATTGACCGCTTGGGAACACTGGGTACTGCTAATACCCAGAATTCGCCTTAACAGCGTATTGTCTGTGCAGACTGTGCATTAGAACTACAATACGTAGTGAACGGGGATGTCGTGACCCTTACATTTGAAGGGCCCTAAAACACTACTGGATTAGTTTCGTGGGTTGGGGAGTAAGCCAGGCAGCCATAACAGGACGAACCCTTAGGAGGCTGCCCGCGGGAGATGGGAGATAGGTGAAAGGATGGAGAGGGTTCATTTGCAGCACCCAACGTTGTTTACCAACCACCCGTGTTGGTATTGACGTGGGCTTGCGCTGCTTAACTTCAGTGATCTCACGGGAACTGGTGTGTCCAACGCAACTTGGCTGCATTGGTGTCCAATGCGGTGCCCTAACAGATCGACTCGGTAGTATAAAGCTCACCCACCGTATGTCTGAAATACCACACATCGGTTACCCATATTTCCGGTGTTGAAATTAAGACCAGAGATCATTCGTTGGAGCGGTTATTTACAACGTTTAAAATAGTACGAAAGTTGCCTGTGGTCGCCATTTTGAGATTTAAGTTCGTGAAGAAATTCTTGTTCATCTGAGCGTAAATTTCGAGGCCGGACTCTTTATGACTGGGTTTGTATTTCCATTTTTCGAGATGGGTATTAACCTCGACTGACCTTTATTTCCTAAATAATGCATAGCGAATCTAATTGTTAAGTTACGTCACGCTAACTTCTGTCTGACGTTGTTGCCTTATTATTTTGTTAGGATATTAATGGAAAGGGTTGTGCGCTTGAATTCCTTTTGACAATGGGTAGTACTTCCTTTGGGTCGAATAAATTCCACCTGGGTCATGCCAGTGTTATCATGTAAAATCAGGTTCATTAATGCTGAAAGGTTTTGTATCTCTAAATCAGGGGTAAAGAACAGAAAATAGGGTGACTATAACATTCTTGAGCACTGCTCTGAAATGATATAAAAAGTGGACAGTTGGAATCTGCTAATCGAAGTTGATCTGAAATTTTTGTTTTGAGTTAGGTCATTTGATAATAACTTGGCGTTATCACCATGTCCTATCATGTTCAGGTCATCTTTTCTTTCAATTAGTGAAGCAGCCGATGATTTTGAAGAGTTTTTTTTTCTCGTATGTTCGTGTCTGATGTCCATGAGGAAGTTATTCCTCAACTGATGAGTGCATAATCGTTGCGTTTGAAGCGACTGGGGAAAATTAGTCAACCGGGAACTGATTATTTGATGCAAATATTTTAAAGAACTCGTCCATCCCATTTTACCCTTGGATCCCATGGCAGGTAATGCATAGTGTCTTCTGTGGAGTCCAGGGAGCGGCGAGTTGCGTTGGACACACCAGTTCTCGTCTGATCACTGAAGTTAAGCAACGCAAGCCCAGTTAGTACTGACATGGGTGGTCGCTCGGGAAAGCTGGGTACTGCTAATACCCAATAATCGTCACATTAGTGCAGTGTCTGTGCAGTCTATGCATTAGAACTATACAGTGGACGGGTCTCTAATGACCTCGTAGTTGACGGGACCTTAAACTCCAACAAACAACAACAATCTGTGGAGTCCAGGCTGGGGTGCCCCAGTGAGAACAGTTCCATCAAGAATAGAGGTTAATCTTAGATTAGGAACATGGTATGTTGGGGACCCTTACATGCAAAAAAACAAACAACCAGGGGAATTGGTATCTTAAAGCGTAAGAGGATTAGTGTAGGCTGGTAGACTAGGATTGGGAATGGACAGCTGATGCCATATGAGACAGGGTCGCCATAAAAATTAGAAAATGTGGGAAAGCCATTTTAGACCAGGCTAGAGTAGGAGGTTCATTCCCGGGTAGTCAGACATGGTAGCGGAATGACGAGCTGGAGGCCGCCATCAAACAAAAGAAGGCTGCATTCCACAGGTTGATTGAGATAGGAGACCAGGAGTCTAAAATACACTATAAGCAGGCCAGGCCGCAGCTAGGAGGACTATTGCTTTGGCCAAACACCAGAATTATGAGGCCCACTATGATCGAATTGAGACAAAGGAAGGAGAGAGGTTTTTTAAACTGGCCAAGGCTAGCGATAGGGCAGCTGAAGATAAACCCCGAGCCATAATAGTGAAGGGTAGCACAGGTATGGATCTGTTCCTTCCTGTTGAGGTAAAGAAGAGGCTGGGAAGATTATTTCCACAGCGTGTTGAATGCTGCGGTGGGAGAGGACGACATTGGCGGCACCACCACTACTACTACTTCAGGAGTGGTGGACAGTGTAACGGAGGAGAAAGTAGTCGGGGCCCTTAAGAAAATCGGTAGGCCCAGAGAGAGTCCCCATCAAAGTGTGGAATAGCCTAGGAATCGGGTAGATAAGGAAACTTTTCAATGGGATAGCTAGCGGAGATAAATTCCTTCTGCATGGCGGGATAGTTGGATAGCACCACTATTAAAGGGCAAAGGTGATGTCCAAGACTGTGGTAACTATAGAGCAGTGTTTCCCAAACTGTGGGTCGTGATCCAAAAGTGGGTCGCGACTTTTCCACTTTGTAATAGAATTTTGTGTTTAGGGTCACGAAACAAGCCTGAAGTGGGTCACGCCTACAAAAAGTTTGGGAAGCGCTGCTATAGAGGTATGAAGTTATGAGCCATCCTAATTCACTGCAAGCAGCCTCTAGGGCCAATTTGGCAGTGGAGAGACTCTCATTGCTACATAAGGAGAGGAGGTTCTTTTACTTGCAAATCCCATCGTACACCACACGGAACCTCGGCTTCACTTCTCATCTGAAAAAGGCCCACTTGGGGCTTCTCTCTCTCTATCTCGCCCGAAAAAAAACCCCGAAATTGGGCGATTTAATGTGTTGCAAGATGTAAAAAGAAATATTGTAGTGTCATATTCTTGTCCTGCGGTTTTCTGGTAGCATTTGAGCAGTAGGTAGCACGGTAGTACACCCAAAAGATTATCATCCCCCCCCCTCCCCACGAACAGCACGGAGGGATGCTGTCCGTGTCGAATGCTGCTTTACATCGACTTGAAGTGGCTTTTTCTTTCCGCAAACAAGGGCTTATGAGGCCAATGTCCACTTCCATGGTACTGTAGATGAGTGGACACTTTTATTCCAACGGTTTTTTGCCTTCCGCCGGGATGTTTTTTTGATGAAATTTGCTAGGACAAGTTTAGATAGTACAGTATTTAAATCCAAGGGTTTACGTCAATTTGGCGTACATAAACTTTGGCGAACATACAAATTTGGCGTACGTCAAATTGGCGTACATACCGATCTCTTGGGTGCCCAAATTTGTTCAAAATTGCAACGGTCATAACAACATATTTCAACAGTCATAAGTCATTGGAAGGTAATAGAACAATGAATGCCTACCATAACTGTTATAGGGCCCTAATGACCTTTGAAGTCGATGGGCCCTAAAACACAAACCCAACCATCTAGGATGAGGTTTTTGGGGTTGCAACCCCCCCTTTGCACATATAAACTTGTATGCGCATGATATGTGAGGTTTGTTTAGCTCAACCCCCCCCCGTGACGAAAATCCTGGATCCGCTACTGGTTATGACAGTTGCAATTTTGAACAAATATGTGCACCCTAGATATCGGTATGTACGCCAAATTGTCATGCGCCAAATTGACGTGATCCCTAAATCCGAATAGCCACGCAAATCTCTTCACATTAACTGCAAGTGTCAGTCACTGTGTATGTGATATGAGGATCCTGGTGTTTGTTGCTGCTGTATCCTGGATGCCACTGGTTTCACTTGACGAAACTTACCTTCTCCGGGCTTCGCATTTTTGAGTCACGTAACACATTTTTATAGTCGCACCCGTCTTTTGTTTTTGATTTAACCGCTATTTAATTATTTATTTTTGCTGCAAAGGCTAATCACCGATGCCAAAAAAGGGCGGGCCGTTAAGTTAAACATTTGGTTGGAGTTTAAATGATATAATGACGTCCTCCTTTGAAAAAAGAAAGGCTCATGACCTCTCTTGCACTTGGTCCAGGATTCGAACCCCTTACCAGAAAGTTCGTTATTTTGCACGTCAGTATTTCCCCGCAGGGTGTGCTCTTCATTTCTTTGGTATTGTGAACACGAAATGCAAATATGGACGCTATTATTTTGTGCTCAACCAGCGCAATGGAGTTTGGGTGCGAAGCAAACTAAGTCCTTGCAAGGGGTATTGCAGGGAAATCCTGGTTGAAGAACCGGAAATGAAATACAGTATGTGGAATCTCCGCATTGTATGTGCACGTAGGTGATATTTGGGCGATGTCATTCTTGAAGTACTGTATCTCATAAGAACCACGTCACCGCTGACGCAATACAGTACTGGAAATGAAAGACCTACGTAGGCCTGTAAGGAATAAATGCCCTGGTAAGACCACTTCGATTGGCACCTAAAGTGACGTATTTGATGGGTGGATACGTGACTTGGTTCGGTCATAAGAAAAACACGTACGATTTTTTTGATGCACAAACCGGGATAACCCAAGGTACACGATGCCGTCATAGTCCCCCATCCCTGCCTGTTTAGTTGGAGTTTCCTTTATATTCGTTCCTGGTCGGAGGTCAACAAGATGGCCTCCAGATAAGTTAGCTCTTGAATCCGGTCGTTGAATTTTGGGCGGAGAAAATAGGCATTTAAAGAGGTCATCATCACAGTGTTGTTTATTGTCTGAAAAAAAATTGATGGTAAGTATTTAATTGGACTAAGAGGTCGGAAAAGATACTGGCACCGTGCTGAGAGATGCATTTGGTAGAACGTTCTTCGTTCCTGGTTCAATTCTAGCCGGGGCCAATTATTTTAATGTTTGCTTTTTAACTCTTTGACCCACCGTGGTGGCGTAGTGGTTAGCACGCTCAGCAACTGCGCCAGTAGTTCTAGGTTCGATAATGGACCGAGGTGGGCTGGCTTCTTTCGGGCGAGAGAGAGGCTGCGAGTGTACCTTCTTTCGGATGAGAGGTAAAACCGAGGTCCCGTGTTGGTGTAAGATGGCACTTGCACGTAAAAGAACCCTCTCTACTATGCAACTTTCCAGGTGTAGGAGCCGGCCCACCCACCCTGGCGTCGATAGCATTCCCCAACGAACACTGGGAGCGGCGAGTTGCGTTGGACACACCAGTTCTCGTCTGATCACTGAAGTTAAGCAACGCAAGCCCAGTTAGTACTGACATGGGTGGTCGCTCGGGAAAGCTGGGTACTGTTAATACCCAATAATCGTCGCATTAGTGTAGTGTCTGTGCAGTATATGCATTAGAACTATACAGTGGACGGGTCTCTAATGACCTCGTAGTTGACGGGACCTTAAACTCCAACAAACAACAACAACCCAACGAACACTAGACTGACGATAAAAAAGCGTAGGGGTGCAGCTTTGGCCGGCAACCGGCTGCAGAAAAACTGACCAATATATCGCCCTTGTGTCCATTCAGAGGGACAAGATGGGTACCCGACCCTACCATAGGCGGCAAAAGGGTTAGGAGTTGCTTTTTGCTGTTTAACTCTTTGTGGGTACCTGGGATGTTACTTGCCAGTTTACGAACCCTGAACAGTAATCTTGAGAGATGAATAATTGAGCAGGGGCGACTATTTCCGTAAGGCCTCCAAATAAAGGATTGGTGATCCACGCTTGGTTAGACATGTTAAGCAACGGTTATGTTGATGTTCGTCTTCCCTTATTTCCTCCACCTTTTTATAAGTCTCGATTTTTTGACAAATGCAGGTCAAATATTTCGGTCACAGACAGATAGATGATGAGTATCAGTTTTTATGATCCTCCAGTGGATCTTAGATGAAAGGAGTGTAAAACAAAAGAGGAGGGAGGATAATAAGGGAGGTTGAAAACTTTGTATGCCACGGGACATTTTCCAGAATTCCATCGATTAACGCGATGCTTATCCTAATAAGCCAAAAAAAAAAAGAAACATCGTGTACACCAGGTGTGTGGAGTAGTGGGTTGATGGCTCTTAAGGTGTTGGCGACGAGTATTGTCACTAATATTTTTTCTTATGATCCTAATTTGACCCTTCCGTTAGTTCTCCCTGTCCCTCTTAGGATAAATCTCGATTTAGGACGTCTCCATAGCTCATCATTGTCAGATTATTGTTGAGTGCTGTCCTCATTTTTGTGTATCAGTAAAAGAAAACTATTTTGGCTATGGGTTTTTGTTCTTCATTTGGGATGTACGGTGGAAGAGCAGAAAACGAAAGGGGTATTTTGGTGTGGGGAGGAGGAGAAAAGAAATACAGTTGGTAACAATGGGCTCAACGGGGTGGAGGGGGGAAGCTGTAATTTATGTGTCTGTGTGTAGTTTGTGGCATCGTTCCATATTTTCCATCGTTTTAATCATGTTAATTCAATTCCTCTTCTGATATTTGGGATGAGGGGAATAATTTTTATACAGGGGCGGTGACGGAAGGAGCGCATGAAAGGCATCTTTTCTGAAATTCATAATTTCTGAGATGTCACGGCATTTTCACGAAGTCGGAATGTATTCGGTCGTTTATTTAACGTTTTGCCTATTGCTACTGTTGAAGTTAATTTTTTTTTGGGTTAGGGGAAGGGTTTGAATGTGGGCTAAATCATTCTTCGGGACTTGAACCGGTCACACCCATTAAATTCAACAAGACTTACCGCTGAATTTAGGGGGCTTCGAGTTATGCGTTGTGTGCATGAGATGGTTGTGGATTGGACTCTCCAGTTCCACACTTACCAAATTTAACAACGCTAGTTTGTTCAAAAGCAAAGCAACTCCTAGCCCTTTTCCCGCCTATGTCAGGGTCGGATACCCATCTTGTCTCTCCCTGAATGGACACAAGAGTGATTCATTGGACAGTGTTTTACCGCTACTGGTTGCCCACCAAAGCTGCAGCCCCTACGCTTATTTATCGTCGGTGTATTGTTCATTGGGAAATTCCACCGACACCGATGCCATCGTACACCACACGGGACCTCGGTTTTACTTCTCATCCGAAAGAAGGCTCACTCGAGGCCTCTCTCTTTTTTGTTGTTGTTTGTTGGTGTTTTAGGGCCCTTCAACTACAAGGTCATTAGAGCCCCGCCTCTCTCTCTCGCCCGAAAAAATTAACCCACCTCGGTCCAGTGTGGAACCTAGAACCACTGACGCAGTTACCGAGCACGCTAACCATTGCGCCACTGAGGCGTGTTCTAACTTCTCTTGTTCGTGGTCAGCCTCAAATAGTACCGTATTTATTCTAATTAGCAGCGCCCTCTAATAACCGGCGCACCTTCAAGGTGAGAAATAATAAACGGCACACTGTTTACTGATTGTTTGTTGGTGTTTAAGGTCCCGTCAACTACAAGGTCATTAGAGACCCGTCCATTGCATAGTTCTAATGCATAGACTGCACAGACACTGCACTAATGTGACGATTATTGGGTATTAGCAGTACCCAGCTTTCCCGAGCGACTACCCATGTCAGTACTAACTGGGCTTGCGTTGCTTAACTTCAGTGATCAGACGAGAACTGGTGTGTCCAACGCAACTCGCCGCTCACTGTTTACTGAATTCATCATGATCACAATACCCTAATCTCGCCTGTGGCACGGTCGAGTCTGTGTGCCCACTGAACATGCTCTGACTGGGGGCACCCTAGCCAGGCGTCTGGAACCCACAGGAATATTGACAGGGTTGTCCGTGGGGAGTGCCTTTTTGAAGATACTGAAATATAAACAGCCACCTCCTAATAAACAGCGCTCTCCAATAAACGGCGCAAAAAAAAAGCCTGGTATATGTATGAGTGGTTGTGGGCTCGATTTTCCAGTCGAGCGATATTAATATGATGGTTGTTGGAAGTGGTTCTCGTGGTCCGTGGACCTCCATTCTGCGTAGGGTCTCTATGGGTGTGCTGTGTTCAATCCTTTTTTTTTATTGAAGGGGTTTTGGATGGGGAGGGAGCGGCGAGTTGCGTTGGACACACCAGTTCTCGTCTGATCACTGAAGTTAAGCAACGCAAGCCCAGTTAGTACCGACATGGGTGGTTGCTCGGGAAAGCTGGGTACTGCTAATACCCAATAATCGTCGCATTGGTGTAGTGTCCGTGCAGTCTGCACTACAACTATGCAGTGGACGGGTCTCTAATGACCTTGTAGTTGACGGGACCACCTTAAACACAAACAATTGGATGGGGAGGTGGGTCCGAGACGTTAGCAGAACCATCATGCCAGAACCTTAGGATCTTACCGGAGGGATGGACAAAGTGGAGAACTGGCTTGTATGTCATGGAAGCTGCAGTTCTCGACAAGGAGAGATGGGTTAAACGCTCCTTCCCCTCTAAATTTACGGGAATGGTGTAATGCATGCTGAGGAGGGACATTATTAACAACAATGATGATGAGTTATTAAGAAGAATTGTATGGTTTCGTGCTGGATGTGAGACTAGATGATTGACGCTAACATAGTCTTGAAGGGGGGCCAAACCACCGCCCTTGTCAGTTGCCTGAATTTGGTGGTGATTGGTGGTACGGCATATTGCCAAAATATAACTTCCCTGCCAACTAATAAGGGAAGGAGGAGTTAGGAGAGAGAGATGTGATATAAAGGGCAAGAAAATAGGATAATGATTATTAAGATACCTACGGCGGCCAATGAATATGATTATTGGGGCACCCAGAAGGCAACTTTTTTTTTGCGTGTTTGCGCATGCTGGTCTAACCCTTTCTCTTTTCTACAAAGTTAATCATTCTGTCACCCTGATATATGGCCTCTTTGAGGAATGCGAGGTTTTTTAAAATCTCTCATTTCAATGTTGTGGTGTGTATGCAATTTCTTTCCTTATCCTCTACGTATGGTATGGCCTTGTGTTGGTGGACGTCATCGTGCCATTGTGCCATTACGTGTGCTGCTTGGACTGCACGGGTAGACCCCGCCCAGAGTGTCCCGGGTATATAATTTTTTTTTTATCTTCTCATTCAACAACAACAACAATAACAAACGAGCGGAAATGTGAACAGTAGCGGCAACAACAGTAGCAACACTTAATCGTCAGACTTTTAGAAAGGTAAAATATTTTGTCGTATCCACTGCTGGTCTTTCTCTCTATCTCTCTTTCCCCTTCTCAAGTACTCCTCCACACACCCCTACCTTTCCTCTTAAACTTGATTTTGATATCTGCAAGATCACGGGCGCCCTTTCATTCGACTTGAGAATGGCCTTCAAATGTCTCTTTCATTACGTAGGTTAAATTTAAGGAAAAATTCGTATTAAATAGTTTCTAGAAACTTGGGCGAAAATTCTGTACCCAATGGTGTATGAAATGTCCTCGGCGAACTTAGATGGCCCAGGCAAGGAATGTATCTCTTGCTACTTCCATAGTATTCTAACTGGAGGACGAGCAAGTCCTCTTGTTATTTCTGACCTTTATCTTGTATCTTGTGCGATCTCTTTTTTTTCATTATCACCGGGCTGCCCTGTATTTAGGGCATGTGTAACTAGTTTACTTAATGATTGTTTGCCTTTATGGAACCATTATTTTTCCGCAGCCGGTTGCCGACCACAGCTGCAACCCCTATGCTTATTTATCGTCGATCTACTTTTCGTTTGGGACATTCCACCGACGCGACGCCAGAGGGGGAACTCCTACACCTGGAAATTTTGCCTCATCTACCCGTTGCATAGTAGAGAGCGTTGTTTTACGTGTTCTTGCCATCGTACACCACACGGGACCTTGGTTTTACTTTTCTTGCGAAGGAAGGCGCACTCGGGGCCTCACTCTCGTCCGAAAAAGCCAACGCACCTCTGTCCAGTATCGCAGTTACCGAGCGTGCTACCCACTAAGCCACCGAGGTGGGTCTGTCTTATAAGTGGTATTACTCATTAGTCTTTAAATTTAGGCAATGATGAGCCCACCTCGGCGGCGCAGAAGTAGCGTGCTGTCCTACTGTCAGATGTAGGTGGCTTCTTTCGGACGAGAGGCTCCTAGTGTGCCCTCGGTCGGAGAAGTAGAGCCCTTTGTCTCGCGTGGAGTGTGTACGATATTACCACTATACATAAAAAGAACCCCTATTACATGAAGTAAAATACCCGCGTAGTTCGGCAAAATGTCCAGGGGTAGGAGCTCGTCCCTCCTGGCGCCGGTGGAAGAAAATGTGCCACAACCAAGAAAAATAGACCAACTAAGCGTAAGGGTTGCAGCATTACGTTAGCGGCCATCTGCTTGAAATCCCCGTTGCACAATTGCTCTTTCCAGTGGAACCTAGGTCACCCGGACCTGCCATAGTCAGAAAAGAAATACAGTAAAACCTGCCTAAACCGGACCTTGTATAAACCGGAAACCAGGTAAAACGGAAAGTAAATTTCGGAACTGAATGATTTCCCATTTAAAATACTATCCTAAACCGGAAAACTACCTAACGCGGAAACGGAATAAGTTTTGGGAACCGTTTGCATAAATAACCTGACTAAGACGGATATTTCATGCATAACACTACAATGCAGGCATTAATTTTGAGTGTTGTGACTGTACATGCACCAAAGTTCCAGTTTGTTGGAGTTTAAGGTCCCGTCAACTACGAGGTCATTAGAGACCCGTCCACTGTATAGTTCTAATGCATATACTGCATAGACACTACACTAATGCGACGATTATTGGGTATTAGCAGTACCCAGCTTTCCCGAGCGATCACCCATGTCAGTACTAACTGGGCTTGCGTTGCTTAACTTCAGTGATCAGACGAGAACTGGTGTGTCCAACGCAACTCGCCGCTCACCAAAGTTCTAGGGACCATTATGGCCATATACACACAGAGCTACCCAATAGTTTAGCAACGACAATGCACTTTAAAAGACCTGTGGTGGCAGGGGCGGATCCGGGGGGGGGGGCAATGCAGCCATCGCTCCCCTCTCAGTGCCTCACTTCGCATCCGTCAACTGATTCATGGTTGAACTCTGCAACTGATGAGGTATTTTTGCATTTGCTATTCCCGTTTCTATTCTGCCAGTCCAATCTGCAGTTGGCTAAACCACTGAACATAGGGCATTGTCTAAGGGGCAGTGGAAGACCTATTGTAATTGCTCGCTAATTTATACTAAGGGATTCTGAATATTTAAAAATATTTCGGGTGCAATTTTTTTTGAAGTGCTCCTCCCTGATCCGCCTCTGGATGGACTTTTATTTTAAATTTCATCATCCTAATAAAAGATGATCATATTTTTTGTACTTTGTTTCATTAAAACACAGCCCTTTGTAAAACGGAAACCTGTGAAAACGGAAAAAAATATGGGAACGATCAGGTTCCGTATTCAGTACTCTAGATCAGTTTTGGCAAAAACCTGTAGTGTTTTAGTGGTGGTGTGTTATTAAGGTTGTGGTACCATGTGGCACGTACGACGTCACCTGCATGTAAACAAAATTTTCACCGGGTTTTACAGAGTTCACTGAAACCCAATATCAACTTGGATAACCTAACTTTTCTTTAGTAAATGTTTTTTTTGGTTATTTAACCTCGGCCGATCTATTTCTTCTGGGGACGGAAGTCTTCACACACGCGCACCACACGGAATCGCAACTTCACCCCGGCGGAAAGTGCATCCTGGGACTCTAGCTCAAAAGAAACTGGCCCTTCTTTGACCAGAATCAAACCGGACTCAATTAAAGTACGCAATCACTGAGGCTGTGGACGTGCTTCAAACATACACACGTTGTGAGGGCAGGAAGAGGACAAAAAAGGAGGGCTAGTTAGTTTTGATGTTTTCCCCCTAGGAATCATTCATCGCTAACCTCTCCTCTTCCTATGTGTGTGTGGTAGGTACTATGGGTGACTTACCAGTTCATTATTCATTTCCGAAATTCCAGCGTGTAATGTGATAATGATTTCCCCATTCATCATATTTTTGACATATCCCGTCGTCCCTTCCCCTACTCGCTCTTCTCTGCCGGGACTTTGGGGTGGATCCATCAATTGAACTGACTCATGTTAGGATTTGCATAAATACAGGCCTTTGTGAAGAGCACCAGGACGGAAAAAATAATGGCAGGGAAATGAAGGCAGGTCAGTGGCATAGGTCACTCGCTGTCTCGCCCTCTCTTTCCCCTCACAACCCTCACCGAAAAAGGCTTAGATTCCAGTCCACCCTCGCACCATTCACCCCTTTTTCAATCAGTGGATGTTAAACCGTAAAGAATTAATTTTTTTTTCCCCGCTTCACCATTAGGGGCAAAAATAAATCCTGGCACAGTGACATCCGTATTTCCTACCATTCTTTAGGCTTTGTTGGTTTTATGGGTTCGCACAGGGTCGATCCTGACTGGAAGAAGGATTTTCTTAGACGGAGGGAAACTTCGATTGCGACTTCCGTCCCAGATGGGAATTAAAAGCACGGTCTCTGTGGTGCATGCACTGTGCTTGGATAGAGAAAATTCCTACGATTTCGAGCTAATCGTCACTATCTCGAGTCAGAAAGTGGCTTTAGATTTGAGGGTCAGCTGCGTAGTAGGAGAGATTCCTCGACTTAATGTAAGACCCTTGGGGTTGGTCAGTGTTTGGGGTCTGTCATTCAGTGGGGTTGAAGTCGCGACGTGAAAACCAGTTCGTTAGCCATGGTGGTTGCGAAACTACGGAGTAGCATAATGTAATAATAAAAATTTAACCCCCCCCTCTCCCTTTGCATTGCTGTCCGTGGGTTCTCCCACATAGTCCCCCTCCATTCCTCATACAGCCATGTCTCCACGTAGGACCTGTTCTCATGTCTGCTTAGGTCTTCCCATTCCCCTTGCGCTACCCTCAACATGCTTCCCCTTAATGGCCTTGACGGTATTTCCTATTCTCACTACATGGCCATACCATCTCAATCTACTCATTTTTCTCGGCGTTGTGTCCCGTCCTAAAACTAGGGAGCTTGAGTTACACGTCGGTGTTCAACTTACACCGACGTAAAGCAGACGAATTGCGTACTGCGCAGGTGCACATGCCCCTATTAGGAATGTTGCATCTGCGCAGTATGGAATTCGTCTGCTTTGCGTCGGTGTACGTTGTACGCAACGTGTAACTCAAGCTCCCTATTATCCGTAATACGTATACGTATTCCTAATTCTATCTGCTCGTGACACTCCCATCATGTAAGAGCGGCTGTATTGGGTTGGACACGCCAGTTCACGTCTAGTCACTGAAGTTAAGCAATACAACCCCAGATGGTACTAGCATGGATGTCCTCTTGCGAACACTGGGTACTACTAATACCCAAATCGTCGTAACAGCGTAGTGCCACTGCAGACTCTGTTTTAGAATTACCGTAAAATCTCACGTAGTGCCCGCGGATTATACGCGAAACATAGGGTCATTTAGTGCGGACTATATGCGAGGGTGGACTATATATGGGTGCGGACTATAAATGAAACCTGCTCTTCATTTTCTGAACATTTTATTACACTTAACAACACAATTTTACGTTCTTATTTCTATGATAATGCAATATAAAATCTTTCACATTTCAATTTCATCGTCAGGGCAATCTGACATTTCATGTTCAAATTCATTTGATCCCATTGCCCCTACACTGGCTACAGTAGGAATTTTAAAGTGCGGACTATATTTGAAACATACCCATCGCTAATGTGGACTATAGACGGGTGCGGACTTTACGTGAGATTTTACGGTACGCGGTAGACGGGGCTCTAATGACCAGTGTAGTTGAAGGGCCCTAACACACCAACAAAACAAAAAGGGTGTGGAAATATTCCCACCTCTTTGTGACCCCCTGAGGGACTAAATAGGACCTTATGTCTTTGCTTGCCGTATCTGACCTTAGTCATTTTGAAAACTTCGCTCTCTCCCTCGTTTGTCTCTAGCTGATCATAGTGCCTCATATTTCTGATGCTTTATCAGGGTGGTAATCTCGTAACTTTTCCTGACTTGGATAGTTCATTTGAGCTCCATGGTCTTCCCCTCCCGCCACTTATTTAATGCAACCTTCCTTTATCTAATGGCTGCCTCTACCTCCTCATTCCACCACCATGTCGGTCTACCCTGCCATGCGCTTCCTACTCTACCCTGACCTAATGTGGCTTTCCCACATTTTTTAATCTTTCAGGCCACCTTGTCCCGCATGGCATCAGCAGTCCCTTTTCATTCTGTCTGCCTGCCTGTGCACTTCCTGTTTAATTCTTCTAGCTTGGTAGGCAGTTTCCACCATCTGATGACTTGTTCACCTTTCCAGGAATGTGCCTTGCCTACCTCCTTAATGAGGGTGTCTAACAAAAGCAGTTGGTGTAAACAGCCCTTCTGAAGTTTTCGCTGGGGAGAGCCCAGCAATCTTGTACCTCTGTTCTGTGATGCACTCGAATCAAAAGAAAATCTGAGACCTCTCCTGGGTGACTCAAAGGTGACCTGGTGTTTAGCCCGCCATCTGAACCTAGTGTTTGCTAATGCAAGGTCATGCACTCTAGCTGCTTGTAAGATTGAGTGCCCCTTCGTGGACCTCATAATATCCCTGTCTATCTGTACCCACGTGACCATTAAAGCTCACCCCTATAATTAAACGCTCCTTCCCTTTGCACTGGCTTACCTGGAAATCGACGGAGTGCACTAGCACTAAAACGTCGGAGTCCCTCCAAAAACTCGCCCTAGTTGCCTCATCAGGACCCACTTGTTTGATGAAGGTGCGGATGAGGTGTAGCATTACACCTCTCCACACCGTAGTAACTAACATCAACCTACTACTTATTCCGTGACCCCCTTTGCTGCAGCTCACTATCTGCCTACTTACGATATTCCCACCCTCTGCATGTGTATGTATGAGTTTGTAGCCCTGCCCCAGGACCCTCGATCTATTTCACTGTCATTTAGTTTCCTGACGGAGTACCACTTTGATTAGATTTGAGGGTGGGGGAGTTAGCCAGGCAGCCATAACAGGATGAACCCTTAGGAGGCTGCCCGCAGGAGGTGAGGTAGGTGAAAGGACGAAGGGGAGGGTTAATTTGCATCACCCAACGTTCTTTACCAACCACCCATGTTGGTATTGACGTGGGCTTGCGCTGCTTAACTTCAGTGATCTCACGGGAACTGGTGTGTCCAGCGTAACTTGGCTTTATTTTCCAATGTTTTAAGCATCGTCACTTCCTTGAATAAAACACCTTAAATATTAGTGGCTCCAAGTGAAAATGGTAGCACTATAGACGGCAATTGTTTTTGTTTTTACAAATGTATGAAAATTAAATTACTAAAAAGTCAAAGCATCAAGCAAGCAAAACCACCTTTTTTTCCCCGCCTATGGCAGGGTCGAGTACCCATTTATCCTTCTGAAGGGACCCATGGAGGTTCTGTTGGACGGTATTTTTATGCAGTCGTCTTCTGGCCTAAGCTGTAGTGCATATGCATGTCTATAGTCGGGGCATTACCGACGCAAAGGGTGGGCGCGAGCCTCACACACCTGGGAATTTTGCCTCATCTACCCGCTGCATAGTAGAGAGGGTTCTTTTACGTGCAAATGACGCGGGACATTGTACACGGGACCACGGTTTTACTTTCTCATCCGATGACAAGTGCGCTTTTGGCCAATCTCTCGCCTGAAAGAAGTTAATCCATCTCGATGCAGCATCAAACCTGGAACCACTGACCTTCCTGCGCCACCGAATCGGGGTTAGTATAATTGAGAAGAGCTCCTTAAAAATATTTACCAAAAAAGAATTAGAAGTACGCAATGGACGGGGCTCTAATGATCTTGTAATTGAAGGGCCCTGAAATACCAACAAGCCAACGACCCTGGTGTCGGTAGATTGCCCCAATGTTCAGTAGGCGAATGATAGGCAAGCTGCCTGCCGACTTGGCATCTAGCTTCGTAAAAATACCTTCCAACATCGCCCATGTATTGCAGTGGGACAAAGATGGGTTTCCCAATCCGGCCATAAGCGGAAAAGGGCTATAATCGAAAATCTAGATCTAGTGCGTCTATAATGTAAGTAGTGTGTATGATTTTTACTTTGAACCATTGTACGTAGTTTAATTTTTTAGTTGCCTGACATACTCGGCTCGGGGGTGTAATCCTTGTAAAGTCGGAGTGAAATCATTTAAGGACACAGTATGAGTTTTTCGGTATCCCGGAAATATACGTTATACTCTTGCTGCTGCAACTACTGTCAATTGTGTCGTTTCAGGTGTCAAGGTGAACTCGAAAATATTTATTGTCGCGCAATAAATGGGTGGGAAGGATACCTAAACTCGTAGTGTACAGATTAAAGGTATATTCAAGTAGTCGTGTGCTGAAATCGTTTGCGATACTTAGCAACGCGTGAAAAGCATGTGCTTTAGTTGTTTTTTTTTTATACTCGGTCAAATCGATATTGAAAGGAAATTGACTGTAATCTTCTTTGTTTTCCATAATGTCGATTGAATAGTCGTGTTAAAAGTGCATCCGTTGTATTTCTCACCTTGATAATGACATTTTATCGTCGTCTGGTATTGAAGCATAAAATTTAATTCATGATATTTTTTTATTGTTGCGTTGCGGTTGAACTACAAAAGACGGCTACGTAACAATTTATTTATCTGCAGTTGCTAATCAGTTTGTAAATACCTGTCGGCGGCAAAATGGAGTAGGAAAAAAAGAAAGTCGTGATTCGGTGTTCTAATTATTTCTCGAGACTAATTCTAATAGAACTAATGATACAAAAACGCTCCTTGAATTGGCCTTCTAATTTTTAATAGGCGTGTTTACCACTGCCCCGTCACTATATATAACGATTATTGAAGTTTTTTTTCTTTAAAAATAAGTAGTACACTTACAAATTGCAAATAATTTTCATTACTTTGTAAAATTGTGTTTCTGTCCTCTTTTCCCAATTTTCAAAACTAGTCTTTCGAACGGCTCTATTTTTATGGAACTCGTGACGACAGCGAGTTACGCATTTCAAATATTGCGTTCTGTTTTGGAACCCAGATGTGTATTAATGGAGAAACTTCTAAATGCATCTTTTTTTTTTTAAATTGTTTATTTATTCACGTTCAAACTATATTCCAAGTTAACGGATGAAATTTTGATTATTTTATCTGGGCAATGCACTTTGGATTTTGAAGGATTTGTTTTTATATGCAGTAAAGGAAGAGAAAGACATGGGACGTATGCCAATAGGGGCACATCTGGTGAACAATTCAAATATCCATTTTTTTATATTCTGACCCCGAAATGATCCAATTGTTATGTGTGTATACTCTATTTAGGGAGTACCATTTTTGAAGTTGATGTCTGGGTACTTTTTATTGTTTGTAGGCAAAACAGGGAATGTTTTTATATAAATATATGTATATAACACTCACGGGTTCGTATGGTATATTTAACCTCCCTCTTGTTATAGAAACTGCATCATTCCGTGTTAGGAATATTTTTCCTTCCCCGCAAAATAAAAAAAACTAAGATGAGAGTTACTGTAAAAACATTGCCCTTTGTCGATTGTGTGAACTCTTTTCAATATTATAACGACAACGTGATTTGAGAACGACATTATATGAACAGCTTGGGCACTAGCAATACTGGTTCGATCTTCTGTCAAACGTATTAAGATGTGGCGAGTCTGTACAAAGGACCTTTTCAAGTTGCATGTGTTTCGGCCACCAAATGATGGCCAGATGTGATGACGAACGACCACTATCTTCTAAAATTGGGAGCGGTCTGTTTGGTAATGTGATTAGTTTTAACATAGATTATTGCGCCAGTATTATGAAAGACTTTGTAAGTAATAAAAAATGTGGAGTAGTACTAGTTAAGACGTATCGAATTTTACGACCTTCGAATGGAAAATTTAATGCATTCGATTAGTTGACGACGCTCTGCCTAAATCAGAGCGCCATCAGGCGGATATCCCGTTCTTTAATTAGACGGAAGAACAAAAATAGAGCAAATGAAATTTTTCATTTCACTTAATAATAACATAATTATTTAGCTAGCATTTCAGAGTGTAATCGTCGAAATTTACGCACATTGAGGAATTCACAAAGAAGGTGTTGAGCAAAATTCCATCTGTTTCTTTTTATAAATAGATAAATGTTGCGCTCAAATCTGTGTAGAATTGCGTTGCTCAACTAGACCAGTAAAAGACTAGCAATATTTCCTATTTTGTGTTTTTGCCTGTTATTTTTGAGTCTAATTTGTGCATAAATCTCATTTCACCGTAACGGGTTAACTAGTGTGTGTTGCTTCAAATAATAAGTTTATTTTACTTTTGTTCCATTCGCAAACCGTTTTACTTGGACGAGTAAAAAAAACGCAGGGCATAATTTTGTTTAAATCCTTTTAGACGTAGCATTGTATCCGTGAAGCAAGAATGCACTTACGTAATTTTATTGTCAGCTGACAGGGTTATGTAGATATTTGCATGTCTTTCATTACGTGTAAACCCGTCATCATCATTTAACAACACTATTGCGTAGTTCGATTATAGTAATAAATAGCGTCAGTGATAAGGATCGCCTAACGTAAGCTATCTGTTGGGAAAAAAAAAATCTGGACTTATATAGGTGTTTTTACTCATTGCGGGTACTTAGTTAAACTAGTTGCACCTTGTAACTCTTTCAAAATTAATAATCATAACAATTGTTCTTTTATCTTTCTATCACGACTGGCAGCGCGTTTTAAAATGTCGTTAGTTTCATTAGCAGTGCAGAAAGATTGCCTATATAGGAAGTGTGGAAAAGATAATGGTAATATCTAATGCAATAGTCAGATCGATACACACCCTTCTCCTGATTGTGCGTTCATTTTTAACTGCTCCATTTTAAGATTAACTTTTTGTTTGAATGTTGTACTTGATATTTTCTACTACTGACTTTGGATTGTTTGATTTTTGTTATAGGAACTGTCGCCAAAGAATCGTCACATTTCGTGCAATGTGGTGGTATCCAGTAACTCGCATTTCAAGGTTTTTCATTCATCAGTGCTTCAGTACTTTGATGGTTAAAATGGATACGTCATAAGACTGACTTGACCCATTGTGAAACCTCGAAATTCCCTTCAGCTTAGTGGTTTCGTGGCGCCTTTTCGAAACGCTATCACTTGCCAACTATCAAGAGTACTTTTTTTCTCCGTCTGCAATCCGTTAACGAGCATGTTATTTCTCGAATGACAGCTGTCATGTCAACATCATGACGGGCGAAACTCCAGGGTCCCCTGAAGACAGTTTGACGTTCGATAGAAGTAATATGGAACTACAGACGGATGATCAAAAAGTATTTGCAACGACTGCCAAAGACCAAGTGACATCATCGTTATCATCAGACTTCTATTCTCCAACTGGACCGCTAAATTGTACGTCAGAAGGTGTCATTTCTCAGACGTGTACCATGCCTACTCAGCATAACAAAGAGTTATCGGCCCAGAAACATGATGATGCACCCCCTCTGGTAAGCAATACACGTTTTGATAGTATGAAAGATGTGGACATAACTAAGTGTATTGGAGAAGCCGGTGTTGCCGATGGACAACTGACTTCAACAGATGAGAGTTTTATGACTGCGCATGGGTCTACCAGTCAGGCAGTGTTACTAGGAGGACTTTCGTTGTCACGCGGACTTGATTTTACAGAAGATTTTCCAATGATCGACGATGAGGACATTGAAGAAGTGGAAGGTGATACTGACTCCAATCCCACAACGGATAGTGTTAAGGTTCCCATTTTAAATGACGTTGATGATTCTTCTAAGGCCGAATTCGTGACTAGCGCGCAAAGTAAGGAAAATGCCTCGATTCAGGATGTTGTTGAAAAGTCTCAATCTTCTTCTCAGCCCGCTCCCCTGAAGTCGGCTCTGAAAACAAGTCGCAGCCAGTCGAAGAAGGGTCTGCGAGTGAGTTTTCACGATACCAAAGTATTTTACATAGACACAGAAGCAGAAGCTACCGCCGAACCGCAGTTACTCACGGTGAGAAGTTTGGACTTGCCATCATCGACTGACTATAGAGTCGTCAGCGTCTCTTACTTGCCAGGTGTGTCTCGAGATGGATTACTCAACGGTGATGCAGAAGAAACTGTTTCTTTCCAATGTTACGATGCACCAGATGAAAATTCAACAGGTGTCGAAAGAAATATCGAGGAAATGGAGACACCCGATGATCACCAGAAAGCTAAAAACAATGATGACGTAGAATTTAACTTAACGAAAGGAGATGCCGATGTGGTTTTTAATTTGACAGAGCCAGCCTCGGTTGATACTCAACAAGATGAAGAAATGGTAGAGGCCGTTGTAACAGTTGAACGCATTGAAAAGGCTGTGGAGACGCCAAATCTTGCCATTTTGGAACCCATTCAATCCTTAACTGAAGCCAATGTCCGCCAACACGAGATGCTCATGGAAAGAGACGGTAATGAAGTGATAGATGGTGGAGATAGTGGTGCTTGTGACGTTTCTTCAACCGTCCTCGCCAAACCAGAAATCTTGGAGACCGATTTGGACGCTGTTGTGGAAACTACTGTTGGAAATTCGACCACACTGCCGTCTACATCTCTGCAATCTGCAAATCTTGTGGCTTGTAAAGCAAGTCCTGGGGGTAAGACGTTATCGCCACCTCTAAAGGAACTGACTGTGGATGTGAATTCCATTTCCAATGGCAACTCGTCCAATTCCGAGTGGCAGGTGGAGTTGAGTCCATTGAATTCCATTCCTGATAGTGAAACCGATTCCAGTCATTCGTCACAAGACACCATCATCATGATGACCAGTGAAGAGAGCCGTAGGAATGATGAGCACATCCGCTTGTCTACATTGGCTCATCAGAGACTAGGTTCAAAGAATGGCATCGACACAGCGTCAATTGGAGAATCTTCTCAAGATTCCGACGAAACTCTGAAGTACGAAGAGCAGACCGATCAGGAGTGCAGGCCGGCATGGCTAAAGAGTGTCGATTGGGAGAATAGGCTAGAAATGGATAGGGGCCAACAGCAGTTATTAGAAGGACCACTATCACAGCGTTCGAGTTCTGCCATCCGCCAACTCATGGAAAGGAATGCTGCGAAAAGAAGTCGGTTGCGATATTCGAGCACCAAGAAGAAGTCTCCTGATGATTGCCCTATGGAGAAGCAGCGCCAATGGCGCTCTCACGAATCCCTACTGGACACCATCAAGCAACTGACAGTAGACGGGGATGAGAATTCCGACGAGAAGAAAGATTGGCAGCGACAGGCTGATTTCCACAAAATGCCAGACGACTTCGAAGTTACCAAGCATTGGAATAATCGCAATGGCTTCTACTCATTACCACATATGGAGAGAAGTTATTTGACTAATGGAACGGGAGCAGGTTCATCCGACGGTAACTTCACCGTCAGGGAACACTCGGGGGCTAACTTGAGCCTGCAGGACATTCGGGGAATTGATTCCCCACGCATTGTGGAGGATTCCACGCAGCGACGTAGTCAATCCGTAGCTAACGTTAATGTTCCTGGCGATGTACGTCAATGGAAAATAGATTCTCCAGTGAGAAATGAACCCCGCGGGGGGCGCATCATCCAGAATGGTGCCCAGTTCTCTAGCCTTCCTCAGGCGCTCAACGGATCACTGCATCGGCACTCTTCTTCAAATGACGTGTTAGGCAGAAGGGAAAACTTACCTCATGCGCAGTCTTTGGATCGCAACATGAACCACGAACATCCAGTTTTGGAAGACGACAACGATATAGGAGTAGACGAATTGGCACAATTTGTACAGCAGGATCAAGCTCGAATTGAAAGGATTCGCAAAAGGTACAGTTATTCAGACGGTGGTGACTATGAAGCGATCAGTGCCTTTGCTAGGCGGCCTTCAGTACGAGGCATCAAGCCACGATTCGGTTCCACTAACGAGATCCTGAAGCAGATGCAGAATCAACTACAGCCAAATCCGCTGATCAGTCCCCCTAATGGTCGAAATACTCTTTCGTGGCCATATCCCGCATCGGCAGAAATGATCAATGGTTCCGTATCAACCATCGCCAACCCTCCAGTATTGGTACCTGCTTCCCCGAGAAACCAAGTATCAGGTGTTAGCCCCAGTTTACAAGAAGACATCTACGGTATAGCGTCGCCGTCTAAGAGGTCTTCCTACTCATCAATGGGAGACGGTGCCAAACCGACATACGTGCGATTACGAAGAGGACGAGAAGGCACTTACGTGCAACTTCATGGCGTAGCACCCGGACAGCCTCCTCCCTATCAACCACCACCACCGCCGCCTCCTGCTCATGGGCATGTTTCTACGATGGCCCCTGGTCAGCCTCAGTATCGTATTCACCATCACCACCAACCCCAACAGCAACAGCACCAACAACCTTCTCATCAGCCTCACAATCAGCTTCATGCCACTTCCGTTCAGCAATATTTGCTACAAACTTCAGCTCCATCTCACGCAAGTCCGATGCGAATGCATACCAAAGACGAAAGAGGAGCCCCCGAGGGCGCCAGTTCTTCTCCCAAAGTGGCTACGTTTGATTCTATGTATAATAATAATAATCATCATCATAATTCCCTCAGGTATCATCCGTCTACGGTGGCAAACGCCAACGGCAGGACCGTGACAACGACATCGGACAGTTCCGGAGTGGTGTATTATGTGATGCAAGTATAGTGGGGTGAGTGAATCACGTGTTGTGTCTGTTTTATTTCATCGGCCAGCTGCCTAGTAGAAGTGTTTGTGCCTGTCACAGGACCGCTCAACTTGGACCAAATTTTGTAGACAGAAAATCGGGCTCAAATAAGAAGACTGAATTGCTGTACAGTGATAAAGGATGTCGCGGCCTGGTGTGTAATGCCTAGTTAGGACATACAAACACTAACGAGCAAGTGGTAATATAACCAAAGTACTGTAACAATAATAATACACTTTTTTGGATTATGGTAGATAATGTTCATTCCTGAAAAGCAATTTTAAACAGTTGTTACATTTGATTTGTTATTATGTTTTTATTTTGTTTTTTTTTTTCTTTTTTGTTAATTCTTGTTACAAACGCAACTTTTGTTCTTCTCCTTGACTAGTCCTTTTTTAATGTTTGTTGATCATTATTATCATATTTTAGGCTTTGAATATCGACTTGTGAAACCCCAAAATGTTCATCACGCCACGGAGAGAAGCCATTTGCAGTTTTCCTCTATAAAAATGGGAGGAAATACATTCAAAAACAGGTTTTATTCATTTTTCTCTCCACATATCCACACACATATATAATTATTGTAAATATTGCCCAAATGTTGGAAAATATTGATTTAAGAAATTTTTTTAAAAAATTTGTGACGTCTTTACTATTGCGAAGACGGTGTAGGGTGATGAGGAAATTACAGTAATGAAATTTTAGTTACTTAATAGATTTCGAATTTTAATTATATTACTGTTTCAACGTGCGAAACGGAAGAATTGGTAAGTGTTTGTATATAACCGTATGACAGTACCTTAAAGTGAAAGTTTAGTTAGCTTGGTTTTCGAGTTTGTGCAATTTCCTTCCTTCATTTATCTTAAAGAGTTGATTCTTAACTGATACGAGTGTTTAAAGGATCTTATACGCGCAGTGGCGGCATCGTACGTGCACACCTGACATGGTTTGGCACTGGATTTATTTTCTGTCCGTTGGATGGCTCTCTCGTTCTATTCTTACCAGGACAAAAATACTGATTTGGGCAAGGTAATCCAATCTATTAATCTAAGTCCGTCGGCTACCAAGGAGTCTAAGGGCACGAACCTGTGTATTTTCAGGGAGCGGCGAGTTGCGTTGGACACACCAGTTCTCGTCTGATCACTGAAGTTAAGCAACGCAAGCCCAGTTAGTACTGACATGGGTGGTCGCTCGGGAAAGCTGGGTACTACTAATACCCAATAATCGTCGCATTGGTGTAGTGTCTGTGCAGTCTATGCACTAGAACTATGCAGTGGACGGGTCTCTAATGACCTTGTAGTTGATGGGACCTTAAACAACAACAACCAACCCAACCATGTGTATTTTCAGCTCAGGAAGCAAATTTACTCAAGCAACTAACCTATCGCCATCATATCGCACCCTTTTCCCTCCTATGGGAAGGACGGATTTGGTGAATTCTTGCCCTCTATTCCTCTATTCCACTTCACACATACTGCCTCGCCCGACTCAAGCATTGATCTCACTGTTGTGTTGGCCTACTACTGCATTTCGTGGTCCAAGACGCCAGTAGGATTCTACTACACTATGGGCCAGTGTAAGAATCTCACTTGCCGGTCTCCGCGTCATCCATCCTACACCGAGCCTATGGCTACAGCTGATTTTCACGTCATTAATCTGGATAACTGATCCCGGGTACTGGAACACCTTTATACAGTATGTCCAGAGAACACATTCTTCTGGTCCTTATCCTAAATGGAAAGCAGAGTACTTCCTTAAAGTGTTCTTTCCCTCCCGATCAACATCAACCACCTGTCTCGATTAGGATAAGGACTCGTTAAGACCAAGGGCTGCATAGATCCACCGTTATGTATCGGAATGTAGCATACAGTATTTTATTTACACCTCTGATATTTATACGGAGCAAAGCAACTTCTACTTTTTATGCCTTTGCCAGAGACTGGACACAAGGGTGACATATTGATGGTGTTTTTCTGCAGCCGGCGGCCGACCAAAGCTGCAACCCTCTATGCATATTGGTTTCCATACATACTTATAGTTGCATCGATGTACTGTTCGCTGGGGCCCTCAATGTGTTGCCTCATGTGTCGGTTGCATAGTAGAGAGCATGCCAATGCCATCGTACATCACACGGGGCCTCGTTTTTACTTCTCATCGAAGGAAGGAACACTCGGGGCTTCTCACTAGCCCGAAAGAAGCAAACTCACCTCGATCCAGTATTGAACCTGAAATCACTGGCGTAATATAGAGCACTCTACCGTTTGTGCCACATGAAATGTTGCTTTGTGGTTAGAATGTAAATCTTGAGCTGTCCAATTGCCATGACGCCATGGCTACTTTGGTTTGCACATGTTAATTTTTTTAAAATCACCTCTTACGTAACTTATTAAAGTTTTCATTAATACGGTGAGGCGGACCTCCAGCAAATCATTCGAGGGCCGCACGGGCCACAGTCTGTGCATCACTGCCATGAGATCAATTTGTTTGAGGTTTGTAGGTTACTCACATTGCATTCATTTTGATTTATATTTGACAGGTTCGTCTTTTTTGCAAAAGGCTGTGCAAATCCTGTGTTAACATCCTTATCGGACATGACGAATACTTTGTGAAATAAGATTTTTTGTAAGAAATGATTAGAAAACCTTCCTGGAGACTACATACACACCGAAAAATGAATTCGTGTTAGTTTTTTATAGTACGTGTGAAAAATGCTTTTTACCTGGACAAAAAAATTAACTCTCCACTTAAGAGGTTAATGAATTTACCGACTATTCACCTGTCATGAGGCGTTGTCTCGCTCTAATTTTGTTATACAGTATTGTGCTTTTATTCTTATATCTATTGACACAGGTTTTTCAGCACGGGTGCTGTGCCGCTGGTTTAAAGGACATCGTTTTCTAGTTGTAGTAGAGGTTTTAAATGAAGTTCAAGGGGCAGACAGGCTAAGCCTGGTCGCTGACGCCACCGCGCCATCGCTCAGGGGTTGCTTGTTGGACCAAGCCACTGACACCGCCTGCTTGAGAACTGGAAGGACATAGAAGTATTATTGGTCAGAAAGGTAGGTAAATATCAAACGGAACCAACTGTGATTAACCAGTTAAATATACTTTCTTTTTGATAAACCCTTTCCTGATGATATAGTGCTGCTGACAGAGACAGAGGGAGAGCTCCAAGAAGAACTGGATATCTGTGAACAGTTCAGTAGGGATTTTCAGTTAGAATTTTGTCAAGACAAAACAAAGCTGATGATCATAGGAGAGGATAACGTGCTGCCTAGAAATAAGATACCAATCAAGCTTGGGGAGAGGGAGATACCTGGGGGTTTAAAAATGATAGGAGATACATAAAAGCAATGCATGAAAACATGGAATGTCTCCTCCAGAGTCGAACTAGTGTCTTTGGAAATCAGTTTGGGTTCGTGCAAAGTAGGTCCAAAATGGAACCAATCTTTATTCTGAGGCAGATGATAGAAATGTCTAGGGCAGCAAAGAAAGATCTGCGTGTTATCTTCTTTAAAGTGGAGAAGGCTTATGACTGTGCTCCATGACAGGTTGTTTGGGATTATTACGAAAAGGGGGGGGGGTCGAAGAAGGGTTTATTCAAATAGGTCAAGATATGTCTGACGGCTCTATAGCCAGGGTAAGAACACCTTGGGGAAATACGTGGGGGCTTCCCAGTGAAGGTGGAAATACAACAACGTTCAGCACTAAGTCCATACCTTTACATTCTGGTTATGGACGAGCTACTGACGGGAGTAGGAGAATGCCACCCCAGTCCATGGTGTTTGTGGATGATATTGCAAAACTTAGTGGTTCCAGAGAACAAGTTGAGAAAGGCCTAAACGACAATGGAGGAGAGATAGAAAAGGGAGGGCTAAAGATAAACATGAAGAAGACAGAGTACTTAGCTTTCAATTGGGAAGGACAGGAAAATAAAGGTGACGTACCTTCCAGGGGCGGACTGGTGAAAAAGGTGCGAGAGGTAAAGTACTTATGATCAACGTTCCAAATCAATGGGGAGATAACTGTGATGTGACCCATAGAAGAATTGGGGATTGGTTGAAGTGGAGACAGGCAAGTGGAGTCCTGTGTGATAGTCCCAATCAAGGTAAACTGCCGTTTACGTTTAAAATGAATTAACTGATAACATATAAGAGTTAAAATCTTTTTTAATATGAACTGAAGATTCCATCCAGACACTGGTGTGGTTGACAAGCACCTTCAACAAGCGTCTCCATGCTGAAATATGAGTTCGTAAGTGAAGAAGAGTTTGTTGTGGAATACTTTTTCAATGTATTTGAAATCTTTTAAACAATGATGCGTCAAAGAACTTGGTAAATTGTGAAATTTAAGCTGGCGTTGGATTCTAGGCAAAGAAAATGCAGTTTAAAAGCGTTTCATTTAAAATTTATTTTTATCCTCTCTGAATTACCTCTGCAGTACACAGGACGACTGATTTGGGTGTTGGGTGAGCAGTTGCTGAACAACAACTTGAATTGTTTGAGACATGTTACGAGTGCTGGAGGAACATTTGCAAATTTGGTACATATTTTGTGGAAGCGTCATACTCGGATTATTGAAAGGTATTTGAAAAATACCTTGCAAATGTTTAATTCATTGATTGACATGTTCGTCCATGTCATGCTTAGAGGTCAGGTGTCCAAGGGCCCAAAGTCCATGCGTGTCACAACGTTGGAACTGTGGTTCAGTATGCAGGAAAATGCAGGATCAATTACCAGTTTTGATAATAGTCTAGAGATAGTGTCTATGCTGTAACTTCTGGATGTTATTCAAGAAAGCAATCACTTCCACTAGTTTTGAAATGTGACGGGGTAAACAAATGTAAAGAACGTTACTAAAGGTTACTAGGCAGGATCATACAGCACCACAAAAGTAGCCCCAAAGCCATTAATAACAATGGCGAACAATTTCAGATTCCAACAAATGTTAAATGTGTCCGCTTAAAGCCCAGAAAGTATTATGGGGTATTTTACTGGGATGCAACTAGGTATCATCTTACCCAATGTTTTGAATGTTGTAAACGCTTATTTGTGGATTTTTGGAACTTACATTTATTTACCTGTACGTCCAGAATTCCAAAGTGTCTGCTGTCGTTCATCAAAATGATCTTGTTTGAGAAGTGGAACATCCGCAACCCATTCAACCTTAATTTGGCATTGTACAAAAGTTCAGTGGTTTGATGCCACATAAGTTACATAACTATCTTTAAGCAAAATTGGCGTTCATAAATTGAAAGTCTTACAGTTGATTCCAGTACTTTCAAATGGAAGGACAGGAAAATAACGGTGAATTACTCTATGGGGGATTTGTTTCGTTGGTGTGTTAGGGCTCTTCAACTACAAGGTCATTAGATCCCCGTCCGCAGCATAGTTCTAATGCAGAGACTGCACAGACACTACACTGATGCGACGATTTTTGGGTAATTGCTGTACCCAGTTTTCCCAATCGTCCACCTATGTTGGTACTAGCTGGGGTTGCGTTGCTTAACTTCAGTGATCAAACGAGAACTTGTGTGTCCAACTCAACTTGTGTGTCCAGCTCCTCTGACGTACGAACAGTGGCGTCACCCGGTGCGGTGACGCCATGATGGCAACACCATGGTGTCACCCCCTCTCCCGAAAACAGCCGCTTCTTCGGCTTTGGTGTCACCCCATTTCTCATGGTTGTGAGTGGTGTCACCCGGTGCGGTCCGCACTCCCCTAGTGACGCCACTGGGTACGAGAGGAATGGTGCTCAGGATCAATGCTCCAGAGCAATGGAGAGATATTCTGATATGAACCATAGAATTATTGCAGGATGTTTGAAGGGGACAGGGGTGGAGGATCCCAATGAAGTTGAAAGGGGTGTTTTACAGGGCAGTGGTCAGTGCCGGATTTCTATATTGAGAGGCCCTAGGCTATTTCAATTTTGAGGCCCTTCTGAACCCCTTTTCTTAAGTTTTGAAGCCCGCTAAATGTTGAGGCCCTAGGCTTCAGCCTAATTAGCCTATTGGTAAATCCTGCACTGGCCGTGGTTAGGCCTGCTATGCTATGGGGATCAGTTATCGTCCCCCTTATTTAAAAACCACGTAAGACCCATTTTCCTTTGTTTTCATATTAATTAAGAAATCTTCGTTAAACAATCTGAATATGAATTCACAGACCTTGTAAGTCTGTCCGCAACCTGTGCCCCTCTGCAGGGCAATTTTTGTTACTCCCACCTATTGATAACAGTATCAGTTACAAGCAGTTTTTACTCTCTCCTGTAAAATTTGCTTTTTTGGACTTGTGTAGTTTTTAAAGAAAGGTGACGAATGTTGGGCAGTCAGGACGAGCCACATAAATAGAATGCAAGTAGCCAACATGTGAACGCCGTGGTACATGAGGGGGGTGTTAAGGGCTGATGCAAATAGGAATGAGTATAATCAAAGTAGCTTGGTAGTGGGAGACATTGCAAAAGAAATGAGGGAAAGTACGTTGAGTTGGTATGGACATGGAATGGGAAAAATGCAGGTGGTTGGAAGCACCCGGGGCAGGGGAAGACGTGGTTGACGTGGGAGTAGGTTGTTCATAAGGACATGGTGGAGAAATACGTGAGTGGAGGGCTAGAGTCCACAAACCCGAAACTGCCACAGGCAGGATAAAGGGCTGTTAGTGGTCGGTGGCAAAGTGGATAACATGCTCGGCAACTGCGCCTGTGGTTTTAGGTTTGATATTGAACCAAAGTGGGCTGTCGTCTTCCTGGTGAGAGAGCTGCCCTGAGTGCACCTTCCTTCCGATGAGAAGTAAAGCTGAGGTCCCGTGTGATGTACAAAGGCATTTACACGTAAAAGAACCCTCTCTACTATGCAATAGGTAGATGAGGAAAAATTCCCTGGTGTAGGAGCTTTACCCCTGGCGTCGGTGGAATTCCGCAATGAACAGTAGACCGAAGATAAGCGGCAGTCTACTGTTCATACCCAACTCGGCCTTAACGAGAAAAGGATTGTGTTGCTGTTGTAACGGTTGTTCCAAAATATTTGAAGGAGAGACCTTTAGAAGAAGTTTTCTGCCAGTAATCCATGGGTCAGGCGTGCATATGCCTACTCCAGGGACGAACTCCTAGCTAATTTCTTGCAGCACAGGAATGAGGAGGATTGGGCTGGATAGAAATGGTGCGCCCGGAGAGAAACCTAAAAGGCCCAGAAACAGAAATGAATAGACGAATATCTAGTTATTTCATCATAATCATCATCATCACACCCTTACCCCGTCTGTGGTCGGGTCTGCGGGTCCACTGAACATGCTCTGACTGGGGGCACCCCAACAAGGCGTCTGGAACCCGCCGGAATAATAGGGAGATTGAGCGTACAGTTACCGATAACCATTTGTCCCATAAGCAGACGAAATTTAAGGTGCGCGTGCTCCACAAATAAAATTAATTGTTCGGAGCATGCGTAACTTGAGTGTCGTCTGCTTATGGGACAAATGGTTATCGGTAACTGTACGCTCAATCTCCCTATTGGCTGGGTTGTCTGTAGGGGGATGCCGACCTTCCCCACTTGTTCCAACATTGCATTATACAACCAAAATAGGAACTTTGGCAGGCAAATTAATGCTTTGTTGATTATAATATTGTATGGTGTCTGACCTATTGCACAATAACAAGAAGCAATCCAATGCACACACATATGGGAATAGCTAGTTATTTCACAAACATTTATTATAATTACTTATTTTAAAATATACACAGGGCATATACAGTAAAAACCCCAATTATCTGGCATCCTTGGGACCAACCACATGCCGGACAACTGAATTTTCTGGATAATTGAAACACTCGTATATTGAAGGGCGTATCAAATGTACAGTGATTCAAAAAGGATGGATACCCCTTCCCTGTACTACAAAATGAGCCAAAAATCCACATCTCAACTTTTTAAGAACACATCAACAAATGCACCTACTATACATGATTTTTCCACTTACAACACAATAGTCTTAAAAAATTAGTGTTGAAAGGTGTGAATACAGGTGAAGTTATTTATTTGATTCAAAATCATGCCACTTTTGCACAAGTTCCCACCTTTTGTCCTCCTCATCATACTGCAACTATTTCATGGTTTTTGAGCGTAAAAGATCGTTAGAAAGATTTTGATACAAAGTTATTAATGATGAGCCTACTCACAGGCAAGGAGATTGAGCTACCTGTTAGGAGGTGCCAGGGTGAACTTTTGGGGGCCACGTTCAAAAATATTTTGCAGGGCCTTCTGCGGGGGAAAAACATTTTACATTTTGATAAATTTTCATAAAGCCAGTGCGTTGGGCCAGGTTCCAGAAAACGTGCTGCAGAGAGCTGTATAAGTTCATCACTTGACATACTGTATATATTTTTGAACGATTGTGATAAATTTGAAGTTCTGGCTCAATTTCTAGAAAAATTGATAATGCATTCACAGTATTTAAAAGCAATATTTGCATTTTTGTACATCTTGATATACAGTACTAGACATACTGGGTTTCTCTTATGTTATTTTATTAATATTAAGAGCAGTCATATATGTGAACACATTATACAGAATTCATATTTTTGATCTTGAATATCAGTTTGCTTTATCTCACTTTGTAAATGTATTGCATTGCAATATTATTGTAAAATGATTCCCATTTGGTGTGCCCTGAAATTTATAATAGTTTGGAAACATTTATTGCCATATTGGAAAGGTAAGCCAAAGATTTAATGTCTCCCTATGGCGTAAGGGTACCATTTCTCATTGCTGGGTAAAAGTACAAAAGTACACTGCCGACGCTTTCTCCAGTGACAACACTGGCATTTAGAGCTCGTCGTGTAAACAGACTTCCAGGGCACTGAGTTTTTGTCAGTACACTTACCAATGACGCTGCCCGTGTACATGTACCTTTAGCACTTCTTCGTTTTCTATTTTGCCAGTGCATTAACACTGGCTTCAAACGCATCCGTGAATTTCTCTTTGTCGGTCAGAAGTGGCAGTGAGAAATTGCGCGTTTACACTTGGGCAGCGATGGCACTACCAGATGGCAGTGCTTACTGACAAGTGTTTACACCTCACTGAGAACACTGACACTGAATTACTGACCAAAAACACTGTCCGTGTACTGTGACTGCAGAGAACAAGTCGAAAAGAGCCTAAAAGATATTAGTGGAGTGATAGAAAAGGCTACTTCAATAGGATGCATATAGCCAAAAGCACTCAAGAGCTGATAGCACTGGTTGGGGAGTAAGCCAGGCAGCCATAACAGAACGAAACCTTAGGAGGCTGACTGCGGGAGATGAGGAAATAGGTGAAAGGACGAAGGAGAGGGTTGATTTGCAGCACCCAACGTTCTTTACCAACCACCCGTGTTGGTATTGACGTGGGCTTGCGCTAATTAACTTCAATGATCTTACGGGAACTGGTGTGTCCAGCACAATTTGGCTGAGTGTAAATATTCTTAGCTTTTAGACATCAGTAATATACAGTCAGGTCTCTTTTTATGCGGGGGATACGTTCCTCAGAAAATCGCATAAAACGAATTC
>JAAFCE010001036.1:45827808-45859861 GCA_013389805.1 Trigoniulus corallinus | reverse complement strand
TTTTTTTCTCACTCTGCAGACTTTTGTTTTGGCCATCATCATCATCATCATCGTCATACCCGTATCCCACTTGCGGCAGGGTCGGGTCTGCAGGTTCCCTGAACATGTTCTGATTGGGGGTACTCCAGTCAGGCGTCTGGAACACGTAGGGATATTGGCTGGGTTGTCTGTGGGGGGATGCCAGTGTCACACACGTCAAAATGTCCGGGGGACACTTTGAGACAATTTTTGAGTACCTCAAAGTGCCCACCATCTAGGTCCTAATGCAGTTGCCTGAATTTGTCTCTTTTCTGCGGAGCACATACAGTATGCACTGCAGAGCACATGTGTAATGTGAATCAACGTGAAATGCATACCCCGGGTAATGGAAAACGGCCGAGACACTTTGACGTGAAAGCGGTCACTGACGTGAAAAAGAACCCGCATAAAAAGAGAGCCAACTGTAATTACACTTTGTCCTGTCAATTTTTAGCAAACGAAAAATAAGATACCGGTATGTGAAGTGTTTTTATTAATTTGGTAATTAGCACATCAATATTTTTCTTACACAGCCTAAATGCCGCCCTGGACAAATGCTCGGGTTGCCCCCCTCACCCCCACCAGAGCGGGCCCTGTCGGCAGCCGGCCGCTTAAACATGCCGTCCAACACATCACCCATGTGTCCATCCAAGTCCAAGGTCGTCTAATGGGTGTCAATTCAAGTCCGGGGCACCGCCCCTCGCCCCCGTTCGGGGAGGCAAAAGGTGCGAGAGGCGGGGGCCCCGGGTATCCGACCATGCCATAGACATGCATTATTAGCGCCATCTATAACGAAATGAAGAACTACAATGAAACTGGCGTTTGCAGCGACATCTGACCCAATAGCAATAACCGTGCATTACAATATATGAAAGTAATTCTGGAGTCTGAGAATCATGATTTCATTGATGAAATATTTGACATTAATGTAAGTCATTGTTTGAAATTCCTATGAGATATCTATTTAGATGGTTTCAATCGAATATACCTGTTCTCAACAAAATGCGCCGTGTAAGAAAACCAGATTTCAAAAGGACCAGCACAAGATATCAGAGTGGTAAACAAACATCTTTCAGATCAACTAATCCATTTCATAATTTTGCGCATAACTATTGATGAACTATGTTTACAATTTAACGCAGATTGTTCGCACTCAAATAACAGTCCGAATGCATCTAACGATAATTTTTCAAAGCGTAAGAAGCGTGAATTTCAATGTCCTGGGGATCTTAAAGGAAGAGAAATAGGTCTCTGGTACGCTCGCAGGCGTAAAATGCAGCTATTTCAAATGCAAAATGAGGTATACGTGTACAAGTGGGGCTGCTGCCATTTATTGTTAATGTATGTCAGTGTTCTATTCCATTGTTTTCCTCAAGGTTAAAGATAAAATGCCCTTACGTAGGACAATGGCTGAAACACGCAGTAGCGGTAACAACATACTTAAGTTTTAACCACTCGTAAACAAGCTCATACCCTTATATTCGTTTTATTTTTAACCTAATGTAGAGTGCTCATCACAAGGACATGATGTGGATACATCTGAGGTGAATAGTATGAGAATGCGATCGTCACGACCACCACCAGGACTTTCAGGCAAGGAGATAGGGCTGTGGTATGCAGCTCGTAATAAAATGAGAGTAACACATCCATGCCAAGTATGTATAGTAATGACCTGTTAAGTGCAGATACACCTCGATTAATGACATCGAAAACACATCTCGTTATCACCGCCATTATTGTGATATGCATCGTCCAAAATCGTATTGAACGTAATAACTGAAAATATGGTCATTTCTTTCTAAATAAACTTTATTGTTTGGGTGTTACTTTAGTTGACGTTCCTGCCTCGGGGTCGCTGAAATAGCTAGCTGAATTACTCCTCCAGTGGCCAGAAGTATTTTGCCTTCTTTCAGACGTGAGAGAGACCCCGAGTTTGCCAACGTTAAATGGTATGTAAAGCCTTCGCCCCTTGTGATGTGTACGATGTCACTCTCAAACATCCCTTTCTACATGAAGCATGTAGATTGTCAAAATTCGCAGGTGTGGGAAATTGCGCCCTCCTAGTGTCGGTGGAGGAAAGAAGTGCCTCGATGATGTGAAAGTAGGCCGAGGATAAGCAAGCACAGATGTTCTAGCATTAGGTCGGCTTCCGGCTGTGTAGAAATACCGTTTGGAAGTAGCCCATATGGTCATCATCATCATCCCCTTATCCCGCCTGTGGCAGGGTCGGGTCTGCGGGTCCACTGAACTACTCTGACTGGGGGTCACCCCAGCCAGGCGTCTGGAACCCGCAGAAATTTTGGCAAAATTGTCTGTGGGGGGATGCCGGCCTACCCCACGAATTGAGACGATGCAGACGAATTGAAATGTCGACTGTTAGATCAAATTTTATGGCAGATCATCCTTTAGAAAATTCCCCATGTGTTCCAATAGGACAAAAATGACTACCCGATCCTGCCAAAGGTGGGAGAAAGGTTATATTAGTCGTTTGTTGGTGTTACTTTAATCGAGGTATAGCATTGTTTATATTAATGGGATAATTAATTTTATTAACTTCAGTTTTAATTTTTTTTAAGGTTAAACAAGTTATAACATTAAATAACGTGAATTGTGTGGAAATTGAAAATGTGTTGATGAAAGTTGAAAACGAGAAGCAGGTTTTGCCAGATGACGGTTTATGTACGGAATCTTCACTTTCTGATATACCGACTAAAATACAAGAGTTGTCCTTGAGTCATTTTCAGCGTGAATACTTGCGGCACAAAGACGAGACTAAATTAAGTGATACAAGCAAAATTGAAACTCACTTTCCAAGATGTAATCTTATTAAGGACGTTTCTTTCGATAATGAGCTCACCGAGTTGTATATAAAGAAATTGTCATCTGTTAAGTATGTAGAAATGCAAAAGAAGAGAAAGCAACTTCCTGCCTATGGGCAAATGGAGGTATGTTTTGTGTTGTAGTATGCATAAATGGTCGGTACTCAGAAATTATTTTATTACTGTGTAATGTTAGAAAATTGTACAAACTGTGTCTCATCATCAAGTAGTCGTTATTACTGGTGAAACTGGATGCGGAAAAACTACTCAAGTATGTATTTAAAATAAGTTCTGCTGTGACAGAAACATCCCAAAAAGCATAACGCACACTAAATGCAGTTGTTGTTTTTTAGGTACCTCAATTTATTTTGGATAGTTTTATTAATTCTGGTAAGGGATCACTATGTCACATTTTATGTACACAACCCCGTCGAATATCTGCTATTTCGGTAATATTAGACATTCGTGTTATGTCATTCGCTAAAAATCACATGTTTTTAAATTTTAATATATTTTCATTTTAAGATTGCTGAATGGATTGCAGAGGAGCGAGATGAATGTTGTGGCAGTGGCACTGTCGGTTACCAAATACGATTGGAAAGGTAATTTGGTGTGGATAATAATATAAAACCCTTCATTTTTCAATCTAAGTAATTCTCGTTTTTTTTTCGTACAGCAAACTCCCATGTCACAAGGGGTCTATTTTGTTTTGTACGACTGGAATAGTTCTTCAATATTTACAAGGGGACCCATATTTGAAGGGAACGTCTCATCTCATTTTGGACGAAGTTCATGAGAGAAACTTACAAACGGATTTTCTAATTACCATTGTGAAGGATCTTATTGTTTATCGACCTGATCTCAAAATCATCCTCATGAGTGCTACTGTAAATGCAGAAGCATTTTCAAAATATTTTGGTAAAATTTTATCAATGATTATTTTAAGGTTGATTAATTCCTGTTGAATGAAGCAGACAGTTGTGATATTCAAAGCATCGTGGTTGAATGGTTATGTATTGTAGTACACCTTTGCTAAAATTTTTAGGAAACTGTCCTATATTGAATATTCCGGGATTTACGTACCCTGTTCAAGAGTATTATTTAGAAGATATTTTAGAGAAAACAAAGTAATTACAGTGCCATGGTACGCTCACTTTTTCGGTATTATCAAGCTTCATTATTCATTTTGATAGATATCGGGTCTTGAATCAAGACCGTAAAAGAAGTTTTAAAAAGAAGAAATTTTCTGAAAATAGGGAATATTATGATATGAAAGATGCATTTTTAAGAAACTTGGAGGGCAGGTATTAAAATAACAGTAATTCGTATAGTGTTTTATTTTGTCTTACATGAAGAAATATAATTTAGATACTCTAGTCATACAATAACTTCTTTGCAAAACATGGATGAAGAAGAACTCGATTTAGAATTAATGAAGGAATTAATTAAGCACATTTGTGTTTCCCAACCAGTAGGTGACATACTAATTGTTTTTATTAGGACGTTTCATTCAAATTTTTCAAAGTTTTGGTTTTATTTTATAGGACGGGGCAATATTAGTCTTCCTTCCTGGTTGGACTGATATCAGTAAATTAAATAACTTATTAATTAGCGATCGGCTCTGTTCGCGTTGTAAGTGAGTTTTATTATTGTTTTAATATTTTTGTCGAGAGTCATAGTACTACTTAATTTTTTGATAATTTGAATAGCTTCTTTCCGGATCATTCCATTACATTCCATGATGCCAACCATAAATCAATGGACGGTGTTTGAACGACCCCCTAAAGGAGTCCGTAAAATCATCTTGGCTACAAACATTGCAGAAACCAGCATTACGATCAATGATGTTGTGTACGTTGTAGACTGTGGGAAAATTAAAATGACCAATTTTGATGTGGAAAATAACATTTCTACACTGATACCAGAATGGGTTAGCTTGGCTAATGCACACCAGAGGCGGGGTAGAGCTGGAAGGTTGCAATCGTTTTACTGCCATACCTGAAATTTATTAGATGGACACTCATTACATTTGTGATTGTTTTGGCATTTCAGAATTCAACCTGGTATTTGTTACCACATGTATACTACTCTTCGTGAAAATTTTTTGGATCCATATCAACTTCCAGAAATTCAACGAACACGGTTAGAGGAATTGTGTTTACAAGTAAAGGTAATAAATGTGATAGGGTCCTTCTGGCTCTGGTTATTGTTATAAATTGTTTTTTCTTAATTGCACTATTGTGTTTATGAATTATAGATGTTGAAACTAGGGAAATTTGAAGTGTTTACTCAAAAGGCAATGGATCCTCCTTCTTCAAAAGCTGTTAGTTCAGCAATTTGCCTGTTAAAGAAACTGGTACGATGACATTCATAAAAGAAGTTTTCTGTCATACGAATGTTTATATAAAAGAGTTTGTTTTCTCTTTATGCAAGAATGCTATGGATTCAGAAGAAATGTTAACTCCTTTGGGTTATCATCTTGCCAAGCTACCACTTGATCCACAAACTGGCAAAATGATTTTATTTGGAGCAATGTTTGGTTGTTTAGATCCAATTTTAACTGTAGCTGCAAGTTTGAGCTTCAAAGATGCCTTTGTCGTCCCTCTTGTAAGTGAACATTTATGAAACATATGTGCATTATTCATGTGCTATTATTTTATTTTTGCACCACATCATTCAGGGAAAAGAAAAAGAAGCTGATTACGTCAGGAAAAAGTTATCGAAGGGATTAAAAAGTGATCATCTCATGCTTATTATTGCGTATAATGTCAGTATCGTAATTGGTATAGTTTTAGTTGTTAAAAGTGCATTGTACAATTTTATAATTAATACTTGCTTCAACTACATAAAAGGGTTGGCAGGACTCGAAAAGGAATCGCTGTGAAAGCAGTTACTGCAGAGATAATTTCTTATCTCGAAATACTTTAACGGTATGACATGTAAACCAAATTACATTTGATAAATTATAAATGAAAGACCGTTTTTTACATTTGTAATTCTTTAATAATGTCATTTGATGTGTTTTGATAGATGTTACAGAAAATGAAAGATCAGTTGGCCAAATACCTTTTTGATTCTAAGATGATTGATTCACCTGATCCTAAGTCCAAATACGCCAATGTAAATTCAGGTGATATTTAATATATTTTTTAATTTATTTAAAAAAATCATTTAGCATGAACTTTCATCCAATGAATATTTTTCTATGCAGATAATACAAATCTTATCAGAGCTGTAATTTGCGCTGGACTATATCCAAATGTGGCATTACTCAGAATGATAGAAGGCAAACATTATTCAAGGCGGTAAGCGTATATATTTCATTTTCATTTGAAGTTCCTTGTTATTTAAATGGGCAATGATTTCTTCGAGCATCTCACTGAATTTGAGTGACCACATCTGATGTTAAACCCAGCTTTGCCTTTCATTGGAGTGCAGATTTGAAAATCAGGTCACATTTTCCAGCACCTTTTGTGGCAGCGTTTTTCTGATGTTAAACATTTTACTTTTGGTTTGGCATCAAAAAATTAATTAGTTCAAGTCCAGTGACGTAACTTCAGTTGTGGCACCCGAGGCACGAGATATTCGAAGCATCCCCCTGTTGCTTGTCCTGAGCAGACGCATGGTACACTTCAGTAGACATTGTGTAGCGGCGGCTGATTTCCAGAAGGTGGACAAGGCGCCTCCCAAGGTGGCACTTTGTCCGGCGCTCGGGGCAATTTGACCCCGTTGCCTCTACAAGTTACGCCACTGTTAAAGTCCATAAGTAACAAGGACGTGCCAATTGATTTCTGATACAGAGATGATAGTGGTAGTTGTCTTATTATTTTTTGGAATGGAATAAAGCCCTCCACCAATGAGAACAAAAGAGGACGGTAATGTCAACTTTCATTTGAAGAGTGTGAATTCCAGAGAATGCCAGTTTGAAAGCCCATGGCTAGTGTATCACCTAAAACTAAAAAGCACTGGAATTTTTCTCCATGATACTACAATGGTACTACCTCTACCGCTGATCTTTTTTGGGGGTGAAGTTGCCTTCGCTACTACAAATGAAGGTGGTGTCCTCAAAGTTGATCAGTACATGACATTTCATTGCAATGATAAAATTGCAGATTTAATTTTGGTAAGACTAACACTTGAAAATGTCGTTCTTGTCGGATCTGTCGTCACCATTGCCGTAGTTAACAGAAAATTTTCTTCAAATAGAAACTTCGTGCGGAATTGGATATTGTTTTAGATCATAAAATAAACAATCCAGGCACTACAGAATGGAACCTAGACACACAGGAAGGCGCGATTATGAGAGCCATTGTCGACCTGATAACATCTGAAGAAGCTTTAACAGTAAGAAATAATGAACAGTAGTCATTAAGATAAATTATTGAAGACGCCATTACTCTCAAAATACGTACCAGTTATACATTAAAAACCTATACGTAACTGGAATCACTCTCATAAAACGGTTTTGCATTAAATATTTCCATTATAAATTTCTTTTTCGATTTCTGCGAAACGCAGTTTCTTAATAAGTTATCTAGGTATTAAACTATTTAAAACACTCATTTGTTGGTTGGATTCCAATAATAAATAAAGTTCCCTTTATAGTAACAATGAAAACTTTTTATTAATATAAAAATCTATGAACCACACTTCGGTGAAACTAACATTTATAAATATATACAGAACTAAAAAAAATTACTATAATCTTCTTAGCTGAAGAAATACGTTGAGTTCAGAACATTATGCAGATTGAACGTTCCTAAAAAAAAAATTAGGTTTGGTATATAAAATATATATGGTTGATAGGTCAAAAAGTTTTAGTAGGACTAATACCTCGCCTAGGTACTCTGCCTAGAACCTTATTTAGTTTTCTCTTTGACATATCCACTGGAGATCCGTCATTGCTGAAATCTCTGTAACCGACAGTAATTTAGATTTCTTTCACAGATTGTTTTTAAAAAAACTGAATACTACAAAACTTACTTATCACTATAACTGTATTTTTGAATTAGGAACTGTGATAAGTTTTCCAAAATGGGTTGACTATGTAACGCCACAAATTGTTCTCTGCATATCTACAAATGGAAACACTGATGAGTCAGTTTTTGTTACAAATTGTCTAGAATGACGCCAAGCATTTTGCGGTAGAGTTTAGCCTTCAATTATTGAAATGAGTAGCTTTTTGGTACCTGGTTTGACTTATTGGGCTCGTTATTTACCTATAAGTCACATATCAACACCAGGAGGGGTGAGCCCTTCTACCAGGGAATATTGCCAATCTACTCGTAATTTTCCTCTACGTAGAAACGGATCTTCTGCGTTGGTGGTGAAATCACAACCAAATCGCACTATAGGACTTTAGTGTTCCTTTAGCATCCTTCTCAATCAAAAACAGCTACCAATGTCTGGTAGGTTTGAATTTGCAATCAGGAGCTTAAGAGTAAGCGCACGACCAATGGTCCTTTATAATAATCTGGATCAGTTTTGCCTTTTTACTAACAAAATACCATCTGAATTCTACATTTGTAAAGTCTCTTGATTAAACTTACTCTGTTCATTACAAATACTGTAGCTGGATGAGTCCAATAGCAATCATGAACGGACACAAATGTGATCCCTTCCCTATTAAAAACCAAGGTTATAATGGTTAACATTTTCTTCCAACTCGCTGCAAATTCTGTATTTACGCCTGTTAGTTTACCTTTGACAAAAGAGTGATGTCAGCATCATATGAGTAGAGTCTAAGGAATGAATGAAATTTGGTGGAAATGCATTTTTCTGCTTCATAACGTTTGGTCTTCTATAATTTAAAACGACATGCTCAATCCCATAGTTAACTTCACATTTTTTTTCAAACCACCAAAAATTGACTCCTTACAATGAAATATCCTTTTTAGATAGATGTTTGAAATGGTTCTTATCTCCCTGAAAACGAAGGAAACGCATTACAAAACGACCATCATTTGCTTATAGCAACACACAAAATAAAATAGCTTACGATCTTTAAAATTGCTACATCTTTGATTGGTCTATGGTAAGGTTGAACGACTGGTAGTCCTAAAGGGGTCACCCATTCCACAGGTTGTCCACATACCTGTGAGATTAATCGAGCAATTTCGGTGAACCAATCCTAAAACGTACGATTGCTATTATTATAATCAGGGTAACAAAAACTGTTGCTGGATTACAATGTGTAATTATTATCTACTATAAATAGTACCTGGATTTCTTTTGTGGCTGTGAACATTTGTTGTAGACTTTGAAATGTTTTATAAACCAAGTAACTGGCTCCAACCCAACATTTGTCTTGTGGAAAATCGGGAAGATCTTTTAACTGTTTCATAATTTGTAGTTGGGCACCGTGGCGAGTGACACCGTACACTGTAGTCATTACAGTTTGTTTAATAACCTGAAAATCATTTCGGTCCGCATAAAAACATGCGTTTGAATCCAAAATATGAAGAGAAAGTCGTAGGCGTGGACAGACCTTTCTTTTGACAAACCCTTCTAACAACTTAGCGGTAGCATCTCCATTTGCTGCATCTTTAGCACGCTCCTTCTCCAACTTAGCATCCGCAAGATGTTAAAACATTATTCGAAATGTTATCAAAGTGAGCGGAAAAAGACAGCAGACGCATTTCAAGCTCACCAAATTAGCAACACCACTATAAACGTCCTGTGGAGTGTCCATGGGATGTAAATTAACTTCTCGAGCACCACTTTCATCACGTCCCAAGGCAGCATAATGTTGTAGTCCATTACAAGAGCCATCCTATAAATCCAATATATTGATTTTAAAGTTAAAAAATTGCAAGAAACGATCACAAGTCGGTCAGGGTGTAAGTGACTCAACTTATTTTTATTATCAGTAGTTTAATCTCGAATTTCTTTGGCAGGCTTACCTGATGAATTGGAAAGTAGCATATATATTTGGTAGGGTCCGGAGATTCGAGCGCTTTCACAATTTCCATACAGCATGCTAGGGTTTGCCAAGGTTCATCTGATTTCGTCCACCACCGGTTTCCCTAACATTCATTGACATGATTCAACCTTCAGTTTTTGCTTGCTTTCTTAATAGATATTTGTTTTACTCACAGTTAAGGGATATTTAGCGGAATTCACAATTTCTGACATGATTTCATTAGCATACTCTAATCGTTTGGAAACTGGTTCACTAAATACAGTTGACCAAAAGAAGCATTATAACGGATGCATTTCTCCAAAATCAATATACAGTATAATGTTATACTCACTGCTTCTTTGTTCCTGTTAAATTAATGAGATGAATTTTTAACCAATCCAAGCCTTTATCACCTAGTGGTTCGCCTTTAGCAAACAATAAAATACTTCTAGCCATGTCTCCTCCTGAAAAACAAAACTTTAGAGCACATCTCTTAATTTTTTTAACTTCAAGTTATTTTTGTAATCTCAAATTACCCAAGTGATTAAAGTGTGGAGGACAAGGATAAACTCTTCCACGAAAATCTAAATTATGAGGAAACCAAAATATTTTATCGCGTAGCTAAAAGTTAAAAAGAAACACTGTTAGTCAGAAGTTATGAATTGTACGGCCATAACCATAAATATGTACCACTCACGTGATTAGCAATTGAAAGCTTATACAAGCAGTCACACCATAAACTATACGTCTCTGCTCGTTTCCTTTTCAATTGAGCTCTTTCGAAATACACTTTAGCTTTTTCCTCTTTAGTCATGGTCCTACAAATAAACAAGGTTGAATGTTAAGTTTCATAAAATCAAGTATTAATAGCCGTATTTGAATAACTTACATACGAAGTGTTGGTAGAGGTGGGCTTTCAGATGCTGGAGGAGGTATGTCCAAGGATTCGTCTCCTTTCGAATTAAAAACTTCGATTACAACATCTAATATCTAAACAAAAAGCTTGATAAATACAAAAATATCAAATTCAACTTATCAGCGGATCGTTTCAATTTACAGGTTTGTTAATTTTCCACGGACATTCTCCTAACTGATTTAAAGAGTCATAAATTGGATAAAGCTGCTGGTTGGGTGTCTGATCCAAATTCAGTTTGTGCTGAACGGCTACGTCTGGTAATCGAATAAGTTTTGCTAAAATAAAAACGTAAAATATTTATGTAGAAATATTTTCAATTTTCGAGATATATCAGTTTTATTATTAGTTACCTGAAGATAAAAGATATCCACCACTACGTACTGAAGTCCAAGGTAGAGGAGGGACCATCATTGGTATGACTGTGGCCTCAAAACGCAAAGTCTCCCGATGCTCTACTTTATACAGTTGTGATAGTATAGGGTGAGGCTTTAATTGTGATAACAGTAGATAATTAACGCTAGAGAAAAACTATGACTAATAATACTGCATAAATCAAACCTTAATTTCTTCAGCTACGTGAATACCACTATTTCTGTACACACAATAAAATGCTGGGATTTTATAGCTTTTTTCAAATAGAAACAGGAATATATTAATACAACACGTATACGCGAAAGGGCACAAATAGACAATCGCATTACTTGAACTAGTTATACCTCGGTGGATTTCCAGGTTTAAACAAGTTCGTGTTTATTTTGATTTCTTTAATAATTAAATCGTATAAGAACTTCCCAACCTAATAATGAATGTTTATGAAACGAATATTAAAAACAAATTCGATTCATACTTCATTCACGTTACTTAAATCACATTACTTACACCACCAAGGATACATTTAGGCCAAGACTGATCTTCAGGTTCCTATTTATAGATTTAAGTGAAATTATGATGATGTATAGAGTACATTTCTGAGCTAATTACTGTATGTCATTGATCTTACAATTGTGGGTCCTTCCGGATTTTCTCTAATTAACTTCTCCCAATACTCCCTCGAAGTAAAACGTGAAATTAATTGTGGATTTGCATAATATTCGCAATACTTTTCAAATAGTTTTTCTAACTGTTATTCGAAATAAATTACTAGTTTTAAGTACGGTAATTTCAAGCATAAATAAATACTTTCGAATAAGAGATTACTTACCTTGCTAATAACACCTTGCCGTTGCTTCGTATAAGTGAGATACCTATTCATAACTTTTGCACCCAAGATGTACTGTAAAACCGATAATGGGAGGCTAAATGTCTCAGAGGATTCAGCAAGTGTCTGAATCTCTTTAAGCATGAGGTCAACATAATCCCGAGTCTCAAGTGCAGATAAAAATGGATGGAGCGTAACAGATTTTCCGAATTTCGTACCTATAAATTTCACCACCACTAGCTAACTAAAAATGACAAATAGAATATAATCAACGAAAACAAATGTATTACCTTCTTGGCTGCTTATACTTTTAACTTGCTGCTCAAATAATTCATTCAATGTATTTCTCCAATCTTCTTCACACTCCCGGACTAAAGATCTCTAAAGAATGCAAACATTAATATTTAAAATACTTTAGAAAAAATATGATATAACTTCCTGAATGTGAAAGATTCTCTACCATTTTTCTGTGTTTCTCGTCTGCGCGATTTTTTTCAACTGATTTTACTTCCACTTCATTTGTTATTTCACTAGTTAACTGTGTGTCCAAGTTGAAAAGAAGATCATCAAAGTCGATCGATCCTCCAGAAGGGAAATAATGCCGATTCTTAATCGGAATTACATGAAATTAGCGAATCTAAATTTATATTTTGAGTCACAGACAAACAGTATTTACTACGGGCAAGTCCTCATTTAGCTGTGACAGTAGTTCACAATTGTATCCTTTAATATGTTGCCGTGATTTTGGTGAAAAATCCCGTTGTACTTCTCGGATTACCTTTGATATGAAAGTTAATATTTTGATACAGTACTTGCATAACTTTGTGATTTGCTTCTCAAATTTAATACTAACCTCAATGACACGCTCACGTTGGTCTTTTGTAAAAGTACATTCTATATCTAAATTCCTAATGTCTAATCCCTATGGAACAAATTAAATATGTTAACGTGCTGGAAACCAGTCATACATATCGTTAACATGAAACTTACATCTCTCTGCAGATCGTTTAACAATTTATAAATTATAGTTTTGTTTTTCGAAGGTAAGTAGGATATACATTCAAAGCATGCTGCATAAGTCTGCAGATCACAACCAATTCCATCTTCACGCATCACAGTAAGCAACTCTTTCACTTTAGCCCAATTTCCCTGAGAGAAATGCGGACAAGTTAGTGATCTGGTAATTGGGAATTACTACGAATAAAGCTGGAAAATAATTACCGCTTGAGCTTGGGCACCAAGAACAACGTTGTAGAGTTTAGTGTCTGTCACTTTTGGACTATCCTGCAGCATCTTGCCTCTGACCCTGTAGCATAGCAGCGTAGTGTGTGCTAAATTAATCTGAGTGATAAACGGATTCAATGACTGTCATAACTAGGCCACTTTGAAAACAACAGGAATTCTAATATAAGTACCAGATATGAGTTTATGCAGACATCTAAGAAGGCACGTAACATAGCTTTCAAATGATTTTCTCTGACAGATTTTAGTAATTCCTGTTGCTTAGCTTTATAAAGTTTGCTGCGGTCTTCTCTTTCAATTTTTAATTTTTTGCTTTTTGATTTCCTAAAAAGATATTTTGCATATTCACATTGAACGGATTATTAGTTTTATACAGTATACGAGTTTTACATACGTACATTTTCTTTTCAGATGTGCTAGCAGTGCTTTCATTTCTGGATACTGCATCAAACACTTCATTGTCATCCGTTCCTATACTACTTGATCCTACATCTGATAATAACCTCTCTGATAAATCCGAATTCCCTGGTTGATGAGGAGTCGAAACAACGTCAGACAAGTCTGATGTTGGATTTGGTGGTGCCTTTTCTACTACTGATTTGCGATTCAATTTAGAAATAGCAACTGAACTTAACGACTTATTGGGCAGAGAGCTTTTATACAACTTTGTGGTAGGTTTCGTTATACTAGTGTCACGTTTCTCAGGAAGAAGTGGTAAATCGTAATTTTGCTGCCGATCGTTGCTTAAATCAATACCAACACTCCTCATCACGTCATACATAGACGACCTTTTAATTTTTGCAGTTGTTTGCCTTACATTGTTCCCTGGAGAGCCTGCAACTGAAATTGTTTCGCATTTATCCATAGCTGCATGCTACACAATGCAAGTCATAACAATTAGGCCGGACTAGTTGACAAAAAAATTACTGTAATTCTAAAGTACCATAGATTATTTCGGAAACGTGGTCTCCTTTTAACTTCTTCTTCCGTTTTTTCGTCAGTTGACGAACTGTCGATGTTTTCGTATTTGTGTGACTTCGCACTAAAGTGAGACTCACATGTATTTCAATTACAAATATTAAGACACAACATCCAATTTTAGTGACAAGAAATGTATTTACCGAAACTAAGAGTTGGACTTAATATCTGAAAACTGCGACAATGTGGACATACTGCTGCAATTTTTAAGTAGGAAAGAAACGGAGATAACATTATAATAAATGTTATTATAAAAGTATTTCTAGAAATAGACCAACAAACGCAGCTCGAACAACTCTTCCGAAAACACGTGCAGACGGCCTATCAAAAGTATGGCATCACATACAACACCAAAATCTATTTCAGTAAACGACTTGGAGCAGAATGCGCAGCAGAGTTCGTCATACATGTTCAATTCTGTCTTTTAATTCGATAGGAGCGGGCGCATTGACTTTACAGAAATGCCAGATATTATTGTAACTCCATTAGGTATGTTATTAATACAATTAAAAGTAATTCTATGATTTATTGAGGATTACTTACTATATAACTATATTTTATAGGAGCTGGTCAAGGTACGAATTCACTTTGCTAAAGGAAAGATTAGTATCTGATCAAGTTGCATGGTCCCTACCTAACAGATGTTCCAGTGCATTTTATTCATATTATCCATTTTGTTTAGATGTCGGTCGAAGTTGTATTTTAGTAACGATTGGTGGTAAAAATGTCATGCTTGATTGCGGAATGCATATGGGATACAATGATGAGGTAATTACAAATTGAAATGTTCCTTTAAGGCCAATACAAATCATTTCAGAACGTCCGACATAGGCAGCTTGGCCAGCTTCACAGTGTCTCATCAAATTATTGTTGCAGTCGCATATTTTATATGATATCCTGTATTTATGATTGTACATACTATCAGACGGTGTTCGGGCACGTTCTGTTTCATAAAAAGATACATGGTAAAGTAACAGAGGCATATAAAATCTTTACTTCCCTTCATTGACTTTTGGTTGACCCGCCGCGGTGGCGTAGTGGTTAGCTCACTCGGCAACTACGCCAGTAGTTCTAGGTTTGATACTGGACCGTGGTGGGTCGGCTTCTTTCGGGCGAGAGAGAAGCCGCGAGTGTGTCTTCTTTCGGATGAGAAGTAAAACCGAGGTCCCGTGTGGGTGTACAATGGCACTTGCACGTAAAAGAACCCTCTCTACTACGCAACGGGTAGATGAGGCAAAATTTCCAGGTGTAGGAGCTCGCCCCCTGGCGTCGGTAGCATTCCCCAACGAACACTAGACCTTCGATAAATAAGCGTAGGGGTGCAGCTTAGGCCGGCAACCGGCTGCAGAAAAAACTATGTCCAATATATCACCCTGTGTCCATTCAGAGGGACAAATGGGTACCCGACCCTGCCATAGGCGGGAAAAGGGTTAGGAGTTGCTTTGAGTTGCATTGACTTTTGGTTGACATTTTTATGCTTGACTGGCATGACATATACAGAGATTTATGTTGGATCAAAGTATTCTACCGCCGAGCCTTAGTTAATACTGCTGTATAAATCGTTGTCATATTGACTGACAATTTAAATTCCAGAGGCGATTTCCTGATTTCACGTTCGTCACTCAAAATGGAGCACTGACAGAGCATATTGACTGTGTCATTATTAGGTAAAGATGTATTGTTCATTTCTACATGTCATCTGAAATGTCTCAAGTTCATAAAAGTCATCGTTTTTATAGCCATTTCCATTTGGATCACTGTGGTGCTTTGCCGTATATGACCGAGATGGTTGGTTACAATGGTCCAATTTATATGACTCACCCAACAAAGGCCATTTGTCCGATTCTTCTGGTAACAATAATGGGGGGAGAGGCATTTTGGAACCCTTTCAGTTCCTTAAAATGTTCATTACATGTAGGAAGATATGCGCAAAATATCCGTGGAGAGGAAAGGAGAGACGAATTTCTTTACTTCGCAGATGATTAAAGATTGTATGAAGAAAGTCATTGCTGTTAATTTGCATCAAAGTGTTCAGGTAAATTTGATCTGGAATAGTGTTTGAAAACATTTACTATTGCACTATGCATAGCAACCTTTGACACATATACTTACAGGTAGATGATGAGTTGGAAATTAAAGCATACTATGCGGGCCATGTTTTGGGAGCAGCAATGTTTCACATAAGTGTTGGACAAACGTCAGTTGTTTATACTGTAAGTCAGCAATGGGTTATTATTGTGCAGTTTGTCATCTAGAAAATCTATACTTTCAAAAGTCAACGTACACAACAATAATTAAAATATAGGGCGATTATAATATGACTCCAGATCGGCATTTGGGTGCTGCTTGGATTGACAAATGTCGACCTGATTTATTAATTACCGAATCTACATATGCTACAACTATCCGGGATTCAAAACGTTGTCGAGAAAGAGACTTTTTAAAAAAAGTTCATGATTGTATTGAGAAAGGCGGAAAGGTATGGAGTGAGAAAAATACATATAAAAATAATCCTAGATACTTCAGTATTAAATTTAAATTATCTTTTAGGTATTAATTCCCGTTTTCGCGTTGGGCAGAGCACAAGAACTTTGCATCTTGCTTGAGACTTATTGGGAAAGAATGAATCTAAAAGTACCGATTTACTTTGCTGTTGGGTTAACTGAGAAGGTTTGTGAAAGGTGACTACCTAGTGGTGGTGGTGGTGCTTGGATTATAATTATTCTATCCTTGCAGGCTAATAACTATTACAAAATGTTCATTACTTGGACAAATCAGAAAATTAAGAAGACATTCGTTCAAAGAAATATGTTTGATTTCAAGCATATAAAAGTAAATGCATTTTATTTCATTATTGCACCAGTGGCAGATCATCGTACAGGTGCAGCTAATAAGCTCTTGGGCCCTCCAAGCTCAACCCGCTTTACTTCCCATTGATTCGTCGTCATCATGATCATCATACCTTTATATTCTGCCTATGACGGAGTCGGGTCTGCGGATTCTGGTCCTCCACTCCCGCCCATCTCTCATCTGGTCCCCCTATCCACCCCACGCGCTGTCGTATCCCATCGTACAACCTGTTCTCACGTCTGCTTTGGTTACGTCCTATTGATTCATCAGTATTTATTAAGTAGCAGGACAAGAAAGCCTCAAAACAAGGTTGCGCTTGGGGCCTTGCAAGTGCTCGATCCGCCACTTTACTGCACATTTTTTTTGGTTTTAATTCTCGTATATATCGTATGCCAATTTAGCCATTTGATAAAGCGTACATTGATAATCCCGGTGCGATGGTTGTATTTGCTACTCCTGGAATGTTGCACGCAGGGCTGTCACTACAGATTTTTAAGAAATGGGCTCCAAATGAAAATAATATGGTCAGTTTATGAATTCACAAAAAAAAATGTTATGGTTTATTAGGTTGATACTAATAATTCAGTGGTACTTCATAGGTTATTATGCCTGGTTATTGTGTTGCTGGAACTGTTGGCCATAAAGTACTTAGTGGTGCTAAAAAGGTTGAATTTGAAAACAGACAAGTTGTAAGTTATGACATTTGTCTTATAACATTCTGTTGAAAACAGTCAAAGGGGAAGATTAAGGAATTTAATATCTTAAAATAACTTAGGTAGAGGTGAAGATGTCGGTACAATATATGTCTTTTTCTGCTCATGCGGATGCCAAAGGTATTATGCAGCTGATTCGTCATTGCGAACCAAAAAATGTCTTATTAGTACATGGGGAAGATGGAAAAATGGATTTCTTAAAACAAAAGATAATGGAAGAATTTGGTATATTTTAATTTAATTACATTTTTGAATAGGATTAATTTAATAGTTAATTGTAGTTCAGAAATTGCTTATCAGGTGTGGAATGCTACAAACCAGCAAATGGTGAAACTGTGTCAATACCAACTAACCCAAATATCCCAGTCGACGTGTCTGTGAAGCTCTTAAAAAGAGAATCGAGATTAGCAGGTAGTTTGTTGTTGCAACATTTAAAATATTTCGACTTCAATCTTATTTTTCCACCCTCATTCCTTCCCCTTAGAATTGAATTTTCCAGAATCAAAAAAACAACATATCATGCATGGTATTTTGATAATGAAGGACAATGTAAGAGATAATTGATCTAAAAAAATTTTGAAATTACATTTTATGGAACTACAAAACTAATTGCATGAAATATTCAGAATTTACAGCTCGTTGATCCAGAGCAAGCTATGTCAACCCTGGGCGTTTCACCTCACGAAATTCGATTCACTTCAACAGTTGTTATTGAAGACCCAGGACCAGCTAGTAAAACTGCTGAACGTATTTATCAATTAGTCAAAAGGTTGTTAATATTTGTGACCTCAAATTGTGAGCTGTTGTTATTCGTTGTTTTTTTTTTTAAGTTTATCATTTTTTGATTAGTAATTTAAAAGAATATAGTACACAACTGCAGCCAGATGGTTCCATATCCGTTGATTCCGTCCTTATTCAAGTTTCCTGTAGTGATGATGATGACAGTAAAACCATACTGATTTCTTGGCCTTATCAGGTAATTCTTCATGCTGTTCACACTTCTGATAAGATTATGCCAACAGGCTGCATTTTGCATGAATTGTGTTCGACATTAAAACAACGCGAAACAAATATTCATTGATTTTTTTTCCAAGTTTTGCCCTTGAGATAATGTAACCTCAGAAGTAACCAAAGTCAAAACAAATCATTTTGATAACCATTTAGTTTGGCAATAGTGTATTGCAATGTTCCCAAGGTTGTTAACCCTATCCGCCACGAGTACCTCCTTATCATCATTGTCATCATCATTCAGTTGATCTTTTCTTGTATATGGCAGGGTTGCATACCCATTTATCCTGTTGGTAGAGCGGAACACAAGTCAATTTTACCGACAGTAGGGAACGAGGTCCTTTATCTATAAATGGGAGTACTGTACCTGTTTATAAGTTCTACGTGCTGATACCATCATACACACCAATGGCATCACAACTTCCCACGCAAAGGAAGGCGCACACAATATCTTATTTACTGTGAAATAAAAATATGTCCTACTTCTTATATCGACTACAGAGGCGTAAAAGCATCTAGGTTCGCCACGTAGTCCAGATGCATCGTACAAAAAAAGCAAAAGCAACTATTAACCTTTTTCCGCCTGTGACAGGGTCGGGTACCGTAGTTTTGACTCACTGGGACGCGGGTGGTATTGTTACGCAGCAAACTATTTATTGTCGGCCTGTTTTCACTTCATAAGGACACTTTTTCTCAATCTACGCCAAAGGGGGGGGGGGCGAACTACTAGACCTTGAAATACTGTTGCTCTACTCGTTGCATAGTAGAGATGGTACTTTTACTTGTAGGTGATATCATACACGCCACAACTTTGACTTCCTATTCGACGGAAGGCGCACTCTGGGCCCTCTCGCCCTAAAGAAAACAACCGTTGATGCCAAGGCCCCCACTTTTTACAGTGGTCCCTAGTGCCAGCACCTTTATGGGCCTCCGTTTCTTTTCAAAATAATTGTTTTTTTTCTTTAATAATTCTACGAATTACGGTGATAGCAAGTATACGGTTACCGTAATATAGCATCATCATCATACCCCAACCCCGCCTGTGACAGGGTCGGGTCTGCGGGGTTTAGTTCTCCACTCCCACCAGGTCCACGTCCATCCCACACACTACGATATCCTCATGGCCAACCTGCTCTCACGTCTGTTTCGGTCTCCCCCTGTCCCTGGTGCTTCCAACCTGTAATGAATTTCTCCCCTCTTCCCATTACGTATCCAAACCACCTCAACCTACTCTCTCCATTTTGTTTGGAGCGGTGAATTGCATTGGACACACCAGTTCTCGTCTGATCACTGAAGTTAAGCAGTGCAATCCCAGCTAGTACTGACATGGGTGGTCGCTCGGGAAAACTGGGTACAGCTAATACCCAAAAATCGTCGCATTAGTGTAGTGTCTGTGCAGTCTCTGCATTAGAACTACGCAGTGGACGGGGCTCTAATGACCTTTGTAGTTGAAGGGCCCTAAAACAACAACCCCCATTTGTTCCCCGATGTCCCCGCCCAAGGCTACCTCTAATATACTAATTCCTAATTCTATCAGCTCTCGACACTCCGCCCATATACCGCAGCATTCGCATCTTGGCTACTTGCATGCTGTTGACGTGGCTCTCCCTCACTGCCCAACAGTGATCCTTATAGCATATTTGGCCTAACCACTGCCCTGTAAAACTTCTCTTTCCACTTTATTGGGACCCGCTTGCCTTCTCCACTTCAACCATCCCCCATTGATGCTATGGGTAACATGCGAATCTATCTTCCCATTGCTCTGCAACACTGATCCTGCGTACTTTACCTCTTGCACGTTTGTCACCAGCTCGAACCCAGAGAATCACCATTATTTTCCTGTCCTTCCCAATTGAAAGCTAAATACTCTGTCTTCTTCATGCAGGTTACCCTAATACAGCACCATCGAAAAATCAACAAGCTAGAATAAAACTAAAGCATTTTTTTGTAATGTATACATATACTGTATTTTAAAATGAAAGTACTTTATAAAATCGGTCGGGGCACCAGGACCACTGCCCCGATTAGCTCCCCTATGTAGTGGGGAGGAGGCATGATTGACACAGCAGTTGATCACTCTTCCTCATCCGCTACTGAGGCGTGTGTAAGATTCAACGTACAAGAAGTAAAAAGTGGTTTCCTTTGTGGACGTGTAATGTCAACTGCTTGTCCACGAAACATTTTCAACACATTTATAGGAAGAAATACTTTCAAATGATATCATACCTACTTGGTAATTGTTTTGCTCCACACAATTTAGTAATGTGGTTGTAATATTTCTTCATTGCCCAAAAATGTGCGTCACTGATTACGTTAGTCATTGTCAATATCATTGATAATTTCATCTCATGAATTTCTTTCTTTTACTGAAATCAATATATTCTTTCGCATTTATACATCATCATCATCATCGTATCCTTATCACACCTGTGGCAGTGTCGGGTCTGTGGGTTTGGCCTTTTAACTCCCACCTATCTCCCGTTAGGTCGCTATCCATCCTACCACACTATTATATCCCTTCCTACAACCTGCTCCCACATTTGCTTTGGCATCCCCTTCCCTGGATGCTTCTTATAATCTGCGTTTTTCCAAATTATACAATTAAAAAATATGGTTTTTTTTCATTGGCAGGATGAAGAACTTGGAAGTTCCCTTTATGTTCTTGTATCTCGGCTCACGTCATAATGAAATGTTACAAAATACTAAGTGGTAGGTCACCCTCTTCATTTTTTTGACTCTTACAAGAATAGATTGTCTTGGGAAATTTTACGTGTTGTTTTTATAAAACGTCTTTTTTGTGACTACACTTGATATCATGTTTGAAGTTTTGGTGTCACGTCTATCAATATTTAAGTTAATTTTATGATAATATTCTCCTATATGTCACATAGCAAATATTTAAATTTGTATCGCGTCCTGAATCTATTATATTAAAATCTTCTCGTTTTAACAGTACGTGAAAGTATGTTAGTATGTTACGCCAACGGGTTGGGGAGTCGGCCAAACAACCATAACGGGCCGGACCCTGTGGAGGCTGCTCGCGGGTGAGGGAAAATTAACAGCACCCAATGTTCCCATCCAACCACCCATGTCAATACTAACTTGGGTTGTGTTGTTTATCTTCAGTGATATGACGAGAACTGGCGGGAAGCGACTTATTGCGTTGGACACACCAGTTCTCGTCTGATCACTGAAGTTAAGCAGCAACGCAACCCCAGCTAGTACTAACATGGGTGGCCGATTGGGAAGACTGGGTACTGCTAATACCCAAAAAATCGTCGCATCAGCGTAGTATTTGTGCAATCGCTGCATTAGAACTCCGCAGTGGACGGGGCTCTAATGACAATTGAGCCGCTTTTAAGACATAGAGGTTTTTTCTTCTTCAAATCTTCTTAAGAACAAGTTAATTGATAGACCTGTTACATAGTTGAGAAACGTCTTGTAACGCTTGTAACAATGTAATCATCATCATCTCACCCTTCTCCAGCCCGTGGCTGGTTCGGGCTTGCGGGTTCCAACCCTCCACCCCCACCTATCCCCAACCAGGCCCCCATCCACCCCGCACACAACCATGTCCTTTTGTACCACCTGCTCCCACGTCCGCTTTGGTCTTCCCCTTCCCCTGGTGCTCCCATTCACCTGCAGTCCTATGATGGACCTAATTGAGTTCCTCCTCCCTCCTTCTCATCACATATCCATGCCACCTCAACCTATTTTCTATCGTCTTCCGCGATGTTGGGAGCGGCGAGTTGCGTTGGACACACCAGTTCTCGTCTAATCACTGAAGTTAAGCAACGCAAGCCCAGTTAGTACTGACATGGGTGGTCGCTCGGGAAAGCTGGGTACTGCTAATATCCAATAATCGTCGCATTAGTGTAGTGTCTGTGCAGTATATGCATTAGAACTATACAGTGGACGGGTCTCTAATGACCTCGTAGTTGATGGGACCTTAAACTCCAACAAACAACAACAATCCGCGATGTCCCCCACCCCCAGACTACCTCTAACATAATCATTTCGGATGTTGTCAGCTCGTGACAACACACTCATGAAGCGCAGCATTCGCATCTCGGCCACTTGCCACTTGCATTGTTTGTATAGCCAAGTTGCGTTGGACACACCAGTTCTCATGAGATCCCTGAAGTTAAGCAGCGCAAGCCCACGTTAGTACAAACATGGGTGGTTGGTAAAGAACGTTGCATGCTGCAAATTTCCACTCTCCTACATCCCCTACACCTACCTCCTCATCTCCCGCGAGCAGCCTCCTAAGGGTCCAGCCTGTTATGGCTGCTTGGCTTACTCCCCAACCCGTTAGTGCAACATAACCTTCTCCTTCCATGGTCCTTCCTCACGGCCCAACATTCTGAGCCATACAGCATAACTGGCCTAACCACAGTTCTGTAAACTGTGCCTATCAGTTTTATTGGAACCCGGCGGTCGCACAGGACTTCGCTTGCCTGTCTCCACTTTAACCACCTTGACTTGATCCTATGGGTCACTACTGAGTCTGTTTCACCGTTTCCCTGGAATACTGATCCTAAATATCGAAACTCTTGCACCGATTTTGTAATAGTGTAATGTATCTTTTTAAATAAACTGGAGTGATTCGTTTTATAAACATAATTTCCTTCTTATCTGACTGAAATAACGACATATTGCTCTATCATATGACAAGAGAAAGAGCGAGAGAGAGCATCTCGAGAAAATAATTTACGCACTGATGTTTTCGGGAAATGTAATGGTTTCAATACTTATGTAAATACCCCTTTCAAGGCCGCTGGTCTGTACCGTATTTTTCGGGAGTGTTTTGTATTTGCTGATAATAAGCATCCCTTATCTGTTTTTTCAGAGTAAAGGGAAGTAGACATTGTATTTTTTTTGGCAACAATAATTATATCTGTGATGACCTGAATTATATTTGTTTTTCGGGTCTGTGGTTGCCGTTCAACCAACCTATTGTCTTACATTAATCCCAGTGTTTATTTTAGTAGATAAATTTTTTTGATAATAATTTACTGAGTAATATTTAATGCAAAATTCTTAGCTAGACACGTTGAAGATGCCGTAATAATAATAATAACAACGCTAGTTTAATTTTTCTGTCAATGCACTAATATTTCATATTTTGTTTTTGGATTACAATTACTGGTATTTTTCATTTCGTTAAAGTAATACCGGTAATATTACAAAACATGGCATGTTCATTCACGTTTTTTAACCGATTCCATCATTTTCTTTTATCCTGCAGCTTATATTATCTAATCAGGTTCATTTACTTACAATAATTTATTGTTCATCTGCAAAATGTTATTTGCTGTCTAAAGTGTAACTTGCAGTTGCAAAGAAATATTTTCCTCTAAAAAAAATGACATTCATTTTCCTTCAGGATATTATATAATCCTATTGTTGTTCATTGATTTGCAAGAAAAAGAATCACTGCAGATTTATTTGCGCGCTATAAATGAAATTGATTTATTATTTTAAACAATCTTAGTCTAAATACCGTAAGTTTCGCGCTCGTTTTCATGATCATGTGTGTTCCTAATAACTTCATTTTTTTGAAGCATGGATACACGCACACCTTCACTATATCAAACTAACCATTCTGTTCCTACGTTTAAAATTTTATCTCGCTTACTAATCTTGGATGCATTTTAATTAAAATCACTTAGGGGATGTTGTCGAACAAATCCAAGGCAATTATCGTTTGATTTTTCTAACGACAATGACATTTATTGCTAACAAGGTACCTGACTGAAGTTCTGTCAACAACACATTGCCCGCGTTTAATCCAAAGTAGATTGATTAATAATGTCTCACATACTTTCGTCTCAAACTTAGTGGCTTTGTCATCATCATTATTGACCAATTTCCTGCTTACGCCAGGGTCGAGGCGAGCGGCGAGTCGCGTTGGACACACCAGTTCTCGTCTGATCACTGAAGTTAAGCAACGCAAGCCCAGTTAGTACTGACATGGGTGGTCGCTCGGGAAAGCTGGGTACTGCTAATACCCAATAATCGTCGCATTAATGTAGTGTCTGTGCAGTATATGCATTAGAACTATGCAGTGGACGGGTCTCTAATGACCTTGTAGTTGACGGGACCTTAAACTCCAACAAACAACAAAAGCCAGGGTCGAGTACCCATGTTTTGTCCCATGATGGTATTTTTATATTCAGCAGGCTACCGATATAGTGCTGCAACCCCTAAGTTGGGTTTGATGGGAGTGATCATATCGACACCTTCCCAGTGAAATGTCATAAGCGACATCTCAAAAATTTTACACATCATCATCGCGCCCTTATCCCGCCTGTGGCAGGGTCGGCTCTGCGGGTTCTAGCCCTCCACACCCGTCTATTTCCCACCAGGTCCCCGTCCACCCCACACATCGCCATGTCCTTACGGACGACCTGCTCCCACGTCTGCTTTGGTCTCCCCTACCCCGGGTGCTACCGACCACATGCATTCCTGGGATACACCTAACGAGCTCCTCTTCCCCTCTTCTCACGACGTGACTATACCACCTCAGCCTATTCTCCTTCATCTTTTCGGCGATGTCCACTACCCCCAGACTACCTCTAACATACTCATTCCTAATTTATCAGCTCTCGACACGCCACTCATATACCGCAGCATACGCATCTCGGCTACTTGCACTCTATTTACATGGCTCTTCCTCACTGCCCAGCACTCTGATCCATAGAGCATGGCTGGCCTAACCACTGTCCTGTAGAACTTCCCTTTCAGCTTGATTGGGACCCTCCTATCACACAGGACTCCACTTGCCTGCCTCCACTTCAGCCACCCACCATTGATTCTACGGGTCACATCCAAGTCCATCTCCCCATTGCTTTGGAATGTTGATCCTAAGTACTGTACTTTACCTCTTGCACCTTTTTCACCAGTTCACCCCTTGAACGCACGTCACCATTATTTCCCTGACCTTCCCAATTGAAAGCTAAATACTCTGTCTTCAAAAAATTTACACGAAATAAGAAAAACCTCTTATTTGCTGATTTATTGCTCGCTTTTGAAGCTGTAAAGTTTATGGTAATCGAAGTGAGCCACACAATTTTTAAATCAATTTGAAAAAAAATAGTATTTTTAATAAAATTTTTTGAAAAAAGTTCCTTACAATAGTTTTTTGACCCTTGATGTGAAGGTTTGGCGCTTACGAATTGGCACTGGCAATATTTTTTTTACCAGCCAAGAAATCAGAGTGGTGTTTTAATTTTATAATCATGCCTGTTGTAGACATTTCAAGACCATTCTAGGATAGTTATCGTCATGGCCTCTAAAAACCCACCTAGAAATGGTACATAAAAATCCCATGCAGCAAGTTTTTCAAAACTCAAACTGGTATTTTAAAAGTGTGCTCTTTAGGAACTTACCAGTATTAGGTCCATTATGGGTCTGCGTATGTTTTGGAGCGGCGAATTGCGTTGGACACACCAGTTCTCGCCTGATCACTGAAGTTAAGCAACGCAAGCCCAGCTAGTACTGACATGGGTGGTCGCTCGGGAAAACTGGGTACTGCTAATACCCAATAATCGTCGCATTAGTGTAGTGTCTGTGCTGTCTATGCATTAGAACTATGCAGTGGACGGGTCTTTAATGACCTTGTAGTTGACGGGACCTTAAACACCAACAAACAACAAACAAACTGCGTATGTTTGGGGGCACCAGGGATAGGGGAAGACCAAAATGGACGTGAGAGCAGGTAGTGCAAAAGGATATGGAGTCGTGTAGGGTGGAGGGGGACTTGGTGGGGGATAGGCGAGAGTAGAGGATAGGACCCCCACAGGTGGGAGGAGGGTAAGATGATGATAATGATGTTCCTCAAAGAAATTCCACCAAGAAAATTCTACATTGGTCGCTTAAGCAAGGTATTGTGCAAGGATGAAAATGAGCCAGTTCACCAGGCATCATTCAGATTTTTAGACTTTAGAGAAGATGGTCGTTTTATTAGTAAGCTGAGCATCCCTATGGAATTTGTCCCAGCCGAGAACATTTTCTATGGTCCAATTTCAAGTGAACTTGCAGCTTCAAATGCAATTTCAATTGAATTTAATGTGTACAAAGAGATCTTATCCATCTGGGCGTTAATGTATGTAAGATGTGTCTTATGCAAAACTTGATGTTGTATGAATAAATTTTTGGTTTAAGCTCCAAGTTTTCTTGAAAACCAGTAGTAGTCGTTTCAAGATGCATGTCAATTAATAAGAAAAATATGTTAACTACATTTGAAACTTTTAAAAAAAACTAAGTTAGAGACATGGGTTTTTTTTGAAGTTTCACTTTTTTGGAAAATACCAAACAATGAATAACCAATGAATAGATGAAAGTACTGTTATATCTGAACAACATGTAGCCATGAAAAAGGAACACAAAGAACTCCAGTAAATGGGTACATACAAATAGATATGGGGCTGAAAGTGAAAAATGGGTTTTTTTTTTTAGAGTCCACGACTATACAATCAGTGGCGGAGGGCAGGGAGCGGCCCACCCTGGGAGGCAAAATTTCACAATAAATAATAATAATATCTTGTAGTTTGAACTAATAATCTCAATATTTCTTTTCATATTTTTGTCGCACAATTGAGCACAGGGCTTTTTATTATTTAACCTGTGACAGAACCGGGGATTCCCCTTTCTTTGAGTTATCTCGCTTGCTCTAGCAACTGACAACACCTCTGTACTCATCAGTTTCTTTGCTGTGATTCCCTCTTTTATTTTGTGCTTGGATTGTTCATGATGAATATTTCAATGAGAATTAATTCTTTCATTTAAAGAATAGACTTCTATATTGTCTAATAACACCTGCAACATCAGTCGTGCAATACTTAATTGACGTAAATAAATCAAACGAGGTAAATTTTAGCAAGTACTATTTTTATAAACATAGTATGTATTTTGAAATAAAAGAAGAGCTAAAGAAGAAAATATTAGAAGAAATGAAGGGGCTATGGATTTAAATAGCTAAATAAGGGGGCAGTGAATTTGGTATATGCCCGGGGCAGCTGAAACCCACATTATGCCAGTGGCATAACTTCAGTTGTGACGCCTGGGACATGGTACAGAGTACCATGGACATGGGCAGAGGACATGGTGCCTGAGCAGACATGGTACACGTATGTAGGCACTTTTTATTTGCTGTAAAGTCGTCGCACAGACATTGTGTGGCAGTGGCTGATTTCCAGCAAGGCGGGCAAAGCACCCCAAGGTGGCACTTTGTCTGGCACCCAGGGCAATTTGACTCCATTGCCCCTACAAGTTATGCCACTGGTTACAATGCTTTTGCAGTAGAAATATCTTTTGAAAAAAAAATGAAATACGTTCGCTACAGAGCACACCGTTTCAAGGAAAATCGTAAGTGCCATGGAAAATGTCGCTCAAAATAGAAAAAAATACGTTGTTACTTAAACACATGCCAAAGTTGTCATTTACGATAAATTGAAAAAAATAAGTGTCGCTTATTATAATATTTAATATTTTTAGACATTGAAAAATAAAATAACTATTTAACACAGGCTAAAACTAATTACAGTATTAATAAGGACCTAATGTGCAGTATGCGATTAAATTAAAAGCAACTCCTAACCCTTTTCCCGCCTATGGCAGGGTCGGGTACCCATTTGTCCCTCTGAATGGACACAGGGTGATATATTGGACATAGTTTTTTCTGCAGCCGGTTGCCGGCCTAAGCTGCACCCCTACGCTTATTTATCGAAGGTCTAGTGTTCGTTGGGGAATGCTACCGACGCCAGGGGGCGAGCTCCTACACCTGGAAATTTTGCCTCATCTACCCGTTGCGTAGTAGAGAGGGTTTTTTTTACGTGCAAGTGCCATCTTACACCCACACGGGACCTCGGTTTTACTTCTCATCCGAAAGAAGGCACACTCGCGGTTTCTCTCTCGCCCGAAAGAAGCCGACCCACCATGGTCCAGTATCAAACCTAGAACTACTGGCGTAGTTGCCGAGCGTGCTAACCACTACGCCACCGCGGCGGGTTCAGTATGCGATTAAATTAAAAAGTAAAAATCTCTAAAAATGTCGCTTATGATGTTTTACCAAGAAGGTGTCGTTTTTCAAAGTACCATATCATACCATGGGAGATGATCACAGGCTGTTTTAATTGTTCTAGCTCATGGTATCCTCCTCTGCCAACTGTATAACGGTGTCTTCCTTGGCTGGCTGTATAATGGGATCAGTTTTTGTATTGGGGCAAAACAAACCCTTAACTGCTAGCAACGGAAATGACAGCAAAAAGCTACATTGATTCTCCGAAGTACTGTATCGGGCGAAAGGCCCGCCTTGGTGGCACAGAGGGTAGCTTGCTCGACTACTGCTCCAGTTGTTCCAAGTTCCGTATTGGATCGAGGTGGATGGGCAACATAGAGGTGCAGTGGTGACATCGTACATGCCACAGAAGTCAACGACTTTACTTCCCATCCGAAAGAAGATGTACTGAAGGTCTCTCTAGCCCTAATGAAGCCATCCCACCTCGATCCAGTATAGAACCTGGAGCCACTGACGCAGTAATCCTGCACACTATCTGTGCGTCACCGAGGTGGGGTTCTACACCTCTCTTCTTCATTTTTTTTCTATTTATCAGTTTACTCTCATCTTTGATCAGGCCACTCTTATGTGAGGCCTGAATCTTCAAGCAGAAGTAGTAGAGTTCGGAATAGGGATAGCGGAAAAGTAAAGAAAAAGCAGTCCAAGTTTGAAATCAAGAATTTTAGGGCAAAAAATGTTGGACAGTAGTTTACGTGACTGAATGTTTGTTGATCTAATGGCAACCCTTTCAGTCGCTACTCAGTACTAGCCTTGTTATGTATTGTGGGCTAAATATTCTACCTTGGAACTCAGACAGGACAGTGATGTACACATGTAATGTCTACGCCACAACGCCATTCTGTTGTCATGGCTTTTCGCACTGCCCAACACTGTGATCCATATTAATATGTATACTGTATGTAATCCTTTGTGACGGATGCCTTGCTAGTGAGATTTTTCATGCTAGACCCATATGCCTAGATCTCCACCAGCACCCTAGCAACACCTTTGCCTTTCGCACCCATTCCAGCCACTCCACCCCAGAACCCATCATCCCCAGCACCTCTTCCAATGTGGGGGTTCCCCAACCCTTCCTGCAGTGGTTCAGCGCTGGACAGGCCAGGATCACATGCCTGACATCCTCCACTCGATCCCCACGTAATCCACAGCCCTCCTCTCCACCTGTAATCTTTGCCATCCTCTGTTATATAGCATAGTTGGCCTAACCACTGTCTTGTAATATTTCTTCTTTAACTTTATTGAGACCATCTGATCACTCATGACTCTCCTTGCTTGTATCCACGTCGTCCACCCTTCGTTGATCCTATGGGTAACATCTGAATGCATTTATCCATTGCTCTTGAACACTGATCCTAGGTACTTGAAATCCTGAACCTTTAATAACGCTCTAGCGCTTACTTACACTTGCTCTAAAGCCCGCCACACACGATCAGTTTGGTGTGTCAGTTCGGTGTGGGCACATCGATGTGATCAATTTGGTGTGAAGGAATGACTTGCCCACACACGATCAGTTTGGTGTGTCAGTTCGGTGTGTGCACATCGATGTGATCAATTTGGTGTGTCAGTTCGGTGTGTGCACATCGATGGGATCAATTTGGTGTGAAGGAATGAATTGCCCACACACGATCAGTTTGGTGTGTCAGTTCGGTGTGTGCACATCGATGTGATCAATTTGGTGTGAAGGAATGAATTGCCCACACACGATCAGTTTGGTGTGTGCACATCGATGTGATCAATTTGGTGTGAAGGAATGAATTGCCCACACACGATCAGTTTGGTGTGTCACGTACTTATGTACCTTTTCGTTAAACGTCATGTAACGTCATTCGATTGTCCGCATCAACCAGCAATTCTACCGTTACCACGGTGCAATTTTTTAATGATGACGTTTATCCATGTTTGGGCATGCGCAGAACAAAAAAAGTGAACAGCTGGTGTGAGCAACCCCACACACGCTCACTTCGGACTGACGCCACACCGATGTGATAAAATATCTTCACACCGTCAGTTAAAATGTTTGGTGTGAGCAAAAACTTTTTTTGCACACACCAAACTAATCGTGTGGGGGGGCCTTAACGAACTTTTCTTTCATTGTTTTTGAGGGGATATCGTATAAGAGAAGAGAACCCAGCTCCCCATCTCCGAGTACTTCTGGTTCTCTCCTTCGTGAACGGGATGGAACAAGTAATTTTTCTTGGGTTTTTGGATATTGATGAGTTATTATTTGGAGAAAAAAAGGATAATGGAATTGGGGATGGGGGGGGGGTTCCGCGACTGTTGAGGGTCTACTGTATTTTCAAGGGCAACTGAACCGAAAATAACCTGAACCGCACTAATCCAGATTGGGGCTGAATCATTTCAAAACACAGACTGTCTTCGCGTTGGTTCCATGTTATGATTGGCATGTTTTTTGGTGGGATTTCCAATAATAATGTAGATTAAGATCTGTGTACTGCAGAACTGGATATGCGTTTTACCGATGGTGGTCTTAATACATGCGAAATTGTTGTGAAATTGTTGCGTCACAAAAATGAACAATTCTATGATGACGATAATAATAATTTACCTTTAAATTTTAATCAAGAAAAAACGAGAGAAAGAGACTGAGATGACATCAACTGGCGTTACTATTAGAAACTACTGTACATTAATGTGTGATTTGATAAAGGAAGTAGACTGGGGCGGGGCCCATCAATATCTTCACTAGTTACTGCGATATTTTCTGCAGTTTATATATAAGCATCTCATTTGGATTGGCAAAAATCACTTTTCTGTGTTCCAGCTCACGTTTTTTTTAACGTTTTAGTTCAAACCAAAGCTTATTTATTTTATTCATTTATAAACATATTTCTTCTGTGGCTCCCGCATAGGTAATTGATTTCTTTTAAAATCCGAAAAAAAAGTTATTTGCACCTGTCGTGTACACTTTTTTATGATTATAAATTTCGGTATATTTCTATTAGTAGGATTTTACCAGGCGTAGTTTTAATTGGTGAATTCGTGATCATTTAGGATTTAGCGACTGTACTTAGTGTAAATAGTTAAAACAATTCAAAAGATGGTTGGTACTAAAACTTTGCTCATCATTATTGGTGTTTTATCCTGTGCCACTATTGCGTGTCTGGTATCAACCATTGTATTAGCCGTTAAGAGTAAGTATTTACTAAAGTGCTATTTTTGTAACAGGATGAATGGTGTTTTCTCACGGCTTTCCTTGCATTTCTAAAGATAATGACTTGAAAAATGACCAGACCACCAAGCCGCCGGCCATAGATACGACCACACCACCGGCCACAGGTACGACCGCACCACCGGCCACAGGTACGACC
>JAAFCE010001036.1:45812673-45827798 GCA_013389805.1 Trigoniulus corallinus | reverse complement strand
CCACACCACCGGCCACAGATACGGCCATCCCACTGGCCACAGATACGACCACACCACCGACCACAAGTGTAATGACGGAATCATCAGCGTAATGCAGAAGTCCATGAACTAACCCAGCCAGTATCTGCCAAACTGTGTGCCGAGACAGAGTCCAAGTGTGCCGCGAAATGTTTAAAAATTAAAAAGATATAGGTAAATAATGTGCGAAGGTATCACGGACCGGAGGGAGGGGGTGCCGCAAAATAAATTCTCCTCGCCCAGTGTGTCGTATGGTTAAAACGTTTGGCAGACACTGAACCTAACCAAATGTGGCGATTTGATCAACGTCAAATGCCAACTTAAGGTGTCATTTGCTTCGTCAGGAACATACAACGTTATTTATTTCATCTCTTGATTGTGCTCTGAGGCATCATTAAGAGTACTACAAATCATGGATTTTAAAAAAAAGTAACATATCGGTTTTTGACACAGGCCGTTGTCTGACGGACATGCGAAAGGGTTATTTGAACGTTCATACATTTTGCTTCATGCTTATATGTTATTACTGAACAAATGATATAGCAATTCATGTTAGAATGACCACCATATCGTCGGTATTTCTTAGCATTTTTAATTATTAAATTATCTGGCATGGGATCGAGTAGCGGCAGCAACATGAATTGCTAAAGTTTGACATGAGTATATTTCATTTTAATGACCCACCAGGGTTTTATTGTTATGAATGCTGTTAACGTGTGATTTATATATATATAGTGGATGTGTTGGACAACTAAAATTTCAGATCTCTTCAGTTGTTGGAGACGTCACTCATTTTTGCGTGCGAGATGAGACTAATTTAAACAAACGAATTTCGTAGCATTTGAAACTTCGATGGACCTTTTTCTTAATATGGTACCTACTTTTCCATCGTCATTCCAAATGCTTTTCTCGACCTATGACGGGCTCGGGTACTCATTTGATCCACTGCAACTAGGAACACACGGATGAACTATCAGACGGTATTGTTATGCAGCCGGCTGTTCACGTATTGCAGAATCTTTGGCGCACCTGGAAATTTTGCCGATCTACACGAATGTTTTCTCCATGCAGAGAGGATCATTTTACTCACAGATTACAGGCATCTTCCCACCATCCAACGGAAGGTACACTGTAGGCTTTCCCTGAAAGAAAGAGTCTGTTTTGGCAAGCAAGGATCGATTCTGTAACCATGGACTCACAAAGTACAGTACGTTAATCACTGAACTACCGAGACAGAACTAATATGATATCTACTTTTAATTTTGATAAATCACTTTAAAAAAAGGGGATGACTGGTCCTGTTATTATGAGAAACGTGTTAGATTGATCGTGACATCATTTGCTATCATTAAAGTGATAGTACGATATAGAATAGCGATTACTGAAGCTAACGGTAGTTATACGTATTACCATTAATGCTATTTAGTTTGTTCTTGAAAATCGTTGATTAGCACTAATTTATTGAATTGCACAGGTATGAAATATATTTCCTTTTAATTACTGTTGTTAGTGTGACATCTTACGTATAATGGTGATTCTTTCTGACCGTTCCTAGCTATTAAAATATGAATTTAGACGTACAGTACAATTTCTACTTTACAGATCTCGTAGTACCACTTTTAATATTATAGAATTTGGTTGACAATGACAAGTACTAAAATATTAACCATACTTGTTGTGGCTTTGACGTGTTCAACTATTGCCTGTCTTGTATCTACTATTGTGTTAACCGTAAGAAGTAAGACTTTAATTTTCATTTCATGCATTACTCACTGTCGTAGAGAAAATGGCGTCCGTTTGATTGTAGTATGGTTTATTCTTAGAATATGATCTGTTAAGTAAAACTTCCACTGCTGCGGTTCCTACTACACCTTACACAACAACAACAACAACAGCTAATACTGCCACTACTATTACTACAATTGGGTCAACAGCCCCATCAGTTGAGTCTTCTTCGGCATCAACAGCCCAAAACGATGAACCACTGGCCTCACACAGAAGAAGAAAACTTTTCAAAAAGAACATCAGCACGCGCATCAAAATGGCTGCTGCCAGCGCTTAGTTCTAAACAATAATGAACTCGCACATTTTGAAGATTCTCGCGTACTTGAAGAATCAATTTGGTTTAAATGCTACATACATATAAGAAATGTTACTTAGGCAATCAGAAAATCTAGTAATGTATAATTGTACATTTTTTATATACTGTATTCGGACCCCCCCCCCCCCCCCTAACAATGCCCAAAATGTCGTCTGCGTTCTATTTTGTGTCGTGAAAACTACTATTGACTTTACTTACTGTAAAGTAAGTTAGTAAGTGTATAGTTACTGTAAGCAGTTATGTAAATAGATACATACATAAAAAGTTTGACAAAAGCAGAAATGCAATATTCGGATTAAAATATTCAGGATAAGTAGTGTATACATTTTCTGTCGGCATGTGTCCTATATAACTGGATCTAATTGCAGTTCATTGTTTTCTATCGGGTTTTTATTTATGTGTCATTTAAATCTTTTTAATATAAAAATTATTGATTTTTTTTGGTACGAAATGTTGTGTTCTTGGCCTGTGTTGACGTGCCAATGTCAACCGGGATTAATATTTTTTGTGATAAAGAAAGCAATCCCCAGATAACGCGCTAGGTGATGCATGGCATTTATCAAATGACTAATTTCACTTATCAGCCTGTTCTCAATCCGTGAATGTGTGTGCTTTTCTGTCGTAAATTAATGATAAACAGATTAACTTCCTTCCCCCCTCTCTCTCTCTCTACCTCCCTGTGATCTTATGCAACCTCACCTGCTTATATATCTCATTACTCTATCACATGTTAGTTTGTCGTGATTCTCCATTATGATAGGTACCCGGTATATTCTGATGTAGCCTCAATTTACAATTACACGCAAACAATCTTATCACGAAAAATATTTCGGAATGGTGTCATAACGAAAGTTATCATGCACATATGTAGTTTTTACTACTATTTTAATACCCTTGCTAAAATCAAACTAAGAAATATAGTTGGATTTTTGAATTTTACTTTCGTCATGTGGGCTCCGAGTTCAGATTGAGTTTAAGTCTAATCTACCTCGGTGGCGCAGAAATAGCGTGTGCGACTATGGCGTATCAGTGGTTTTAGGTTCGACCCTTGATTGAGGGGGAGAGGTATGTACAATGTCGCTTGTAAAAGAGCATGTGACGTATCGATCGGCAAATTCCCCAGGTGTAGGAGCAGGGCCCTCTTTAAGGAGGGGGGGGCAACCCGGGAATTTGTCCGGGGCGCCATTTTGCCTGTAAGTGTGAGACCAGCGCTGCTTCAAGGGGCAGCAAATTATCCTTTTGTCAGGGGCGGCATAAGTGTTAGAGCAAGCGCTGGTAGGAGCTCGGTGAAGCACCCCAATGAAGAAAGATAAGCTGACGATAAATATAAATGGGAGTATTAAGTTGACAGCCAGCTGCGTAAAAATACTGCTTGACAGATCCTGGACAGATCGCCCATTTCTCCTAATGGGACAAAGATGGGCACACAACCCTGTTCAGTGCCTATCTCATAAATGAGCACATGTATGAAGCTTTGGGCTTAATTTTGCCTGATTCCAGCTTGTACGTGCAAACAAACTTGGAAACTATTTGTCTGAGAAATTATAATAGTTATATGACACTGAAATAGTCAGTTTAATTTTATCAGCGGTGAGTAGAAATGCGTCACCTTATCCACAGAAAATCTCATATTTTTGGATTAAACAAAAGTGACGTCTACCTGTAAGAAATATGTCGCTGATATCAGAAATGCTATCTGTATTGATATCGATATACTCAAACTAAATCATGGTAAAAAAAAAACCAATGTCATTTATTAGTCAGTAACTTAAGTTTCGGTAGATGTGTTAAACTCTAATTTACTACTAGTAAATATAAGTCAATTCAGATCAGATATCAGTTTGGGATTATTCGAAGGGAGCCATCTTACAAATTAAGGTATGAGTCTACTGTATTTTCGACGTCGTGAACTACTGTACTGTATGCAGTGCCGGATTTACCATTAAGCTAAATAGGCTGAAACTAGGGCCTCAACATTTAGCGGTCTTCAAAACTTAAGAAAAGGGCTTGAAGAGGGCCCCAAAATTGAAATAGCCTAGGGTCTCTAAATATATAAATCCGGCACTGACTGTAGGGTTAGTTGTATGCTGCTGAAATACAGTAATAGTGATAATCTCGTTATTACTATTAATATCTTTATTGCTATTATTGCTTTGAACCGTAAAGTTCAAACTCTCTTTTTATTTGTTCGACTCTCGTTTTATTTGTGAATTCAAGCATTGGCATTAGAGAGTTATATGGCTCACAATTGAAAATTACTCATTATCTCTCAAAGACATATTCGTAAAGTTGGGTAACTTTTTATAGTTCAGTCAATTTTAGTGCAGCCATAAGTTGACAAATCATATTTGCACATTGATCACTTATTGTGAACTTTTGAAAAGGCATTACTCACCGGTGTTACACCACCTGGTCGAGAACGGTGACTTCTTTCAGGCGGGAAGGAGGGAGGGAGGGAATTCCCAAATGTGCATTTCGTCGGATGCTGTGGGCTCGTGATGGATCCCCTTCTACATGGAGTAAATTATACTATACGTGTAGATCGGTAGTATTCCCAGGTGTAAGATCTCTTCCCCCTGGTGTCGGTAATGCCCTTCTGACAGCAGGCCGTGGCTTCAACCGGGCTGATGTATGGGTTGTTGTTTGTTGGTGTTTTAGGGCCCTTCAACTACAAAGGTCATTAGAGCCCCGTCCACATCATAGTTCTTATGCAGAGATTGCACAACACTGCACTAATGCGACGATTTTTGGATATTAGCAGTACCCAGTTTTCCCAAGCGGCCACTTATGTCAATACTAGCTGGGGTTGCACTGCTTAACTTCAGTGATCAGATAAGAACTGGTGTGTCCAACGCAATTCGCCGCTCCCCTGATGTATGGGAGGGAGTGAACAAGGCATTGGTGTGAGTCATAATGGAATAGAGATCAAGACGCACCCTTCCATGAGACGTCTTTTACGCAGAAAGGTGATTTGCAGGGTGCCATGTGGGATGCGCGAAAAATATAAATTCGTTTATATTGTGCAAGCTCAGTTCTGTAATTAGGCGATTTTTGGCGACCGCCCAGTAAGAGGGTTCACAGTTGCGACTATAAAACCCATATTTATTAAGGCCGTGATGTTACAATTGAATCACACAATAGCCAGTAACATAATGTGGTTGTATAATTACCTAAGTTGCACTGAAATAGGAGGTGGCAGACATATTTTCATTCAGGTGACGTCAAAGTCCCATCATACGATAGCAGTGAACTATGCTCTCCGAATAGACAGCATGTAGAGGCTCTTATCCTAAATCTTAAAAGAGTCAGCCGTGTGGATGTGATTATTAATCATCAGAAATCATGTTGATAACAGTCTTCACGTTTATCAACACGAAGAGTAACCGAAATATTAAATAATAAATTAATGTATTACATTACTGTAATGAAATAACTATTGTCCTTCATCTCTGTTCATCCGTCTCCTCTTCATTTGTTTCAGGCCAGTTCTCAGGTAGATATAGATTCTTTGTAAGAACTCCATAATGCCGGATCCTTTATCTATGGGAGACAGCCAAACGGACCCTGAGAAGTAAGTAATATTTTCCTGATACCTGCCCAAACCCAATCCTGTAAATACATGGTGTGATCAAAAACTATTAGTGATGTGCAAAAGGAGAAAGTCACCATACTTTTGACCACACCTGGTATAAGTGCACTACTTTGAATACCTGACTGATCTAAGAACTTTTTCCAAATTAAAAGGATAAGCAAGAAAACTTACCTCAAGATTGCCATTTGTATTCTGACTTGTGCAACAGTTGCCTGCCTGGTTTCCACTGTAGTTTTAGCAATCCAGAGTGAGTTGAACTTGAAAACTATCGTGTTTCTTATACTGGCATTTTACTATTTCGTTTTAATTGCATATGGCATTTTTATAGATGCACAGACAGAGTTGAAAACACGAACTACTCCAACGAGTCCGATTCCCACGACTCCATACACAGGTTCCACTTCTCCAGATATGACGACAACGGATACATATCCAACTACAACTCCAACAACAACCACAACGCCGACAACAACCACAACTCCAACAACAACAACAACTCCAACAACAACTACAACTCCAACAACAACTACAACTCCAACAACAACAACAACTCCAACAACAACTACAACTCCAACAACAACTACAACTCCAACAACAACAACAACTCCAACAACAACTACAACTCCAACAACAACAACAACAACTGAAACGCCACCAACTACATTACCAACAAATAACTGAAACCTGGACATCAATATCGATTATTCCATGACTTCTATTTCATGCCTCTTACCACATTAAGATGTTCTTGAGTTAAAATTTGTGACAGAGTGGGTTAGAAGATCTTTCAAATGATTTATTTATAACGCTGTTTCAAGAGATTTGTTGTTGTTTGTTGGTGTTTTAGGGCCTACAAGGTCATTAGAGCCCCGTCCACTGTGTAGTTCTGATGCGGAGACTGCACAAACACGATTTTTGGATACTAGCGGTACCCAGTTTCCCAAGCGGCCACCCATGTTAGTATTAACTGGGGTTGCGTTGTTTAATTCCAGTGATCAGACGGGAACTGGTGTGTCCAACGCAATTTACCGCTCCCTCAAGAGATTTGTGGAACACGTCTTAGAACTTCCATGTTGGTACACCCGAGATTCAGGACCTGATTGCTTTTCTCCATTTCATCTCTGATAAAGGAAAATTATTCAGCTATTTCTTAGTAGTTGGTAAGAATATACTTGGGAGACTCCCACCCTAAATCTAAAAATCGTATTCATGATAAAGATTAGTTTTCATTTAGTCACCCCCACCTGTCACAGCGCCATTAGCAGCATATCACATCTTAAAAGTGCAGGTAACACAATGCGTTACTTCTTCAGAGCTACTCACAGAGCTGTGAACGTTAATCACAGTATGAACTATACTATTATAGATTTAAAATATAAATTACGCGAGTGTGTGAAAAGAATTCACTACATGGCAAATACAGAATATGCCGACTTGGATAACACACCACCAATTGAAGTACAGTGGTAACCCCCTTAACGAACGTAATTCGTTCCAGCGATACGTTCGTTATGCAGGGTGTTCGTTGTGCGGAACACAATTTCCAATAGACTCAGGGCCGGCCTTCTCTATAAAGGGGCCCGGGTGCAAAAATCCTTTTGGGGCCCCAAAATATTTTTTCAAAAGCAAAAATAAAGGATTCAGAGTAAATGGACTCCTCTTAGATGCCCTCCTATCCCATTCTGGGATCCTACCTAATTTTGGAAGGTATTACATTTTTGGATGATGCCGTGTGTCCTAATATGTCGCCATTCCATTTATGAGTTGGTCTGAAAGCTTATGTGGACGTCCACACCTTGAAACATTTTCAGTTGGACCTGTGTCATTATATTATTTTATTACACTTCTGATTATTAAAGGTATTTTGGTTTTAACAACCCCAAAATAATAGCATTATTAAATTATTGACTCTTAACCTCCAATTCTGGGTTGTCCACCCTGTGGCCCATTGAGGCTTGTAATGTGGTCCATGGTGCATCATTTCTAATTATGCATTATAGCCTACCTGCTATGTAACACCTAACGTTATCTTCACCCGTTTTGGTTTTGACAGCCTGTGGCTGACAATCAGTTCACGGAGCAGCCGAGTGACCCACAACCCCAGAAAGTTGTACAACCCTGGTGTAGTTCAATGGCAGGGTTGTTACGTTACGTTTAGGTTATGTTGTATTGGCAGGGCTACAATGACGTATTAAACTTTTAATATTAGCAATGATCTGGGCCCTGATGGGTACTGATGATGGGGGCCCCCTCAATCGTGGGGCCCGGGTGCAATGCACCCTCTGCACCCCCCGGATGGCCGGCCCTGAATAGACTTCTATGTTATGTTGTGTAATGCGTTCCGGGTTGCCACAGAAAATTGTGAAAATTGCTAAAATGTTAAAAACAAATCACAGTACTGTATTGTTAATAAACGAAAACTTTCTTAGGACCCATTTTTCGGGTGTACATACTTTACATAAACAAGGAAATGCCCTGCAAATAGAAGGCAGTCAATTACTTGTAGGGTGAGGTTAAACAGTGCTCGTCAGCAAATGCCATTCACTGAGGGGTCCATTCTCCTACTCCCGTCAGTCGTTCGTCCATAACAACAATGAAAAGGTATGGACTTAGTGCTGAACCTTAGTGCACCCCAGTATTTTCTCCAAGGTGTCCTTACCCTGGCTGTGGAATGGAACCATCATACATTTCCTAAACTATTCGAATAAACCCTTTTTCTACCCGCCCCATTTACATAATACCTCCCAAACTACCTGTTGTGGAACACTTGTAAGCCTTCTCCAAGTCGATAAAGATGGTATGGAAATCTTGCTTAGCCGCTTTATACTTTTCTATCATCTGCCTCAGAGTGAAGATTGGCCCCATTGTGGACCTGCCTAGCATGAACCCAAACTGATTTCCACGGACACTAGTTCGATCCTGGAGGCGACATTCTATTACTCTCTCCCATAGCTTCATGGAATAACTTATTGGCTTAATACTTCTATAGTTACTGCAATCTTGGACATCCTATACCAGTGGTGGCGAACCTTTGTTAAAGACGGGTCACAATACCACGAAAAAAAAAAACAAAAATTTGTCCACGGGTCAGATGCAAGCACTATTTAATTTTATGAATAAAAAGTAAGTTATTATTAATAATGAATAAAGTTTATTAAAGGAGCAAATAGAGAACATCATCACCACACCTTTATCCCACTTTTATTACGTCTTTAACATCATCTCATTCATAATCAGGTCATTTAAAATTGCACGGTGGGTCACAGGCAGTCACAGGTTCGCCACCACTGTCCTATACAGTTCTAAGTCCACTTTATATATTGAACAAGCGTTCGTTATGTGAAACAAGTTCGTTATGCGATACTCCCGCGCTTTCTTGACGGTGTTCGTTATAGGGGACATTCGTTATACGAGGCGTTCGTTAAGCGGGGTACCACTGTACTTTGATGTGACAGGACAATCACTGAAAATGATCAACAAAAACTTTTCCGTTTTGTCCTCGTAATCAACATTCATCTGATGGTATTAGTAGGATACGTGCACACCTGCACTGGACAACGAGTGTGGACTAGGCCTGGAGTAGGATACATGCACACCATGTCACTTCGGGCCACTTAGAGTCTCTTGTGTCACTTATTTTTTACTGACTATCCTAAGTGAAAGCATATCAACCAGAGCCGGATTTAGATATCGAGAGGCCCTAGGCTATTTCAGTTTTGAGCCCCTTTTTCTTAAGTTTTGAAGCCCGCTAAATGTTGAAGCCCTAGGCTTCAGCCTAATTAGCCTATTGGTAAATCCGGCACTGATACTAACTATCCTATTCAGGCAACAAAGGTTAAATGCGAGCAGAGGAAAAAGGGCATTTGATTTTGACCACTAGCGTTATTTACACTATTTTGTATAAATGTCCCGAAATATTTGGTGTGCCCGTATCCTATTCGAGGCCTCAAGGCACATTCGCCGCGCAGTGCGGGTGTGCACGTATCCTACTACAGTGATACCTCGACTTACGAATTTAATTCATTCTGTGACTGAGCTCGTATATCAAATCGTTTTTGTTCATAGAAATTAATTCAAATGCCTTTAATCCGTTCCATTGTTGTTTATTGGTGTTTTAGGGCCCTTCAACTACAAGGTCATTAGAGCCCCGTCCACAGCGTAGTTCTTATGCAGAGACTGCACAGACACTACACTAATGCGACGATTTTTGGGTATTAGCAGTACCCAGTTTTCCCAAGCGGCCACCCATGTCAGTACTAGCTGGGGTTGCGCTGCTTAACTTCAGTGATCAGACGAGAACTGGTGTGTCCAACGCAATAAGCCGCTCTTAATCCGTTCCAGCCCCCCCAAACACTCTATATGTATTGTTTAAAAACATTATGAAAAATATATATTTGTTTTCTGCTTGTTTTCCCATGCTATAATTCCTGCAGAGTGCTACGTGATGAGCTAGGTCACATCTTCAGCGACCTCCAAGCCCACGCACTTCCCGAGGGACACACTCGCCTCCACCAGTTTCACTTTTGTTCCAATCCGTTGATAACCCATTCTAATTCACTGCAAGCAGCCTCTATGGCCAATTTGACAGTGGAGAGACTAACTCTCATTGCTACATAAGAACCCAGTAAACTTCTAAAACCCTAAGCTATACTTGTTCTGTCCCCCTACAATACTTGGAAAGGTGGCTTTTGCTTTCAGTAAGCCCTCCAGTCTATTTTCCCCAAGGGTATTCCATTGTCGAATGGTCCTTGGCAAAAAGGACCAGCCAAGTTGCGTTGGGCACACCAGTTCCCATGAGATCACTGAAGTTAAGCAGTGAAAGCCCACGTCAATACCAACATGGGTGGTTGGTAGGGAACGTTGGGTGCTGCAAATTACACCTCTCCTTCATCCTTTTACCTACCTCATCTCCCGTGGGGAGCCTCCTAAGGGTTCGTCCTGTTATGGCTGCCTGGCTTACTCCCCAACCCTTCAAACTAATCCAAATTATTATTATTAGTATGAGTCTGTCTGTGCCCTTAGTTCCTTCAATTTATATGAATGATCCTTTCTCCCCTTATACCCAGCCAGGGACACATTTCCATCTAGAGGTCATTGCACCCCATCAGCAACAGTCTCATGAAAAGACCAATACACGCCTCTGGCTCAGTGTGTCCCACCCCAAAACCCTAATCATGTCAGACACACTTTCCCTGCGTGAAAACCTGTGGAGTACAATTCTTGCTGCCCTCCTTTGGATCCCATTCAGAACACAGATTTTTACATGCAGAGGTCAAAGTTTCTTGTGACACCCTGCCAGGTCATATCTATAATTGTGAGGCTCTGTTGGAGCGGCGAGTTGCGTTGGACACACCAGTTCTCGTCTGATCACTGAAGTTAAGCAACGCAAGCCCAGTTAGTACTGACATGGGTGGTCGCCCGGGAAAGCTGGGTACTGCTAATACCCAATAATCGTCGCATTAGTGTAGTGTCTGTGCAGTATATGCATTAGAACTATACAGTGGACGGGTCTCTAATGACCTCGTAGTTGACGGGACCTTAAACTCCAGCAAACAACAAAAAAATGTGAGGCTCTGTCACATTAAAGCAGTGGCAGAACATGTGCTTGGTGAAGAATTTCTTGAAATTAGAATTCTCCTGCTAGTTCATAGGCTGCAGGATAGGGGGTCCATTTTCCATGATTCAAACTCGACATTATGTAGGAGCTAGTGCATTTCAATGCAATGTCGTTGGCACCGTATATCATTTGTTTTGATTTTCATCTTACAGACATATTATTATTGGAATAATCGGGTTGTAATAAACTAATAATAATATACAATTTGATATCATCCTTAGATTTTGTGGACGGAAAATGACATCACAGAGATATTCGGAACCACAGTTGTTTTCTGTGTTGGGGAAGGGCATTACTTTAGGTCTGTGGACAAGAAGGAGGAAGTTACCCAGTTGAGAAGTCAGGATGAAAATTCCCATGTATAGTAGCTATTAATAAAATATGCTCCTTACATAATTCATGATTTTTATGAGCATGATGCCCAAGAAGAACAGCAAAGTACATACGGTATCAATAAATTGGCATAGACAACAAAGGTGGACCACATAGTAGGATGGAGGGGTGGGCATAATCAGTCGATGTCGACCACAGAATCAAAGGGGGAAGATATGTGTCACAGATCACAAAATGATAATACTATCAAGGGAACCTTAAAATTGATCTTTAAATGTAATGCTTCTAGTACTAATCTTTATCAGGGCCAGCTCATACGTCGGTTTTTCAAGCCTCAGACAGCAGTGAAAAGTGGGGGTCTTAAGGTAAACATGAAGAAGACAGAGCACCTAGCTTTCAGTTTTAGTGACCAGGGGCAAGGGGGTGAGATTCATTGTGGGGGTGAAAGGATCCCAGTGGTACAAAAGTTTCGGTATTTAGGATCAGTTTTCCAGAGCAATGGGGAAATAGATTCTGATGTGACCCATAGAATTAATGCAGGGTGGCTGAAATGGCGGCAAGCAAGTGGGGTCCTGTGCGACCGCCGGGTCCCAATAAAGTTGAAGGGTAAGGTTTACAGAACCGTCGTTAGGTCAGCTATGCTGTATGGGTCAGAGTGTTGGGCAGTTAGGAAGAACCATGAAAGGCAAATGCAAGTGGCGGAGATGCGAATGCTGCGCTACATGAGTGGGGTGTCGCGATCGGACAGAATTAGAAATGATTACGTCAGAGGTAGCTTGGGGGTGGGAGACATTGCAGAGAAGATGAGAGGGAACCGGTTGAGGTGGTATGGGCATGTGATGAGGAGGGGAGAGGAGGAGCTTATTAGGTCCATTATGGGACTGCGGGTGGTTGGGGCAACAGAAGTAGAGGAAGACCAAAGCGGACGTGGGAGCAGGTGGTGCAAAGGGACATGGAGGTGTGCGGGACTTGGGGGGGGATAGGCGTTTGTTTGTTGGGGTTTAAGGTCCCATCAACTGCAAGGTCATTAGAGACCCGTCCACTGCATAGTTCTAATGCATAGACACTACACTAATGCGACGATTATTGGGTATTAGCAGTACCCAGCTTTCCCGAGCGACCACCCATGTCAGTACTAACTGGGTTTGCGTTGCTTAACTTCAGTGATCAGACGAGAATTGGTGTGTCCAACGCAACTCGCCGCTCCCGGGGAATAGGCGAGAGTGGAGGATTAGAACCCAAGAAAACCTAATAATACAATTTTTATGTTTCAAAGATAAGGCTTCAAAGGCGCATGTTTCCCCAAGACCCTCATAAAACTTCGAGCCGGTCCAGGTCGCAATGGACAGGGGACAGTGCCGTAACGGGGGTGTGAAGCGCCTGTGGCAAGTGTCTAACTTTCGCTTGCCCGTAATCCAATAATGACAAAAAACTTAAAACATTTTGCGCCCCAAACCCAGTTGCGCCCGTGGCGGCCACCTTCTTCGCCACGCCCTCGTTACGGCCCTGACAGGGGACCCATGTTTCCCTTGTTATTCTCATGATAGTGGTACTCATCAAGGGCCGGCCTTAGACACAGGCGAGGCAGGCAGTTGCCTGGGGCGCCAATAATCATGCGCGCTATTTCACCAAGAAATGTAATGACAAGGACTTTAAAAGGATTTAAAAGATACAATATTTAAAATAACTGTTTCAGAAAGTGTTTTGGAGGTTCATCATTGGGGTAACCGTGATATCACGAAGACCCAAGGCCTCTAGAATGTATGATTTGCTGGGGGCGACATTTGGGCTAAGGCCAACCCTGTGCTCATCTCAAGACACATTAGTTTTGATAACGCCTGATCAGGGGCGGATACAAGGAGGAGAAATGTAGCAATTGCTCCCCCTCAATGCCGCAATGGCGCGCATATTTCAACTTTGTAACTGATGAGGGATTTTTGCATTTGCAATTCCTATTTCTATTTAGTCAGTCCAATCTGCAGTTGGATAAACCACGGAAGACAGGACATTGTCTAAGGGGCAGTAGAGGACCTATTGTAATTGCGAACTGGATTCATAACAAGGTATTTTGAATTTTTAAAAATGTTTGGGGCGCACTTTTTTTGAAGTGCTCCTCCCCTGATCCGTCCCTGGATTCTCCCCTACGTCTGACATACATTGATTCGAACACCAAGCAGATTTAGTGACCTGATTGGCTAAAAATAAATCGATTAAGATGTTATTAATGTCTATTTTTTTGAGATCATCCTTTGTTTATCATATTTTAAATATTTGCTACGATAGTGTATTTTGCAGAGCGGCGAATGGACACACCAGTTCTCGTCTGATCACTGAAGTTAAGCAGCGCAACCTCAGCTAGTACTAACATGGGTGGCCGCTTGGGAAAACTGGGTGCCGCTAGTATCCAAAAATCGTCGCATTAGTGTAGTGTCTGTGCAGTTTCTGCATCAGAGCTACACAGTGGACGTGGCTGTAATGACCTTTGTATTTGTTGGAGTTTAAGGTCCCGTCAACTACGAGGTCATTAGAGACCCGTCCACTGTATAGTTCTAAAGTTCTAATGCATATACTGCACAGACACTACACTAATGCGACGATTATTGGATATTAGCAGTACCCAGCTTTCCCGAGCGACCACCCATGTCAGTACTAACTGGGCTTGCGTTGCTTAACTTCAGTGATCAGACGAGAACTGGTGTGTCCAACGCAACTCGCCGCTCCCTTGGGGATGACCTTTGTAGTTAAAGGGACTTAAGAAACAAAAAACAACAGCAATGTATTTTGCATGATTCATGTAACTCACGTTTATCACTGCCATAATTGTTATTCGTCTAGCAGCTGCAACTGACGTTTCACTCAGAAGTTCTTCGTGTCTTTCTACTGCTATCAGGTTATCATCATCAGGCTGATCATCATTTCGCAGTCTGTTCCCAGGTATAAAACTGTTTGGTATCCCATTTATCCAACTGAAACCGAGAACCCACCGTCGAACAGAAAGCTCTATTCATATATTTAGTTGCGTTTAGTTAATTTCAGTTGTTTTTGTTATCGTTATTGGTGCTTCGTAACGACCAGACCTTCTTTCTCGCTCCCAGAATACAATTGTTCGAAGTAAAGATGACGAATATTAAATTTAATCTTAGATGATAAAGATTTATAAACTATATTTTACATTTTCGACATCATTTCATAACTGTGGATATGCTATCGAATGTAATTTAGAGTAGAGCTTTCGCAATTTATATTGTCTTTATAATACGGTAATGGCTTGACAGATGTATCTTAAGTACAGTATTTCAACGCTTCCATTCTAAGGTCACCACTCTAAGGCCGGCATTTCAAGGCCGGAATCGCAAGCCCAGTTAGTACTGACATGGGTGGTCGCTCGGGAAAGCTGGGTACTGCTAATGCCCAATAATCATCGCATTAGTGTAGTGTCTGTGCAGTATATGCATTAGAACTAC
>JAAFCE010001036.1:45747131-45788361 GCA_013389805.1 Trigoniulus corallinus | reverse complement strand
TTGCAACGGTCCCGTATAACACAGTTGGGTTTGTTTGTGTTTTAGGGCCCATCGACTTCAAAGGTCATTAGGGCCCTATAACACAGTTATGGTAGGTATTCATTGTTCTATTACCTTGCAATGACTGTTGAAATATGTTGTTATGACCGTTGCAATTTTGAACAAATTTGGGCACCCAAATGAGATCGGTATGTACGCCAAATTATATATGCGCCAAATTGTCATACGCCAAATTTGTATGTACGCCAAATTGTCGTACGTCAAATTGACTACGCCAAATTGTCATGCGCCAAATTGACGTAGACCCGTGTCCAACATAATAAGCTGCTCCCTCCTCCCCTTCCTCATCACATGCCCATACCAACTCAGCCGATGTTCTCTCATTTTATCTGTGACGTTTCCCCACCAGCAAGCTGCCTCTAATATAATCGTTACGAATTCTGTCTGATCGTGACACCCCAGTCATGTAGCGCAGCATTCACATCTCAGTCACTTGCATCCTCCTTTCATGGTTCTTCCTAGCTGACCAACACTCTTAGCCATAGAGCATAGCGGCCTAACGACCGTTCTGTAAACTTTGCTTTTTAACCTTATTGGGACCAGGCGGTCACACTGCTTCCACTTCAGCCATCTTGCATTAATCCTATGGGACACGTCGGAATCTACTTGTATCTCCCCCTGTGCTCTGGAAATCGTATGCATTTCTAAAATGAAAATAAATCTGCATCATTGTGACTTGTTAATACTAAAGCCAAAATCGAAATTATGTAAATATCACTAAATATTTTTGTTGCAGGTGAAAGACGGAACTTTGACGGTAGTGCAACATCCATATATTCAGTTCATGACAGTAAATGTCATTTAACAACAAATGATAAAATGTTTCAGTAAGTAATTTCAAAGAGAACCTTGAACCAGGGGCGGATCCAGAGCCCTCTCAGTGTCTCAATGGGGCACAACTGATGAGGCATTTTTGCATTGCTATCCTCATTTGTATACTGTCAGTTCAACAGTCGCAGTCCAAACCACCGGCGCAAAGCAATGCAACTGCATACCAACGCGCTTATGACAGTTGGGTGAGATTTGCGTTGCACATCCCTTCGTCCTACAAATGCAACGCTCTTGCAACTAATACAGGCGTTGACAGTGAAAGTCTTTGTTTACAGTTGCACAAGCGTTGCGCATTCAACTGACACGCCAGTCGCTTTTCAGTTGGTCGTTTGCCAGTTGATCACAAGTTGCGTTGCAGTCGTATAGGTGGACGACAAACTGCACAAAAGCAAAGGTCCGACTCTGAATCGACTGTCATGCAGCGCTGAAGCGATATTTTATCAAGTCGGGTTACAATCGCGTTGCGCCAGTGGACGAAGGGCCTAAACCACTGAAGATAGGGTATTGTCTAAGGCAGGGGTTCTCAACTAGGGACCCGTAACAGGATTTTCGGTGCTCCGCGGCCACAAAGCGCTGCGAATCCCTGGGGCACCAAAAACGCCAGTCTATCGTTGCCCAGCAATGGACAAGTAGTTAAAAACTGTAAGGATTTGTTCCTGAAACATTCCATATTATATATTTGCTTACAGTCATTTCTGCGCTTGTTTAATTTTTCAATATTGCTTGAATCAAAAAGGGGCTCCGGCGAACGAACTGGCTGCCAGGTAAGGGCTCCGCGACTCCAAACGGGTTGAGAACCGCTGGTCTAAGGGGCAGTAGAAGACCTATTGTATGTCCTAGCTAGATAGATAATAAGGGATTCTGAATAAGCAACTCCTAACCCTTTGTCTGCCTAAGGCAGGGTCGGGTACCCATCTTGTCCCTCTGAATGGACATAGGGCGATATATTGGTCATTGTTTTTTTCTGCAGCCGGTTGTCGGTCAAAGCTGCACCCCTACGCTTATTTAACGTCGGTCTAGTGTTCGTTGGGGAATGCTACTGACGCCAGGGAGCGAGCTCCTACACCTGGAAATTTTGCCTCATCTACCCGTTGCATAGTAGAGAGGGTTCTTTTAGGTGCAAGTGCCATCGTACACCCACACGGGACCTCGGTTTTACTTCTCATCCGAAAGAAGGCACACTCGCGGCTTCTCTCTCGCCCGAAAGCGGTCCAGTATCGAACCTAGAACTACTGACGCAGTTGCCGAGCGTGCTAACCACTACGCCTCCTGAATTCTGAATATTTAAAATAATTGGGGCGCACTTTTTTTGAAATGCTGCCCTCTGATCCGCCCCTGGATCCGCCACTACCTTGAACTGGCAATTCATAGTTTTACTTTTTTGGTTAAAATTGTAGAATAGCTTGGTGGAAAAGGCGGACTCGGATGGAAAGACATTTAGTCATATTAGGAACCATAGCTTTAATGCTGAGTATAGGATTCATCATCGCTTTCATATTAGTATCTATTAAAGGTAATATCCAAAGTTACCATACTATATAACCTATATAGGTACATACAGTCCCTGGCCATATTAATGTGACCACTAGCAGGGCCCGCTCTAAGGGGGGGCAACCCGGGCATTTGTCCGGGGCGCCATTTTGGCTGTAAGTGTGACAACAGAGCACGCTAACAGAGCGCTGCTTCAAGGGGCGGAAATTTGTCCTTTTGTCCGGGACGGCAATTTGTCTTTTTGCCCCGGGCGGCATAAGTGCTAGAGCTTGCGCTGCCACTAGACATTTGCTGCATTTGTAATATTTTTGTAATGCTTTTAGATACTTAGTGATTCAGCTGTTGCACACCTTTTCTGGCAGACATGCCGTCATCCAGGCTTCTCATGATTCATAAGCAGGGCAAGACAGGGGTTTTTATGTGGGTCCCGGGGCATGCCAGTATTACGTCCAATGAGAGGGCGGATGCTGATGCCAATCACGTGGCCCGCCTGCCAGAAGACACCGGCATTGCTGTTCCCAACTCTGATGCCCTTCTGATGGCATGGCAGGCCGTTAATGGTCAATGGCGGTCCCAGTGGTTTGCAGCTGGTCAGTGGCGTCACTAAGGGGGGGGGGTGACAGCCACCTTAGGTGACACCACTCGCACCACGACAAAAGGGGTGACACCAGAACAGAAGATGGAACAAGAGCAGCTTTTTGAAGGGAGAGGGGTGACACCAGAACAGAAGATGGAACAAGAGCAGCTTTTTGAAGGGAGAGGGGTGACACCATGGCGTCACTACACTGGGTGATGGCAACCCTAGCGACGCCTCTACAGCTGAATATGAGCTGGTGGTCACATTAATATGGCCAGGGACTGTAGATTACTGAAACATCACTAAATATTTTTGAGTTCTTTCCACATCTCAATCTATTTTTCAGATTTTTAACAACATTCTTTATTAAATTATCTGTAGTCAGTAATGGTGATTCAAATGTTCATATATTGGACCTATGTACCAACACAGATTGTCTGCTGTCTGGTGATTAATTATTATTAATTTGAAATATTTATCTTGCATCTTGATGCTTTCATTAATACTGTATTCCTTAATGGGACATTTTTTTTTTTAATTTACAGCTAGATATATCAAAGAAAATATTGATCCTAGTATTAACCCATGCGAAAATTTTTATAATTTTTCTTGCGGAAATTGGATGAAAAAGCACAACATTCCAAAGGACAGCACAGGAGTTGACGTGTTTGATCAATTAAGAGAGGAAGTGGCGTTACAACTAAGAAGTAAATTATTTTATATTATATACAATAATGTCTTTAATTAATCCCGTAGTGAACTCCTTCATTTCCAAATGTCCAATGACACCCGACAATTGATACTTCTGCGACTGCAGCGGGTGTCAAATTCACGCGGGTCGCATGACAGATACCCATCTGGATCCTCTGAATGGACACTAGGGCGATATATTGCACAGTTTATCATCTGTATTGCATAGCAGAGAGGGTTGTTTTACGTGCAAATGTCATCGTACACCACACGGGACCTTGGTTTTTGGAGGACCTTGGAAGGCGCACTCGGGGCCTCTCTCTCCCTAGAAAAAGAAACCAGCCCACCTCGGTTCAGTATCGAACCTAGCATTCCTGACGTAGTTACCGAGCGAGCTATTCCCTGCGCCACCGAGGCGGGTTAATGAAAAGTCTTTTGACTGGTCAAGGCTAGAGATAGGGCAGCTAAAATGGCATGCCATTGCCCAAACCCTTATCCCGGCTGTGGTAGGGTCGGGTCTGCAAGTTCTTATTCTCCACTCCCGTCTATCCCCCTCTTCTCCTACTCCTGGTGCCACCAATCATCTGCAGTCCCATAATGGAGAGAATAACTTCCTCCTCATCACATGCCTATACCACCTCAACCTATTTTCTATGATGCTTCCCATCCCCCTCCCAGCTCGTTTCAGATGCTGTGGCAGCTGCGAGTTGCGTTGGACACACCAGTTCTCGTCTGATCACTGAAGTTAAGCAACGCAAGCCCAGTTAGTACTGACATGGGTGGTCGCTCGGGAAAGCTGGGTACTGCTAATACCCAATAATCGTCGCATTAGTGTAGAGTCTGTGCAGTCTATGCATTAGAACTATGCAGTGGACGGGTCTCTAATGACCTTGTAGTTGACGGGACCTTAAACACCATCAAACAACAACAAATTCGGATGCTGTCCGCTCGTAACACCCCACTGATGTAGCGCAGCATTGCCACTTGCATTTTCCTTTCATAGTTATTCATGACTGCCCAACACTCTGAGCCATACAGCATAGATGGCCTAACGACAGTTCTGTAAACTTTGCCTTTCAATTTATTGGGACCCGTTGGACTGTCTCCACTTTAACCATTTGTACGCAATTTATTTGGACAAATCCCTGAACCAATTGTTAATTCCGGGACGCGTATCCATGCGGGACGCAGAGCTGAAATGTGGGACTGTCCCGGAAAATCCAGGACGGATGGTCACCCTATACATGAGTGGAGTGTCTAGAGCTGATAGAATTAGAACTCAGTATATTAGAAGTGGCCTGGGGGTGGGGACATCGCGGAAAAAATGAGGGAGAGTAGATTGAGGTGGTATGGACACATAATGAGACGAGAGGAGGAAGAGCTCGTTAGGTCCATTACAGGAATGTAAGTGGATGGAAACACCCGGAGCAGGGGAAGACGAAAGCAGACGTGGGAGCAGGTTGTCCGTAAAGATATGGTAGTGTGTGGGGGCGACAGGGACTTGGTGGGAGTAGGGCGAGAGTGGAGGGCTAGAACCCTGAGACCCGACCCTGTCGCAGGCATGATAAGGGTATGATGATGGTGATGACAGTAAATAGTGACGGTTTCCATCCATTGTTTGCCTCCTGGTAACTGTTTCAAAATTTTTAGCTTTCTCAATTTTTTTAGTGCATACAAAATAACTTTTTCATCGGTCATTGCGGAACACAAAAATTGATATTGTTGGTTTTGGCTTTCGGTTATTTAGGTCTCTAGGACATTTAAGTACAGTATTTTAATGAGGGGACTTTTTAATAGGGAAAAAGTGTCTAATTTGATACACTGCATTGAGCGCGTTCTTTGCTTTGAATTTGTGAAGGTTCAAGGTTCTAACGTATTGTTCTGAAGTTGTTGTTATAAAGAGGGTATTGTGTAATTTCATTCATTATTTACAGGCAATTAACTGACAAAAAATTGTGTGCTCTATTTGAAAATGAATGAATGTGTGTTTTTGTTAGGTGAAATCGAAAAGCCGAAAATCGCCGATGAGCCGAAGGCAATTAGGGATGGCAAAGATTTTTTTGGAGCTTGTATGAATATTGGTAATTATTTTCATCTATCAACAATTTGCGAATTTTTTTTGTATATAATACATTATTTCAAAATAGGGCCTACATCAGCGCTATTTTATCTTTTTTATATACTGTATGCTTTAGCGGTGGCTGACGCAAATGGAAAAAGTCGGTTGCTCAGGTGGATACAAGAATTTGGTGGATGGCCAATGGCAATGAAAAATTGGTCAAATTCAAATTTTAGTTGGCAACAGACGATCGTTAACTTGACGAAAGAAAACAGCTTCTATTTCATAAAGTTATCAGTACTACCAGATGCCAAAAACACAAGCGAAAATATCGTTTATGTTTGTATCATTGTATCAGTGTTATTCTCTCATTACTTATCTTCACTGTAGCTAACCCTCACTGTAGTTATTTTGTTGCTGACTTCTAGGTAGATTTTACTGGACCAGTTTTAAGTGAAGCAGTTTATTTGCAGTCTGATAATATAAGTCGTGTAATGAAGGGGTATCGATCTTTAATGAGGGATATGGTACATATTATATCCATAGATAAAATTGACAATGCAACTGTTAATGAAGATATTAATGATACTCTTGACTTTGAGACGAATTTAGCCAATGTCAGTACGGTTTCTGGTTCATCACAGTTGATTGATATGAATAAGTGATTTAATGTGCATATTTAATTTCTTTTGTTAAATTCTAGATATCGGACTCGATGATTGAAAGCACAGACCAAGATACTTACTACAACAAGATGACAGTGTCAGACTTGATGAACGCCACAAATAATGTAATTAATAGGACAATATCTGCTATATATTTTAAAGTGATAGAGTATGATCCACACCAGTGTTATCATGCACTTTAGAAATTCGATTGGCTATGGTATTTTAATGAAGTATTTGACGGGATTAAGAATTTCACAGTGGATGACATGGTGGTAGTGTCAGACCCGAATGTGTTAAACTTATTCTTCGATTACATTGACACTGTGGATAACAGGTAAGCAGACCTCAGAAGAAATAATATTGGGAATTACTATTGTCCAATTTCAAACATGTTAAGATTTCTTTTAGAACTATAGCAAATTTTATTATGTGGCGTTATGTATTAAAATACGCCTGGCATACAACCAATTTGACACGAGACAGAACTTTTGAGTTTAACAAAATAACAACAGGCGTTACAGTTCAACTTCCTAGGTAAGGCATCGTAAACATCTGCAGTCACTGAAATTAGAATAACAAATTTTTGATAACAGTATTTCTCAGGTGGAAATTATGTCTGGATGTGCTGGACAATTTCTTTCCACATGTCACAGGAAGTCTGTACGTGGATGGATATGTGAAAAATGGCACGAAATCACAGGTAAATAATAAGTTGATTTACGATTGTCTCGTCCAATTTCATTATGGTATTAAAATTTATTGTTAATATGCTTATTAAAAAAAGGCTACAGATATGATACTTCAACTAAAAGCAACTTTGATTAATGTTTTGGAAATGAATACATGGATGGATCCAGAGACTTTAGATAAAGCCAGAGAGAAAGTATTAATGGATACTAAATTTAATATGAACGTACAGATACATTTTTATTACATTTACGACTACCACAGGTCTCTCTCTCTCTCTCTTTTTCACATGTAGGCAAAAGAAATGATTGAACATGTGGCCTACCCTGATTATGTATCAAACGAAACGTTATTGAATGAAGTATATGAGGATGTAAGGTCACAGCAGTTTTAGCAACTTTAGCAGAGTCGAAGTTAGAATTTGTGTCGCATTTTGATATTTTTTTGTTTTACAGTTTGTTCCCTCAGTAGTCCACATCGATAATGTAAGAGCTATATTGTTCTACATGAGAAATTTGACACTTGAGGAAATTAATGAGCCTGTCGAAAAATCAGAGTAATTGAAGCATGTTTTTGAACTTAATGCTTGAAAATTGGACTTTTGTAGTTGTATCGTTCTGCAGCATTTCAACTTTTTTTTTATTGTTATTTGTTTGAAGTTGGGTGACCAATTCCAACACTGTAAATGCTTTTTATCTTGCTTCAAGAAATTCCATCTGTTAGTAAATAATACTGTATATTACTATATTTTAATCACTATGCATTATTTCATTAATTCGCTTCATATAATTCCTTGGTATTTTTACAGCTTTTCCAGCCGGAATTTTAACCCCACCGTTTTTTGGAGCCAACACATTAAAGTGAGTAAAATAATTACTTTATTAGACGTTGTTTATCTAATGATGTTAATCCAAAGCTAAGATTAAATTTTGAATAACGTGCAGATCTTTAAATTATGGAGGTATTGGAGCTATAGTAGGACATGAAATGACCCATGCATTCGATGCAACAGGTATTGATTTCTTTTAGTCAGATTTAATCTTTGATGTTACCTACTTTATAAAGTTTCATGTTAATGAAAACAAACAGGGCGACAAAATGATAAAGATGGTAATTTAATTAATTGGTGGACAAAATCATCTCTTGAAGCTTATCATAATAAAGCAGATTGCATCCGACAGCAATATTCCACTTATTGTGATAATGATGTTGCAAAAGAGTTAAATCTCACAGAAAATATTTGCGTGTGTATTATACGTATTACGATACCTCATCCGTACTTAAGGTTATGATACAGAAGTACATTATCACTTTTTCTTTTGCAGGTGAATGGAAATCAAACTCTTGATGAAAATATAGCTGATAACGGTGGTTTGAAAATAGCGTTTAATGTAAGTCTAACGAAATGCAAAACATGCCACAATAGTGATTATTATTTACAGTATAAGTCTGTTAAGTCTAAGATGTGTTGTCACTAGGCGTATACATCGTGGATGAAATTAAATGGTCCTGAACCTAGGTTACCTGGGTTAATACAGTATACACCCGAGCAGTTGTTTTTTATTAGTTACGCTCAGGTAACTATGCCTGCATTAATACCTTGATTGTTCTGGGGATATCTGGACTTTCCTAATGGTGATGAAAAGATTTGGAAGTTATAATCATTTTATTTTATATCAATCAAGGCATGGTGTGGAAAGGATAAACCAATAGGGAAATATAATGACATAAAGTCCAATGAACACAGTCCGGGATATTATAGGTAAGTTAAATGCTCTTCTGTTTGAAAAATACTGTTAAAAGCTTCTAACCGTATCCTTTTTTAGAGTTATGGGTACGCTGTATAACTCTGAAGATTTTTCAACAGTTTTCCATTGTAACAAAGATAGTCCAATGAATCCTCGAAATAAATGCACTTTTTGGTAGTTTTATAGAGTTCAATTAACAAAAAAGTATTACTATAAAGTAAACACACCCAAAAGTATATTTAAAAAATGCGACTCTACCTGCCACTGTTTATGAAATGTTTACGTTAGAATTTTTTTGTTTAAAAAAAGACCAATTATTTATGAAAATAACTTGTAAATAGTCTCTATTTTTATTAGCACTATAAATAATAAGTAATAAGTTTGAAACTAAGTTTGTGTTGTCTGTCTAGTCACATCAAGTATTGTGGTAATTAACAAAGATTTGATGATTTTGCATCGCATAAATTTATATTAAAAATTAACAAACTAAGTTTAGCTGCATTTATTGTTGACCATTTGACCGTCACATCTTGCAGTTCATGAAATAGTTTTAGAGTGGACAAGAATCGAACATTATTGGTAAATAAGTAAGTACAAGATAGCTGCCAAGTGAAATTATACGTTAAGTACATTTGTTATTTTCTTTGATATTTTTAAAAATGAATTCGTCATTAACTTATTCATTACAATATTAATTTAAAATATTTGATTCAAAAAGTGGGGTTAGATAGTAATTCAATAACAAATATGACAATTTTGTTGAAAATGTCACCGTGTTTTTCTTTTCGAAAAATGATTTGTCGCTACGTAGATTAATTAGGACCACATATATTGGCAGTGTTGAACCATAAAAGTAAACAATAATTTTCAATTGACATATAAATAACACTTGCCACAGGAATAAAAACCTACGAGTTAATTTCAGTTGCCTTTACTATACTGATGTACTCTATTTACAGGAACTGTTATACATTAGTTGTGTACAAAGATGTGCTAAAATTCTGATTCTGTTTAAGCATTTAAAATTGAATCTTTGCAAAATGAAAAAAAGGTTCCAGAGAAAAATTCAGTGTTGGTTTGGTAAGTTGGATGAGAAAATGTCTTGGTAATCATTTGTAATTTATAACAAAAGCAGTTTATTGAAAATTAATTACGAAACATCAGGGAGAGGAGTAGAAGAAGGAAACCCTAACTTTTGACTTTTTTTATCCACTTATAACTAAAAAACTTAAAAACGACTACTATCCATAAATTAAGTACACCACCTTGACTAAAAACCTAAAATAATTTACAATTTCTAATTGCATATTTATGGAGAGATTTGATGAAAATGACTCGCTCTACGCTACAAAAGGTAAATTTTTTGTTGCTGGACTTGATATTATTAAAAGCATCATACATTTTCTCATAAATCCTATAACTTAGTTTTTTCTAATGAAGAAAAAAAATTTAGCTCATAAAGCTCACTTTGATATACATTATATTCTGACTGCAAACATATATAAAATGAAAAAAAAAACATAATGGGAAATTATAAGAAAACAAACCTAACATAATAACCATTCATACAAGCATACTAGTTATTAAAAATTTTTACATCCCTTTCACACCGAATACACACCAAAACTCTGAATCAGTTCACCATTCATGCAAGGGATGGTTGAACCCCTAAAAGGTATTCATAGCAGAAATTATGACACTTGGAGTGGTCTTTTGTCTCGACTGGTTAGGCTGAATTTAGAAATCTTGGTATTTTTGCTTTAAAAAGTAAAAAAGTTTGTCAGAGAACATGATAGACAAAAAACTGAATGTTGGTATGTATTCGGGTTGAAACACCTCTCTAATTAATTATCGATATATAAAAATTTTCATAATTCTATTATATATAGGCAACAACAAAAAAAAAACTGTCTTTTTAAAAATGTACTATTTCTCATTTATTGAAGAAGCCAAAATTTGCGCCACACAACTATAATTATTATCACAGAATAAATTTATTTATATCGTGATTTCTTTTTGCAAAAAAATGATAGGACTTGAGGAAGGAAAGGTTATTATACATTGCATCTTCTTCTAACGAGAGAGGTGATATAATGTGACCACAGACACACGAAAAAAAAGCACCTTTTGCACTACAAACATGCAGAAAGTCATTTTCGGAGATGTTATCATACACATCAATTTCAATTATACCATAAACAGAAAGTGAGAATAGGACACAAACAAAAACATGACAGAAAACAACAACAATAACAAAAAATGGATTGAGAAAAACTACTGCTAAACAAAATGTAGTAGGGAGTCGAGGAAGGAGATGACTGGGAATAAAAAAATGACTTAAGTGATGAGTAATGAAGACACTATCCCTTCTCTTCTCTACATGTATTTTACAACAAATAGTAGTTTTTTTTTACAGAATCTGTACAAAATTACAGTTTAGTGGCACCTTATTTCAGGACCAATATAAAGTTCAAGTCCACTTTCATATCAAGTGAACCTACAACAAATAAAACATTTGAGCCACCATAAGCAATTAACATTTAAACAATTTATCATATGACAAAATAATAATAATGAATTTATAACATGAATTAACGAATTTACCTGTATTATAAAAACTTCATTATGTAGTTTCTGAATAGTTTAATGATATAATAGTATTTTGGGCTACCATTCGCTGTGTGGATTCCTGTTAAGATGAATGTTTCTACCTAAAACGGACCTTACATCACTCGTAAACCTTAAAGCGTCTAAAACCGGAAGAAGGTTGAGTAGAGCTGTGTCCGTTGGGTCTGAAAACCATGACTTGATGGGCATTGCATTATCTAAAATTTAAACAACTTCCCCTGGTTACTAAAATTTAAACAAAATACAATTAGCACCAAAAATAATTTACCTGGATATGCTCTGTATGCACCTGGTGAGTTATCCAAAATAAAAACACTCGACAGGTCATTACAAATTGCTAAGAGGTCTTTTGTGTAACTTCCACATTCAAGTGTGCAATGCTATTAATTAGAAAATTACTAAAAAATTAAAAATAAGGGGAAAAAATACGACGAAATCGGTGACATTTAAATTTACTATATACTATACTTGTCGATAATATCGTCGTTTTAATACACCTCTCTTGTTATCAAGCTTGTCAGCTACAGCTGCACCATAAATTTCCATACTTGCTGTAAAAACTACTAATTCGTACCAATTACTAACCTGTAAATCGAAAATTTATAATTAAAAAACAATTGTCATTACGTAAGATAATTATGAATAGATTTAGCCAATGCTGAGCTTACAACATCCAAAAAGAAATCGACGTGCGGCCTTTTCAAGACAAAAAACCTCACTGGGTGCCTGTCTATCGTAACCTTAAAAATTGAAACGGAAAAATCAGATATTAATAACAGAACAATATCCATATATTTTTGGTTTTGATAAATATTTAAAATTGCTGCTACTTTCTCATCCCGTACTCACTTTCAATACAAAATCAGGAGGCGTTCCTGGTTTCACAGTCTGTCTGATGACACCGTCATGATGTGAATGTATTAAGGTTTCATCTAAATCTAAAACTAGAATTTTTCTTTTCACCAAATCTATCATTAAAAGGAGTTATCTTTAATTATTAAATAATTACTTTGGCACAGTAATACTAATCAATAATAAAAACTTACTAAGTCGATGTCTAGATAAAGGTGACAATGGTATAAGGTTGTACTTTACTGTTTGATGTTGAACAACCTGTCAAAGGAACAAAACAAAAGACCAATTTTGATTAAATAATCATAACTATATTTTTAATTCAATTCCGTGTGACTGTATAATCCATTGTGCATATTTTATGCAAGAAATCCTTTATAAATAATACAGTAATTAAAATGTAAACTTAAGAAATGAGAGGCAGTGAAAGTGTGAAAGGAGAAAAGTGGGCAGCCGAAAAGTGCATTTCCTTTTGTGCATATACCACATAAACCTAATTTTATGAAAGAGGATCCTTTTCAGAGGGCAACGAACCCCGCTATTTATTTCGTATGGTGGTAGTGGTCGACTCCAAATAACAATCCAATAAGATTTTGAATGTCTCATAAAATGTCTCAGAAAAGACCAAATTTTATGACCAAATTTTTAATGTCGCGTCGTCCACTTTCTAATTCTTTCTTAATGAACTATAAGATTTTTGAACAATTTAGTAACTTATTAACTGCTCTACCGGATGAGAAAAACGGAGTTCTGTTTGGAGATAACATTACTTGTTAACAAATAAAAAGGCTTAGCTAAAAATAATTACAATCACCTTATTTGATGACATCCGATTTCGATAAGATGATAAAAGACGGTGGCCGTGTGCAAGGACTGATATAATAAAGTGTACTTATATCTAAAAGCTAGTCAAGAAGGTAATCGGAGCTTAAAGAAAATAAGTTCTTATAAGAGTTATTAGCTACGTAAGTTAATTATCGCATCTTTTTATCAGTATGACAACTATCAGTTTTGAAGAGTAGTAAATAATACTGCGTGTGTATGTTGTGGAATTTCAATAATCAATTTCGAAATGTAGTGGTGCCCCTTTCAGAGAGAAAGTTGATAACCATACAATTATTACAGTTGTAATTGTAAGAGTCACCATTGGCAAACTAACATCCCACACAATCTCAAACGAGTTTTAATAATATACTATTAATGAGGTGTTAATCATATAAATTAAACTCTGAAACAATAAAATTGTGAGACATTTTTCTTTCAGGGCCAATGTTATACATACAGTATGTATGATGACAGACAACAACATACATACTGTATACACGTAAAAGAATTTTTTACATGTCCTAGTTTTCAAAATTGACATTGACACTCGATATGTCATTTATAGCAGTTGATGATGCAAAGTTCAAAGAAATATTTTGTCCATCTACTCAATAATATAAAGTGATGCTGTCAGTAGAAAATTCGAATTTCGAAACTGATATAAACCATTAATTCCTACTATTCAGCTAGGCAACTATATACCTATATAGGTAAATGATTCCCCGAATGAATTAAGCTGAATGTAATTACTCAATAGCTCAATGTTATTTAGCATGGTTTCTAAATATTTATCTTTGACATTCTGATTTGCATCTAAGCGAAAAACGTGATTTTAATATCTGATACTTACAACTCGAACTTGCTTCCTGAGCACATAACAAACAAAATTCCAAATTTTTGATGCGAACACCAGAAAAGCTCGTAAGCCCATTTGAAGTTGCTTCAACATTGGGGCAGATGAGAAAATATCTTGGTTATCTTGGTAGTTAAAAAAGAAAATAAATTATTAGATTATACACAAAAATAGTAAATGCCGACCGCCTTGTTTCAAGGCATGGGCAGCTTCACATCCATAACGTAGCCGCCATCAACCATCACAAAGCGCATGCGTGTCTTTCAGGCGTCAAATAAAGGTCGTGGCATACGAAATGAGGACTTGTGAAGGTCATAGCTACAGATAGAAAACTCTGAAGCGCTCCAGCAACTGGAGAGTATTAAACTAATTTTGGAGAGGCTTTGACGGGCGTTCCTTTTATCAACTTGCCATCTTTGAAACCTTTGAAATATGTACGATGATGGCACCGTTTAAACACCCTAGGATCATATGGAGGATATTTCAGTAAGGAAATTTACTGATGTCATTATTGAAGTGGTTTATAATATGATATTAAAAAAGCAAAAGGTATTTGGTCGATCAATGGCGCCGGCTTTAAAAAAGAAGAAAAATAATAACTTGAGCGTTGTTTAGAGAAATGTCAATGTTTTTTGGACTATCAATGTAGGAATTGTCATTACATCTGCTCAAAGGCGTCGACAGCTTAATTGTTGTCCGCAGCAGGGGTGGATCCAGGGGGAAGCAATGCAGCAATTGCTTCCCCCCCTCAGTGCCTCAATGGGCGCATATTTCAACTGATGCACGATTCATTCAACTGCAACTGATGAGGCATTTGCTGCATTTCTAAACTGCCAGTCAAATCTACAGTTGTCTAAACCACTGAAGATAGGACATTGTCTAAGGGGCAATAGAGGACCTTTGGGGCGCGCTTTTCTTGAAGTGCTCTCCCCTAGATCCGCCTCTGGTTCGGAGAGGCCTATTGTGTTGGACACACCAGTTGTCTGATCACTGAAATTAAGCAACGCAATCTCAGCTAGTACCAGCATGGGTGACCACTTGGGAACACACCCAAAATCGTCGTAACAGCGACGGGAAAATAGATTCGGACGTGACCGACCCATAGGATGAATGCGGGGTGGTTGAAGTGGAGACAGGCAAGTGGGGTTCGGTTGGACCGGTGTGTCCCAATAAAAATGAAAGGAAAGGTTTACAGGACCGTGGTGAGGCCAGCTATGCTCTATCTCTGAGGGTTGGGCATTGAGGAAGAACCACGAAAAGAGAACGGGTCTCTAATGACCTTGTAGTTGACGGGACCTTAAACACCAACAAACAACAACGAAAAGAGAATGCTTGTAGCCGAGATGCGAATGCTGAATGACATGAAACGGGTGTCGATAGCCGATAGAATAAGAAATGATCAAATATGAGGTACCTTGAGGATGAGTGACATCCCAGAAAAGAGCTCCCAATTTTTTCGATTCGTTGGTGTTTTAGGGCTCTTCATCCACAAGGTCATTATAGCCCCGTCCACTGGGGAGTTCTAATGCAGGGACTGCACAGACACTACGCTAATGCGACGATTTTTATGTATTAGCAGTACCTAGTTTTCCCAAACGGCCACCCATGTCAGTACTAACTGGGGTTGCGCTACTTAACTTTAGTGATCAGACGAGAACTGGTGTGTCCAACACAATAAGCCGCTCCATTCTAGTATTCCCAAGCTATCACCCATTCTAGTACTATCAGGTTACCCGGGTGAGTTGCTGTCACCAGGTTACCCACACGTTTGAACGCTTATTGCCAGGTTCCACCAGCTGTCAAGTTTCTGTTGGCTGGTGGCTGCTAGATTGAGGTGTTATGGACATGCAATGAGAAGAGGGGAGGAGCTCGTTAGGTCCATTATATACGAGAATGCAGGTGGTTGGAAGCACCCGGGACAGGGGAAGGCCAAAGCAGACGTGGGAGTAGGTCGTACGTAAGGATATGGTAGTGTGTAGGGTTGACGGGGGACCTGGTGTGAGATAGACAGGAGTGGAGGGCTAGTGCCCGCAGACCGAACCCTGCCACAGGCGGGATAAGAGTATGATGATGTAAAGGATTTTATTCTGATGCATGATCAAGACACGGTCTAAATTTATTTAAGTTGCTGACTGTGAAGTTTTTATTTGTTGAAAGCTACAGTTTGGAAACGAATTTAAGTGAATAATGGCATTGGACATTCATAAGGTCATTTTAGGGACAACAAAAAGTGTGTTGAGAGATGGTACATTTTTTTGAAATTGTTACAAAATTGATCTGAACGAGAAACATAAATGATAGTATTAAGAATTTTAATAGGCTATTATGTTATTTTAATAGTGTAGTATAAGGCCGCCAAGCTCACCAATAGCTTTAAAAATAACTCCAGGGTGATAAGATAAAGACGAACCAATCTTAATCATTGTGGAGGCCCACTGGCCACCCTGGATACGGCGTTGGTCGATACATAGCAACAGTCATGGAAGCGGTTTAATAACACAGGTTAGCAACCCAAGAGGTTATTGTAAAAGAGGATACACGTTAATTTAAATGAGTAAAGCCGTGGTCCCTCAACAATATGTGTTTTGTTACCTATACCAAGAAGTACCCTTCTGGAAATTGAAAAATATATAACTCGACTAAATTTCCACATGTAGGAGTGCGCTTCCCCAGGGTCAAATAGCCTATGGGTAGCATTAGCTGCAGCAGATGAACCACAAGTAGTTTAAAATCCATAGTTGAGTGGACAGATTGCAATATCAATTTAGAGTTTTGCCTCGACGAACAGGAGACCGACGATAAATAAGCATAGGGGCTGCAACTTTGGTAGGCATAAAAATACCACCCACTATATCGCCCATGCGTCCATTCAGAGGGACATAGGCGGGCGATTTTGTGGCATTTTTTAGTGGCATCACTGAAGTTAAGCAACTCAAAGCCCAAGTTAGTACCAACATGGGTGGTTGGTAGTGATCGTTTGGTGCTGCTAATTTCCCCTCTCTTACATCCCCTACACCTACCCCCTCCTCCTCACCCGCGAGCAGCCTCCTTAGGGTTCGGCCTGTTATGGCTGCTTGGCTTACTCCTCAACCCGTTAGCATAACATACTACAGTATATCTAAACGAGGAACAAATAAACAAGTCTGGGATATTATCATAATGCCGTAATTTGTGGATAATCCCCTTGAGGAACTGCCACTCGGTGTCGCTATCTGCAACAGCAGCGTCAACGCGTTGATGGCGTCATCTAAGCAGATTCGTGGGAATTTCGATTCCGCCTCAATCTAGAGTTTTATGTTCATGTACACTTTCAGTGAATAAAAGCCAACACACGTGACTAAAGCTTTGAAGAAAATCTAACTATCGAATCACGCAAATCTTGCAATGCTATAGAAAGCATTTATATTCATTCAATTACATAAAGTGGTATCCTTTCTGTTAACTTATTGATGCTCGTACTCCAATTTGAGTTTGAACTGGCAGTTACCTACGTAATACGTGCCAAGTTAGGCAGCCCCAAGTTATTTATTTGGTTACGCTTTTCATTTATTTATCAATAAGACACTATTACAGTGGTCGGCAAACTGTGGCTCGCGAACCGCATGCAGCTCTTTGGCCCCTGGAATGCGGTTCTTTCACAAATGACTGTTGGTGCGCAGGTATGCGCACGCGGTAGACGTGGCACAGGCACAGTTGACTAAGGCCCTTCGACCACTGCCGCAATTCAACTGCAACTCAACTGAAATGCAATGCAACTAAATTTAAATGCAATGTCACTTTCGTCCACAGATGCAACTCTTTGGCAATGGTTGCACTTATGATGCTGAGTAGTTCAGATGAAGAGAGCATTGTGCGAATGGTGCGAATTGCTTGACAGTTGCAATGAAACTCACATGCTGAGTTGCGCGCAACTCGTTTCCAACCAATTGCCATTTACAGTTTCATTGGTGGGAGAAGTCCATATCGTTAACATGAGTCAGACTAGCATGCGACTAAAAAGGAACTAAAATTCGATTATTTTTCAGTCGAGTTGCAGCTGCGTTGCGGCAGTGGACGAAGGGCCTTATGCACGAGTTGAGTGTATCATTCAATCAGCAGTCTCATTGTGTAAAGAAGTCAGTGCTTGTCACGTCTACAAAAATATCTTCTTGAAGCACAGGGCTACCTGTATTTTTCTAATCAGCCATTTCTAAAAATTTAATTTTTTTTATCAATAAATAAGATCATTATTAAGTTAATTAATGGTGTTACTACCTAGATAGTTTACGTTTAAGAAATTAGGCTCTCGTCCTGTTTTGGCTGCTTGGCTTACTCCCCAACCCATAAATCAAATCCAGCAAAAGAAACCCCAATCATTGTATTGTTGATATTTGGCTCTTTTGACTGATGAGTTTGCCGACCACTGCACTAGTAGATAGTGAGTTACTGGTTTACGACGTTTCAAAAACTTATTATTCAACCTGGCTTTTCTGTTGTTGTTTGTTGGTGTTTTAGGGCCCTTTAACTACAAGGTCACTAGAACCCCGTCCACAGTGTATTTCTTATGCAGAAACTGCAGACACTACACTGATGCGACGCTTTTTGGATACTAGCGGTACCCAGTTTTCCCAAGCGGCCACCCATGTCAGTACTAGCTGGGGTTGCGCTGCTTAACTTCAGTGATCAGACGAGAACTGGTGTGTCCAACGCAATTCGCCGCTCCCCTCGCCTTTCTGAGGTTGCAGTTTACAACGAGGGGAGGGGTTGTTGCATGGTACGATGAAGGAAATTATCGTCATGAACATGTGTTTTGGAGCTCTACTTCCTGTTATCCTCAACAAGGTTCCTGCACACCTCACACAGTGTCATAAATCTGTGCTGTTACCTGGTCGGCAGTCTGTTTAAATTTATTTATTTAACTATGTGAGATCTAAAATGTTATGACTTATTTCACCAACTCCAACTCAGTTTCGTTTCTGTGACCACACCATCGGGATATGTTTTCCCCTAACACCTACCACTTTAATTTGGCAATTCACGTGCAATGTTTGATGAAATATTCTGTCCTAGCTTAGCATGCATACAGTTTATGGTTGTTGCAGTGTAGATTTTAGTTCATTCCACGTACGCGAAAGGTGGAATTGTTGACCCATTTCTTTGACATTTACACGTTGCGTACAAGTGGAGCAGTTGGCAGCTAAGTATTTCTCGTACTGTAGTTGTGATGTCCACCCAGGCTGTGTCGAAGGGGTAGTTGGCCGAGTACTGGCATTTATCATATAAGCTTTGTGGTTTTTATTCTTTTTGTTTTTGCTGAATTTGTTACATATCAACAACGGATTACAGTAAACATTTCAGACGGTTACATTGATACAAGTGTGAATATGCAATATGGTAAGAAAAACAAATATTCGCTTCCCACATGTCAAAAGCAGGTGTGTGTATGTGGCATAGTTTCCAAATTACACCATAAATAACATTATAAAGCAGTCCGACATTTTCTTTTGACTCATTCCTAACTAACAGGGCTTTTTTATCGATTACTTAAACAGTTTTGGTCTCGCATAACAATGTGGAAAAACATTTGTCTTGAACCATCTCTCTAGAGTGCAGACTTCGGTTCCTCACTGGTGGCTTACTTACCTCATGAACGTGTAAATTACAAGTTTCGTAATTACGTCAAGTAGGGAATATGTAATGCTTTCTTTCTACCATTGTTTCTGGAAAGAGCTCTTTCTATGAGTAAGGTATTTCACCCTCGCTAACTTTTAATTATTGCTAAAGTCATCTAAAATTATTTATCAGTTCAAATGATTTAACTCAATTCTAAGAAAGTAACACCACTTCATTATTATAGTGTTGTTTCTTTTATTTCAAATTCACTTAATATCATTCTCAGAATGGCATTTTGAATAATAGATCAGTTTTTTACTTGTTTTGCATACAGTACATGAGACATTTTCAATTTACTTAACATATGTTCACATAATCTCAAGAAGGAAATTATACTGTATATTGTTTTATTTGTATATACATACTTTCACTTTTCAAGATTATATACAGTACTGTAAGTTAAAACATTTTAAAGGTTCAGAAGGTTCAATGAAAGGTTTGAATGTAAGAAAGTGGGATGATGTTGAAAATATTTCCTCAGATGAACTTGTTTATTCTCTTTTTTGTAAGACAAAAAATATTATTACCAACAACTTCTTTTAGATACCGCAAGGCTTGGCCATGCAGTGTGACCATCTAATGGAAGGTGTACTTGATTGATTTGATTAATTTCATGGATTGGGGAGTAAGCCAAGAAGCCGTAACAGATCAAACCCTTAGGAGGCTGCTCGCGGGAGAAGAGGAAATAAGTGTAGAGGACGTAGGACAGGGGAAATTTGCAACACCCAACGTTCTTCATCAACCACCCATGTTGGTACTAACGTTGACCTTGCCTCTCTTGACAAAAGAAAGCCAATGCAGTATCTCAGCCAGAGATACAGCTGACTGAAGCTCATGTAGTAAGAAAGTGAACTTCATTCATCATATCTACCTTTCCCCGCCTATGGCAGAGTTCGATGGCCATTTTTTGACCATTCAGGACACGTGAGCGATGTGTTGGACAGTGTTTCTACGCAGTCAGCTGCCAACTTAATGCTGCAATCCCTATGTCAGGACGTGAGTTGTTAAACCTCGACATTTTGCAGATATTTTACTCCATGTAGCAAAGACTATCTATCATACATGAAGGTATCATCGTACTTCTTATCTGGCGGAAGACAGTGGAGTCTCTCTCTTGCCTTAAAGAAGCCAACCCCTTCCGCCAGGGGGAGATCCAGAGGGGGGCAATGCAGCAATTGCTCCCCCTCAGTGCCTCAATGGGGCACGTATTTCAACTGATGCATGATTCAACTTTGCAACTAATGAGGCATTTTTGCATTGCTATCCCCATTTCTATACTGCTAGTCCAACAGTTGCTTATCGGTAAGTTATGTTTAAAAAGCGCGTAGATGTTTAAAAAAATGTGCTAAACATATTGCAGAGATTTGATGCATGATAAGGGTGACCATTCGTCCCGGTTTTCAGCCCAAGCCCACGTTAATAACAACATGGGTGGTTGGTAAAGAACGTTGGGTGCTGCAAATATTCCCTTTCCTACATTCCCTATACCTACCTCCTCCTCTCCCGCGAGCAGCCTCCTAAAGGTTCGGCCTATTATGGCTGCTTGGCTTAGTCCCCAACCCGTTCTCGTTTTCATTTATATATTTTTCGAGAAGAGAAAAAATTTTTTTTCTTGGTTGTTGGGGGGAGGGGAGGTCAATGTCCCAGATTGGCTCATGGAAAAAAATGGTCTCCCTATGCATGATGTCAGCCCTTGAGATATCAGCCAGCTAGCACGTGTTATTGTTATAATCTGTACATAATCTAACATCGAAGTGATGTGACCCATCAGAAAAAATTTTTGTGAAAAAAAAATATTGAAAAGTGACCCACTTGTGAAAAACGTTGCCGATCACTGGTCTATCTGATAGAGTTTAATTAGATAATGTAGCGAAAAATTAAATTGGCCATTGTTTTATGAAGATTACTATTGATTTGAAGAAGAAGAACAGAGCATGAGACACTTTTATATCGCAGAGGCATCCCATCTCTTCATAAGTTATATTGACGATGATCGCCATACCCCTGATAGTAAATCTTATCTGTCAGACATTTGATACATTTTCGACGACAACAAACTATTTTTCTAGGCCTGAAGTATGGTCTAAGTGTTTCTAAGTAAAATTAATATCATTTTGCTTGTGTGAATCTCATATGAAAAAATGAGGCATTAATAATAGGTTATTTTGTAGATGCATAATTTTGATACCAATTTATCTTCATTACAGATAAGAAGTCAATTCGACTCTAGAGAAGTAACATCATTATCATCTTCTTTCTATATTTTATCAAAAACTAATGCATTAAGTTGAACTACTTTCCCAAGGTGATTATCAATATTTTTGATACTAAATTATTTGCTTTAATATTTTGAGCAATGGTTAAGGTGTTTATGTCGTCACTCAAGGGAAAATACAGTAGTTCACACCCCCGTAGTTGAGTGTACTGAACATCTTTTGCACGTACTGTAGCTTAGTGTCTGAAAAAAATTTGACCAATTTATGAAATTTTCATTGTAGGGAAGGAGAAAGGAAGTTTATGTGCGAACTCGCAAAGAAAATAACCATTTAGTTCTAGGCACTATTATTATAGTTACTGTAGAACTCCAATTATCCGAATCAATTGGGACCGGACCCCATTCGGATAATCAAAAATTCGGATAATTGGATTTTTTCCGAAAAAAAGGGCCTAAATGGGAGAAAATGGGACGTGTACGAGTACCATACTGTAAATGGAAGTCATTGCTTGCTGAACATCTCGGTCAAAGTAAGCTGTTTGACTGTCAAGATCCGTTTTCAGGCAGCCAATCCGCACTGTTTTGAAAATCGCAGTACGTTTCCTCATAATTTTTTTTTCTGAAATTCTGAAAGCGATTCGGATGATAGGAGTTCGGAAAATTGGAGTTCTACTGTATTTATAACTCCTTTTCATGGAGGGCTAAAGATTAACATGAAGAAAACAGAGTATTTAGCGTTCAATTGAGTAGGGCAGGGAAATAACGGTGACGTAGGTTCAAGGGGCGAACTGGTGAAAAAGGTGCAAGAGGTAAAGTACTTAAGATCAACGTTCCAAACTCAATGGGGAGATAGACATAGAGGTGACCCGCAGAATCAGTGGGGGAGGCTGAAGTGCAGACAGGCAAGCGGAGTCCTGTGTAAGAGGAGGGTCCCAATCAAGTTGAAAGGGCAGTAGTTAGGCCAGCTATACTGTATGGATTGGAGTGTTGGGCAGTGAGGAAGAGCCACGACAATAGAATACAAGTAGTCGAGATGCGGATGCTGTGGTACATGAGTGGTGTGTCGAGAACTGACAGATTTAGGAATGAGTACATTGTAGGCAGCCTGGGGTGGCGGACATTGCCAAAAAAATGAGGGAGAATAGGCTGAGGTGGTATGTACACGTCATGAGAAGAGGGGAAGAGGAGCTCGTTAGGTGTATCCCAGGAGTGCAGGTGGTCGGTAGCACCCGGAGGAGGGGGAGACCGAAGCAGACGTGGGAACAGGTGGTCCGTAAGAACATGGCAGTGTGTTGGGTGGATAGGGACCTGGTGGGAAATAGACGGGAGTGAAGGGCTAGAACCCGCAGACCCGACCTTGCCACAGGCGGGATAAGGGTATGATGATGCTTTATAACTCATTTTCATGCTTATGATAGACCCAGATAACTATTTGCCTTATTGGTATCGAGGTCCTTTCGTGGAGTACACTGGCGAACTATTGAATAATATGCCAACCTAATATCACAACCCTTGTCTGTGTAACATTGGTATTTTTTAGGGGGGATTTCTTCTACGCCAGAGAGCGACCTGTTTCTCCTGGGAATTTCATTTTATAAACAAGATGTTTTTAGGTGCATTAGTGACATTGTGCATACCACGGCTTTCTTTCTCACCAGGCCGAAGGCGCATTGGGAGCCTCTCTTGTCCGAAAGAAACTTGCCATCTTACCAGTGGCGTAACTAGGGGGGGGCGAGGGGGGACAGATGTCCCCGGGCGCAGAAGACAGGAGGCGCAAAAATGTACAACAAAAATGCGCTTAGCGGGTGCCAGAGGGCGCAGATTTCGGTCTTTGTCCTCGGGCGCAGAATACCCTCGGTACGCCACTGCATCTTACCCAGTATTGAGCTTGCAACAATAGACTCACAAATTAAGCACTCACCTACTGAGCAACTGAGGCAGAATTCTGTAAATATAAAAGAATAAAATAGTCAGATGTAGTAATACTCGATACTCAAAGCTGTTTTTTTCCTTTTAGATGAACAAACTTGTATTTACGACAGATGACGAATTGGATGTGATAGGCTGAAGTGGAGCAGTGTAGAAATTCCAGATGGAGCTTGAGTGTCCTTAGGAAGTGGACTGACCTTGCCTCTGGTAAAGTACATAATCAACATTTCTGTCTCTCTCCCTCTCGTCATGTCCTAGATAGTTATATTTATAACGCTGAAATTGGCAATTGGCAGACCAATCACAAATGTTATCCTTTCAAACATGAGCTAGCAGTTGTAAACTGCAAATCAACTGATAAGAGCAGTTTGCATAATATTTATGTCATCATTGTTGAAGTGTAATATAATTTTACGAGAAAGGATACCATCATTTATATCGAAGATAACTGAATTTTATCAATATATGGTGACTTTAAAATCCACAACAAAATCCACTGTTGACAGGAAATTGATAAAAAGTGTCGTTGCATCTTTATTATCTGAGGTCAGTTGACGTCAACATTTTTATTTAAATTAAGAGATGCTTTCATGCAAATGCTTGCTGTCTTGAGAGAGATGGAGAGTAAGACGTGAGTAGAAAACGAGGCGCAGAAAGAAATTTTTTTTTATTTTGTTTGAGGTTAAACGTCTATAATAAACCAGCTTAAGGCAATGAAATATTACTTTATTAAATTCCTTCTTTGAGATGAGTCGTCGATGCAACTCTTTTGAGATATGGGAAATATTTGTAGTAAAATGGCGTTTACGATATATGAACGATGATTACCTACGTACGATATCTTGGTAAAATCTTACGTGTATAGAAAGAAAGATATGATGGTTCGTCGATGAATAGTGCCGTCATATTTTAAACTCGTGATTAGAAAGATTCTTCGCCGAAATTGAACTTTTCAAAAAATCAATTTCAGGATATTTAACCTTCTGCTATTTATCAGAGATAGTTTCGAGCTAAAGACTGAAGGGAAGTGAGTAATACTCATAATCTTACACTGATCTAACGTAATTACAATTTTATTTGCATTTTTAGATATTCGATTGTCTGCTACAATGATCTATCTGGCTTTCAACCTACTGCAAAGTGCTGCAGGAAGCTACTACAGTATAATCATCACTGACAGGATTTTTTCATCAGTGAGCAAAAGCAACTCCTAACCATTTTCCTGCTAATGGCAGGGTCGGATACCCATCTTGTCCCACTGAATGGACACAAGGGCGATATAATGGTCATAGTTTTTCTGCAGCCGGTTGCCGACCAAAGCTGCAACCCCTATGGTTTTAGTCGTCGGCCTTCTGTTCGTTGGGGAATTCTACTGACGCGCACGTCGGGGGGGCGCCCTCCTACACTTGGAATTATTGCCTCATCTATCCGTTGAATAGTAGACAGAATTCTTTTTATGTGCAAACTCCATCGTGCACCACAAAGGGACTTCGGTTTTACTTCTCATCCGAAGGAAGGCACACTCGGGGCATCTCTCTAGTTCGAAAGAACCAATCTATCTCGGTCCAGTGTTTTGTTTCGTTGGTGTTTTACGGCCCTTCAACTACAAGGTCATTAGAGCCCCGTCCACTGTATAGTTGTAATGCAGAGGCTGCACAGACACTACACTAATGCGACGATTTTTGAGTATTAGCAGTACCCAGTTTTCCCAAGCGGCCACCCATTTTCGTACACCAACACGGGACCTCGGTTTTACTTCTCATCCGAAAGAAGACGCACTCGTGGCCACTCTCTCGCCCGAAAGAAACCAACCCACCTTGGTCCAGTATCGAACCTAGAATTACTGCTAACCACTACGCCACCGAGGCGGGTTTTTTCATCAGGGAGTGTATTTCTTAAAAGAAAATACTATTAAGCAATGGTTAATATTGTTCCTAGTGAGACTAATTGTAATACTTATAAGTGAGAAAACTAATAATTTGATTGATCCAATAATTTTTTCCTACTGCAGCTCACTTTCCGTATGACGTTACACAATTGAAGGTCAAAGAACTATTTTATCAAGCAAAAAAGTGCGGGTTGGAGAAAACTCACCCCTCTCGCTAGTATAGGAGCTGTCCTGGAAAGCCAGCCGGTTACTCGGTGGAAACGTTACATGAATCACAGGTTCGATACTTAGCAGAGAGAAATGGTTTCTTGGTCTTTCTACTCGAAGAAATATATTAGACAGTGCAGCTAAGTTGCGTTGGGCACACCAGTTTCCGTGAGATCCCTGAAGTTAAGCAGCGCAAGCCCACGTCAATACCAACATCGGTGGTTGGTAAAGAAGTTGGGTGCTGCACATTTCCCCTCTCCTTCGTTCTCTACACCTACCTCCTCATCTCCCGCGAGAAGCCTCCTAAGAGCTCGTCCTGTTATGGCTGCTTGGCTTACTCCCCAACCCATGAAACTAATCCAGTAATCCAGATGGGTAAAATTTAATATTGTAGGAACTCATACCCCAAGCGTTGGTTAGTTACCTCTACAAGTAAACAAGTCGACGCTAAATACTATTAAGAACGGTTTACGGAAGTTTCGCCCCCACACATTTCGCTCCTCGGACGTTTCGCCCCCGAACATTTCGCCCCTCGGATGTTTCGCCCCTGGGAAGGTAAATGGCCGGTAAACGAAGTAAACGCAAACTTCAAACGTCGTCAAAGTCTTTTAAGTGATGTTCGTCTGCTAAACTTTACTTTAAAAAAATAGCGGCAGCGTCGATGCTTAAAACTACCAACGTAAAATTTGGCGCATGCGCGTGTCGCTACCTTATGTCCGAATTTTAAAAACGGAGTAGGCAAAGATGTAGCCGAAAACACATCGATTTGTAGTGACTATGGGTTTTTTAAATTAATATCATTTTTTTTATTAGATGGTAAAATTTCTATTAAAATTTCTATTAAAATTTCTCTTAAAATTTCTATTAAATTTCTATCGTAGATGTCCTCCACAATGCGTAGCATTCTTGCCGAAATTGCTGAATTTTCACCTTACCTATTCCTTGAAACACTCAGAAAAAGGTCCGAACGAACAATGCTGTTTTTCTAGGTAAAAACAGAATAACAACAAAAAAAAAAACCGGCCAAAATAAGGTAAAAATCAAGGGCTGACATTGACTCAAGGGTCAGTTGGCACTAGCCCTTGATTTTTACCTTACCTAAAACGGAATAACAAAAAATAACAACAAAAAAAAAACGGCCATTTGCCTCCCAGGGGCGAAATGTGTGGGGGCGAAAAGTACCCAGGGGGCGTCGGGGGCGAACGTTCCGGATCCCATTAAGAACGAATGTAGGATCGAACCTGTACGTCTGGAGATCATAAAACAAGCAGCTTTAACTGAGGAGGTGCCATTATCAGTGCTGGTAATATGACATGTTCTTGTTCAAGCGACAATCTACCATTCATCTAAAATTCTTGGCGTCTCTCTATTTTTTTTTTTGTTTGCATAACAAAATGTTATTTTGGTAACCGATGCTTCTGGATTCCCCTCTGATGTTTTGTGTACTTAAGCTTTATAACTAGGCAGTGACGTATTGCCTATACTTCCACCTAAAGGACCATACTTGTAACTATCTATTCAATCATCTTAATAGCGATATACTGTATATTGGTGAATGAGATAGTACTTAAAAAGGAAATGCGTTTTCTGAGTATTCGTCTCACTCAATTGACCTTTTTGTCAAAGAATCAGTACAGAAATCTAATTTGGTTGGCAGCAGATTTAAGACTATGACCAATTCTTCCTAGGTCCCAGGCTGATCATAAGTTCTACTCGAGCCTCTCTAACGACGGATGTAATGGGTTAAGAAAGAGATTTCTGAATTTCCGGTATTATATATAAAAAAAGTCACTTCATGATACTGATGATATACTGTAAGCTTATTGCCTTTTTAGATGATTGCAATTTTCAATTGAAAGGCTGCTGGAAATTACATACAGTATGTTTGACTCTCAGAGAGATGAAAATAATCAGTTAACTTGTAATTTTAACCGTCTACCACAATCTCGAAATGGCTACCGTATAAATATGAACACATTTTCACGCAGTAATTATCATTATTACCTCTAAGATTTATATAAACCGCCAATTTACGTTAATTAATGGTGGGAATTTGATTTTCATATACTTTTTAAATTGGCAAAGTGGTGTAGCACATTATTGACATTATTGTGTACTGTTTTCTTTCCCTTTTGATTTAATAATTTGATGTATGCTTGCCTGGGGTGTAAATTCAAAATGCCGCTATAATCATGCCAGTATAAGACCGCTGCCAAAAATAGCTTTGTTTCATTGTTTACGTGTACCTACTGTACATTTTCACGTAATACACGCAGCAGTGGCTCTAATGCTTGTGGGAAATTGAATTTTCGACTTCAAAATTTTTGGTTTCCGTTGATATAAAGAGTTGAAAAGATTAATTTCATGTCGAAACGCACAGTGAACGTAAATGTATTAAGCATAAGCAAAGTATACATCAAAGTAACAGTATTAGTGCTGTTGATTAGGAACTACAGTAGAGTTCGGCTATAGCGAACCCGTTAATAACGAGCTCTTTGTTACAACGTACCGTATTTCAACAATGAGTTTCCCAGTGAAATCTTTCCCAATGAAATCTTTTACCCGTTATAACGAACTTCGGATATAACTAACCGTTTTTAGTACATTTTCCTGGTTCGGTACACCTAAAGTGACCAGGTTTTCCAGAGGGCAAAGCGGGACGGGGTTTTTTGGTGAGTGCCCCCAAGTAGGGGTAGTGAGACATGCTTTCCTGAAGAGTAAAGACCAAAACTTGTGACTTCGTACATACTGTACCTTATAGCTTGAATGTGTGTCCATCCAATACAGGATGCATAATCATCATCATTATACCCTTATCCCGCCTGCAGCCTTAAGGAAAACCTGCTCCCACGTCAGCTTCGGTCTCCCCCTGCCCCAAGTGCTGCCGACCACCTGCATTCCAGAAAGGACCCAACGAGCTCCTTCTCTCCTCTTCTCATTACATGTCCATACCATCGCAACCTATTTTCCCTCATTTTTTTCGGCGATGTCCACCACTTCCAGACTACCTCTGATATACTGATTCCTAATTATATCAGCTCTCGACACCCCACTCATGTCCTGCAGCATTCCCATCTCAGCAACTTGCATTCTGTTGACGTGGCTCTTCCTTACTGCCCAGCACTCTGATACATATAGCATAGCAGACCTTGATTGGGACCCTCCTATCACACAGGACTCCGCTTCCCTGTCTCCACTTCAACCATCCCCATTCTCTTTACAGGTCACAGGATGGGCCCAGCACAGAATGCCTGATGTTTTAATTGAAAGCAGACGATAAGTTGCCAATCTAGAATTATCATTCTGTGTGGGTGCTCTGTACACGTATTTCATTGACAAGTGAATGCTTCTGAGAAGGTGCCGACATAGTGGGACAAACGGGCGTCCCGCCGGGACAAGAGAGGGACGGCGGGATATGAAGTCTAAAATCGGGACTGTCCCGCCTAAATCGAGACGTCTGGTCACCCTAGTACAACCAGACTTCACTGTATTTGTATTCTATTTTTTTTTTAAATTAGAAATGTTCTAAAAATGGAAGCGCGCACGTGTATCATTTAAATTATCCAATCAGGAAAGTAGACGTCACACAACCGTCCATAGAATGGTGGGTGAGCCGTCATTTAAGAATGAGTGGCCGGCGCTTCCCCCAGTGGACGTCGGGACGGAATCCCCCCCTCCTTCCTTGGCTGTTGACCGTTTAGAAGACTTATTCTGGTTCACTTGTTTAAACTCTTTGCATTCGTCTACGGATCATTTTACGTGGTATTAAAGTATTTGCCACTGCTTTTATATGTTAGGAAGGATTTTGATATCTGGCGCTGGTATCGACCCCCGCAATTTCTCTTTCGCTAGACACACACACGCTGTCTCATTGCGAAATGTTTCACGTCCAAGTTCGTAGGCAGCTTCTTTCTCGCGCGCTCTCTCTCTCTGTTTCTCTCTTTTTTTGTATCTCATCAAGAATGTCTTTTTGATTTTCATGTAGGAAATTGATTTAAATTGTAATGTTTCACTCACCGAGGTCGTATTAGAAGTGATATAACCGCCAAACATCTCTAAAAATAACTACCACCACCACTACCCCCTCTACCTGCCGACTTGTTGTACTAGGGCGACAGAACTTTCGGTTGCCATTATTCAAATTTGATTCTAATTCGTATTCGTTTTGTTGTGTTAATTTATTTGAAGTATACATCTTTCGAGACTGTATAATACCAATTTCTTCGTTTCTGTGTAACAATTCTATATATTAATACTTTACGCCAAAGTCATTCTTTCCTCAGAATCCCTACTCGCAACTAGTGCAGTTGATTTGCTTTAATCCTGTTTCTTATGAACATTTTTAACGTCACCACTTCTCATATAGCCCTTATTTTCGTTTTCTTTCCTTGCGGTACCTTTATTGTGCTGTGAAAGAAATCCATCAGCTTTTCAAGACATCTGTTCCGATTTCATCTCGTAATGATTGGCGACATCTGAGTATCCACATTAAAAAGGTGAATTGTGTTTTATATCCTACTTATTTTCTTACATGCCGCCTTGTGGTGGTGGTGGTCATTGTGTGTGTGTGTGATGGTGGTCATTTGAATCGCGTGCACAACGTCCTATTCACTCTTGTAGCAGTTCTTTCAACTTTACTCCCAAACCTCCTCCTCTTCCCCCGCCCTCACTTTCTCTCTCTCTGTTTTTTGTTCAGTTTTACTTTGATCGCCTGTCGCCAATTTTGTTGACCAGCCCAAATGGTCCACGGTTCAGGATCTTACAGCGCAGTATGCGCTTTTAGCATTCTCAATAAGCGATCAGACAATAGAAACATTGCATCAACGTCTCAGGCCCACCTGACGTCTAAGGTAAGAATAAATAATTTGAAAATATTTATATCTCTATCTCTTTATATGTACCTATGTTTTTATTTGTCTTATTTTTTTTTATTTTTTTTTTTGTAGAAAATTAATTATTTAAGTTAGAGGGTTATGGAGAAAGCTGATAGTGGGGGTGAGGAAGTGATTTCTTGGCTGTTATTTAGTTTGTGCTCGTCATGCAAACTTTATCACTAGTTTCGTATATTAGTTTGTTTTGCACTTGTTCTGTTATTTTCTTTTTATTTTTGGTAGCCTGATATACATTGTTTTGTTGTAAAACGTGTCCCTGATGCAAAATGTGCAACTCTGATATTAGATTTAGTCTTGTTGAATTTAAAAATGTTAGAGAGGAAGAAAAAGTAGTCCAGGATGTTGACTTTGGAAATCTTAGTGTTTTTTTGTGGGAAGATGTACTGTATGTACGTACACCGGTAAAATGTGACCCTTTTCGTCATTTAATGTCAATTTTTATGGATATTAAAAAAAAAAAACTCATTAATTTATTTAGAGGTATTATAATCATCTCTAAATGCTGTATAGCTAGCTAAATTCTTGGTGTTACATTTGTAAACATGAATTGAAATGAAGATATTGTCATGTAAGACAATGAAAAGAATAATAATATTGCGCAGTCATTAAAGTGACAGCTTGTACAATTAGACAATCGCAACATGTGAACCTCAGACTGGTAATTATAAGCTATAATTTGTTGAATTGTAGTGTATCGCCTAATATTTTTTTTCTTACTACAACTGCTACTCCTGACGATGATTTCAGATTTGTAGCGGACTAAGCGGATTGGTCATCTCGTGAATGAATTGTAGTGACTATACACTATGGCTATTTTTGATAACGTTATTTGGTCAGCTTTTGCATTGAAAGAGATTAGGATTTGAATTTCTGTGTAGAAACCGACTCGATCCATAAAATTTTGAAGTATGTGCTGCATGCATGCATGAAGGAACGAAATCTAGTGATGAAATTCCCTTTGGCGTTTTTATCACTCAAATTGCATTTGTCATAAAAATTCAGACGTGAGGGGACTGATGGCACTTGGTGAGGTATGTGGCAGTTGCTGAATATGGCTTTTTTTTAAATCCATTTTTTTCCCCGGTTGGTTTCTCACCGGCCATCTATCATACCCGACGTACAGATCTGGTTTAATTAGTAGATGAGGTATTTAATACTAAGCGCTAAGTGCAAATGATGATGGTTGTGTGGTGAATGATATTGCTAGCAGTAATCGTAGGCCTACATACGTGGGGTGGTTCAATAAGTTCTCAGCCTGGGAGAGAAAACACACGATTAAAGAGAGATTGCATTTTTATTTTTTGACGTAGTCACCTTGTAAAGTAATACATTTAGTCCACTGGCTTTCTAACTTTTTGATACCCTCACAAAAATAAGATTTATCCAACCCTTGGAAATAAGCATTTTTGTGCAGCTTCAACTTCATCATTTGAAGTGAATCTCTGTCCACTCGGCCAGTTTGTAAGGCATGGAAACAAGAAGTAATCACTGGGAGCGGATATGGTGGATGTTGGAGCATTTGGAATCGTAATTCATGCAGTTTTGCAGCAACACTGTGAGACGTGTGTGCAGGTGCATTGTCATGATGAAAGAGAGCCTTCGTTTTTGAAGGGTGTGGAAGTTTAGCCTGAATAGTATTTTTCAGTTGGTCCAGTAGTGCAGCATAATAGTCCCCAATGATTGCTCTTCCCTTCTGAAGGTAGTCTCTGAGCACCACACCATGACAATCCCAGAACATGGTAGCAATGACTTTTCCTGCAGATGGAACCGGTTTTGCTTTTTTTGGAGCACTTTCACCTGCTGCCATCCACTGTTTTGACTGCTCCTTCGTCTCTGGCCTCAGGGCCCGCTCTAAGGGGGGGGGGGCAACTCGGACATTTGTCCAGGGCGCCATTTTGGCTGTAAGTGTGAGAACAGAGCACGCGAACACAGTGCTGCTTCAAGGGGCAGGAATTTGTCATTTTGTCTGGGGCGGCATATGTGCAAGAGCAGGTGCTGCTGGCCTGTAGTGATGAATCCATGTTTCATCCACAGTGATGAAAATTGGGAGAAATTCACTAGAATTGCATTTGAATACTGTAAGTCCAAACACTCTTGAGAAATGTTCATTTGAACGCGTTTTTGGTCAGTTGTTAAATGTGGCACCCATCGACCTTTTATTCTCCTACGAATGATAAGTGAAGAAGTGTCCCAAGTGATGCTTTTTTTTTAAATTTGAATTTTATCGCTTTGTGGCCTTTTTTATAAGATTGAGTTAACCACAAAAAAAAACCGCAGTAAAAGAAAATTATAGATTTGGATGTATATAAAAATGTAATGTATCCACACTTAGCACATTTCTCAATTACTTTGTTGGCAATTTTTTTTTTCAGTAGATAAGTTTCTCGTTGGTGTTTCTATGCACCACTTGGAACACCTATAGAGATGGTAGAATTGTTTGTCGTCCCGTGGAGGCCACCCCAAAAACGATTACGACTTTTTATGCATTTTTAATATTTGAATAATATTTGGGAATTAAACCTGTGGCCTCGACGGCATTCATTCAAGTTAGGTGTTTAACACATGGTGTGCAGACTGACTCTCTGTCTCTTTCTCTTTATGTGTATAGGGAAATCTTTATAATAAAAGTGGGACGCACGTTTTATAATTATGTTAATATAGTTCTTAGAAAGATGAAACTGTCTTGAAGCCCACGATGCGATTTTCTGCCAAAGCCGGTTGCATTAACGTAGCTTAATTGAGGGAATAATTCACATTCATTAATGAAATAGCATCAATAAGAGCAGAAAAAGGGGGATGTGAAGAGAACTTCTCAGCAGCAGCCTTTCCTTTTTCTTTCTTCCTTAGGCGTAAAATGACAAAAAAGTCTCTGAATTCATTGTATGCGAAACGGATGTCTGGGTTAGTTTTGTATTTTTTTACTATTACCCCCTGATCTACTGGGATTTTTTTAATCATCTCCATCATCTTTTATCTATTTAACTACGCTGTGCCGTCGATCGTTTCTTCTCTGAGCTCAAGATTTTAAATGTCATATATTCATAACTTATAATGCACTTAATATATTTGAGGGGTGTAGAAATTAAACGGTTTTTAGTCACGTTTGCGCAGTTTAGGTTGCGGGATAAAAAAAAAAATAGCATGGGGACCATTGCAGAGGTGGATCTAGAGGCTGATCAAGAAGGGAGCACTTCAAAAAACGGGCGCCCCAAATATTTTTAAATATTCAGAATCTCTTGTGTGGAGTAGGCCGGCATCCTCCACAGACAACTTTGCCAATATTTCTACGGGTTCTAGACTCCTGGTTGGGGTGACCCCAGTCAGAGTATGTTCAGTTAACCCGCAGACCTGACCCTGCTACAGGCGGGATATGGGTATGATGATGATTGAGAGTCCCTTGTATAATTCAGTTGTTTAGCCAACTACAGATTGCCCTGCAACTGTTGGACTGGCAGTATAAAAATGGAGATAGGAATAAAAATATGCATCATTAGTTCCAAAGTTGAGTCGTGCATCAGTTAAAATATGGGCCCCATTGAGGCACTGGGGGGGGGGGGGCAATTGCTGCACTGCTCCCCCTCTGAACCATTGTATACTCGTTTGTCGTTAAGAGTGGGTAAAAGGGTTAAGTTTTTCTTCGATTGCCTGCCATATAGAGCTGTTGTCAAGTGACTCAAGTTCCTTTCTTTCTTCTCCTCCCTTGACCCCTTGCCTTCCTTAACCTTTCCGTCTCTGCTGGATTTTCAACTAATGGGCATTCAAACCTGTTGTAGGTGGACAGTGAGCGTATTACTGAAAGGGAGTGACCATAAAGGATGTGATGTAAGGGAAAGGATTGGCAGAATGAAGGGTGTGGACGGAGCTTCTCCGGTCAAGAGCTGGCGGAAGTGGAGCCTGGAGTTTGGAATAGGAATGTAATGGTGAAGATGATGATATTTATTGGTTAGAATGGGTTTGTAGTTATTTGATAAATGTAATTAAATATTTCCCTGTGACAAACTATCATTTATTATCACTCTGGTGTATTTTGAAGGTCTGAGTATAGCTGTTGAAAACTCTCCAATCTTTGCAATTAATGTTTGTATTTTTCCTCCTTTCTCATTCGTTCGTTGATAGTATCAGTATTATAATATCGATTTTTAGGAGAGAAATTATATTTTATTCAGCTTTCCATGTATAATCGAAAGTAGGTTGAATTATTTACATTCATTTTATTTTCTAGTGAAAAGAGAGAGAGAGAGGGAAAATGAGATTATTAGTTTTGAGGCAACTAGTTGTAGTTTGTAGTCCTAAAGGTGGTGATAAATTTCTTATGGCATTCGACGGGGTAATGGAGAGAGGGGGGACATGGGGTTTTTATGTTTTTGTACCCCTTTTTCCTCACTTTCCTGTGTGTGTACTTCTGCATCAATGTGATCTTAAATATAAATGAATGAATGAAATATGGATATTCAACTCTAGACGATCGGGTAGTATTTCGACTACTGTAGTAGCTGTTAAGGAGTTTTCGTTAGTGGGTTTGGAGGGAAGCGGCTTCCTAGTAAAAAATTTGCCAGCCACTACTGGTGTTTGCAGTCTTGTTGACATTTTAATGTGAAAATGAATGTAGAGTTTTCATTTCATTCATCATCGCAGTTTAGTGCGAGTTTCGTGTGATGTCAACGAGCGACTTGAAATGTCCCTTTTTTGAGTAAAAATGAAGAGGCGTGCTCTTTTGCACTGTGGCGTAATTAAGAGAAAGCACAATCTCATGAGATTTAATTTTCATTTAAAACTGATGAATAAAGAGCACCACAGGTTTGTTGCCAATGTGATAAATTTAAAAAAAAGATGTGTGTTTTAACTTTATTATTATTTAATTTGAATCATTTGGGAGGGAGTTAGTCATTTTGGAAAGGGTGAGTTAGTAATTTCTCCTCTCTCTCTCCTTTTTGAAATGAGTGAGGGATTACTTTTTAATTTGAGTGTTGCGGATGATAATGGAAATAACGGCAGTTATTTTACTATAACAGGCGTGAGATATAATCATAATCACACCCATATCCCGCCTATGGCAGGGTCGGGTCTGCGGGTCCATTGAACCTGCTCTGACTGCGGGCACACAGACCAGGTGTCCGAAACTTGCAGGAAATATTGACTAAGTTGTGTGTGGGGGATGCCGGCCTACCCCACTATTCCAACACCGCATTGTACAATCAAAATAGAAATTTTTGACAGTTAAATTAATGCTTTGTTGGTTATAATATTGCTTGGTGTCTGACCTATCGCACGATAACTCTAATGCACCAGGAGTCAGGCTCATGCCCAGGCGTGAGATATGACAGTTGAAAATATCCTCCGTATTTTGTATACCAACCTAATTGGACCAAGACTGTGTCCATGGCATGAACTATTCCGCTGCTTTCTGCTCCTCTCCCCCTCTTTTTTGCATATATATGTGTATTGTTGGAATTGTAATGAAATAGTGGTTTGAAATGCGACCCAAGCTTGGTTTCATTACTAAAATGACGTTTTTTGCGAGAATTTGAATATGGGATCATACAATATTTCCACATGAACTTTTTATCAACTCTCTCTCTCTACTTACTTGGTATATTGCGCATACATAAATGACATTCGTTGTTACTATGGATCATACTAGCCCCCCCCCCACACTCGTTTATCCCCCACCAGGTCCCCCTCCACTCCACACACTACCATATCCTTACGGACAATCTGTTGCAGGTCTACTTTGGAGTCCCCCTGCCTCGGATGCTTTCAACCATTTGCATTCCTGTAATGGACCTAACGAGCTCCTCCTCCCCTCTTCGCATTAAGTGTCCATACCACCTCTATCTACTCCTTCTTTTTTTCCGCGATGTCCCCCACCTCTGGCTACCTCCTAAATTATTCATTCCTAATTCAATCAGCTCTCGACACCCCGCTCATGTATTCGCATCTCGGCCACTTGCATTCTGTTGACGTGGCTCTTCCTCACTGCCCAACACTCTGATCCATATAGCACAGCTGGCCTAACCACTGCCCTATACAACTTTCCTTTAAACTTGACTGGGACTCTCCTATCACACAGGACTCCACTTGCCTGCCTCCACTTCAACCATCCCCCACTGATTTCATGGGTAACATCCGAATCTATCTCCCAATTGCTTTGGAACACTGATCCCAAGTAATTTTTCTCTTCCCCCGTCACCAGCAGTATGTACAAGGTTGTACCTTTCACCAAGGAGCTTTGATCTATCCCCTTCCACCTTGTTTCTTGCAAAAAAGCTGCACTTATCCTTCTGTTCTTTAGAATACTAATTCCCCTGTTTTGCCTGTAAAGATCCCCACATTCCACGTCTCTAAGATTAGCCCCTATTCTTGATAAAGATGGTCTGACTGGGGGCACCCCAGCCAGGCGTCTGGAACTCGCAGGAATATTGGAAGGGTTGCGTTGGGGGAATCCCGGGTTATCCCACAGAAGACGCTCGATACATTATCTGCACACGGAGGTCTGCACCTCCGGGACATTGTGGACGTATGATAACGACGGCCAAGGGCCCGTTAGCTCGCCTCTGACGGCCGCCAGCACTGGTGTTTTTAATCTCTTGCACCGTAGGTTGGAAGTTTTTTGAAGTCATTGTCACTATGGATCATCATCATCATATCCTTATCCCACCTTTGGCAGGGTCGGGTTTGCGAATTCACTGAATACGCTCTGACTGGGTGCACCCTAGCCAGGCGTCTGGAACCCACAGAAAATATTGGCTGAAAGACAATTGAGTCGTTGTCACTATGGATAAACAAAAAGCAACTCCTAACCCTCTTTTCGCCTATGGCAGGGTCGGGTACCCATTTGTCCCTCTGAATGGACACAGGGTGATATATTGGTCATAGATTTTTCTGCAGCCGGTTGCCGGCCAAAGCTGCACCCCTACGCTTATTTACCGTCGGTCTAGTGTTCGTTGGGGAATGCTACCGACGCCAGGGGGGGGGCGAGCTCCTACACTTGGAAATTTTTTTGCCTCAATCTCGTTGTCACTATGGATGAAAGACAAAAATTCATGACAAAGCATTGTTGGAATTTGAGCTGAGATGCTTCATGCATACAAGATTCATTATTTTATTTCCTTCTGTTAATATGGGTGAGTTGTAGCCCCCCCCCCTCGTCTCTCTCTCTCTCGCTCCCCTTGTCTTTGGCCCTTTTCTCCTACGATGGTGGTATTTTTCTTATGTATGGAAGAATAGAAAATGAGATATAACTATGCATTTAGTTGAGAATGAATTATTGTTGATGGTAGTACGACATTGTACGTAAATATATCTATTTGTCAGCATATATATTTTAAAAAAAAGTCTTCTTCATATAGTGCGTAACTTTAAATTCACTCTACTGAAATCTCTGTGATAATAATTTTTTTGTTTCTAGTTGTTGTTAGTGAGTTGTTTTAAGATTCAACCCCTGTAGATGTAACCACTTCTTGTCTAAATAAAAATCTTTAAACGGGACGTTATCCTTTAGAGCAGACTGCTTTAGAGGGAGAGTGAGTTGGGTAATACTTTGTTGCTTGTTTTCTATTTAGTTTTTATTATGAGAGAGCTTAGGAGTTTGCTGGAGAAAGTGGTTTAGATTTCTGTTTACGTCTTGAATGAGAGGCGTTTTCTCAAGAAACTGGTTAAGAACTATTAAAGTTTATTATCTAGATTTGTGTCTTCATCTCGAAAGCGAGAGAGAGAATTTTTCAGAGGAGATTTTTCTGAAATGTAAAAAAAGACACGAAATTTGGTTGCGGGGGTTTTTTTTTCCTCTCACTGTCTCCGTCTCATGTTTTTCTGCAACACTGGTTGGTTGATGGCGGGTCAGTAAATTGTTTCGAAAAGTGTATACAGTATTTACGAAACTGTAGCCGAGAGGCACGTTTTTTTCGTGTAAAATGATGTTTTTATGTGTTTTAAGTGTATATATGCACGAACGAGAACGGGTTAAAGGGTGATATGAAGTAATTTTTATTTTTTACATGTTTGTTATCTTCTTTTTCTTTTATGTTTGTAAGACAACATTTATCTTTGGAAATATCGGCTTTACCATTATAGACATTCTTCCCGCACATGATTCTGGGATGAGCTCTCTCTCTCTCCCAAATATGAAATGCAATGACTACTACTAGTGTTTCTTAACTTGAACCCTTATTTATATTGTGAGGGCTGTAAGAGAAGGGTACGACGTGCAGCATTTATATATTTTATTTTGGTACCATTGTCACTATGATAGGGGTTTTTGTATTAAGTGTAAGAAATACGACTGGAATATGAAAGGTTTCCTTATTTCGCTGTTTAACGACTCGCCCTCTTGACATTTAGTGATACAAGAAGGGTTGGAAGCTTCTATGACTAGAAATTGTATGAATTTCTACCCATTATCCTTGTATTAAGAGTTCTTTTTGTGTCTGTTATTGGGACCACTGTCTTCTCCGTAGTTGTTGTTTGTTGGTGTTTTAGGGCCCTTCAACTACAAGGTCATTAGAGCCCCATCCACTGTGTAGTTCTGATGCAGAGACTGCACAGACACTACACTAATGCGACGATCTTTGGATACTAGCGGTACCCAGTTTTCCCAAGCAGCCACCCATGTCAGTACTAACTGGGGTTGCATTGCTTAACTTCAGTGATCAGACGAGAACCGGTGTGTCCAACGCAGCTTGCCGCTCCCTTCTCCGTAGTTGATGACGATGTGTTCAATTCTGTCCTAATGGATTGGTTTCTGTGTGATGAAAGGGAGGGAGAGTGTTCCGAATCATCATCATCGTGATACCCGTATCCCGCCTGTGGCATGGTCGGGTCTGCGGGTTCTAGCCCTCCACCAGATCCCCGTCCACCCCACACACTGCCATGTCTTTACGGATAGCCTGTTCCCACGTCTGCTTCGGTCTCCCCCCTGCCCCGGGTGCTAGCGACCACCTGCATTCCTGGCAAGGACCTAACGAGCTCCTCCTCCCCTGTTCTCATGACGTGTCCATACCACCTCAGCCTATTATCCTTCAATTTTTCTGCGATGTCCACCACCCCCAGGCTACCTCTAATATACTCATTCCTAATTCTATCAGCTCTCGACACGCCACTCGTGTACCGCAGCATTCGCATCTCGGCCACTTGCATTTTATTGACGTGGCTCTTCCTTACTGCCCAACACTCCGATCCATACAACATCGCTGGCCTAACTACAGTACTTCCCTGTAGAGGAGAGCGTTCCGAATGTGGTCTGGAATGTCCCTGTTGCTTACTGTTATAATACGGTTTTGGAACACGTGGGGTAGGCTGGCATCTCCCCACAGAGAACAAAACTAATATTCCTGCGGGTTCCAGACGCCTGGCTGGGGGGGCCCCCAGTCAGAGCATGATGATGAAAGGGAGGGAGAGTAACTCTTAATGCACCTTCTGTCCCGAATGGAAATAAGTCAGTAGTATTCAGTTTTGTGTTTATGTATGCATGTAATGTCACTTGAGATTAAAAGAAGCCTTTCTACATGATGACTTATTATGTGAAGACCATCTTCATCGCTAACCCTTTGGTCGCCAACGACAGGGTTGGGGAGCGGCGAATTGCGTTGGACACACCAGTTCTCGTCTGATCACTGAAGTTAAGCAGCTCAATCCCAGCTAGTACTGACATGAGTGGCCGCTTGGGAAAACTGGGTAGTGCTAATACCCAAAAATCGTCGCATTAGTGTAGTGTCTGTGCAGTCTCTGCATCAGGACTATGCTGTGGACGGGGCTCTAATGACCTTTGTATTTGAAGGGCCCTAAAACAACGACAGGGTTGAGTATCCATTTGTTACTTCATTGGGGTACATGAGCGATCTGTAGGACGGCATTTATGCGCAGTCCTACTCGTGGTAAAAGTCGAACTTGAGAGTTCCTTTTGGTCTGTCAATCATGTTGGTCAGAATCGAACCTTCGCACTGGCAAATCAACTGTGGCGAAGGAAAGAAGAGACTGGTTGTGTTAGCATCATGCTAGTCTCTGAATTCAGTAGTATATAACGAGTAGTAGTATAAATGGAGCGCGATATATGTTTGCGTCTTTTTCCCTTCCTTCATCTTCTCCTAATTCATCCTTCTCTTCTTTCCTGGCTGTGTTGTTGGTCGTGTGCCCTTTCAACGAATATCCGAGATGATTCGTTGTTGCACTGCTGCTTAATTGAGTCGATGGACTATTTAATGTCTTAACTTCGGGTTGCAAATCATGCCATGCACAATTAAGCACGAATTGTGTCGGATCTCTAGAGAAGGAAAATAGTTTTTGTCTTGTGCGGAATAGTATAGGTTGAAGGATGAGTAGGGATGACATGGAGGGAGTAAGGGAATGGGGAGGTTTGTGTTTAGTGAGGTGAGTTGGGTGAAATCACTGTCATACTTATGGTCTTTCTTGAAAGAGATGGCATATTGGTCAAGCAAATAACTGACAAAATAGACTTAGTTTTTGTGAGAATTGAGTTCGGC
>JAAFCE010001036.1:45622855-45679421 GCA_013389805.1 Trigoniulus corallinus | reverse complement strand
ATATTAATCCACTGCTGGAATGATCTTACAAACATGTCTGTTCATGAAAGTAAATGTACTACTGACGATGTAGTGTAGAACCACTGTCATTTGAGAAGCACTTGTCTGAAATGTAAGAAATTGACACATTATGTTGGTGGTGGTGTTGGTTGTAGTGGCTATGCTCACTAAATGCATACGTATGTACATTGTCCAGGAAGAGTAGTAGTCCGACAAGTTGTCCATCTACGAACGACAACGACGACGAAATTCTTAAAGAGAAAATATAGTAAGAGGAAAAAAAAAACGTTAGACGTGAAAAGAAATCGATCTTACCATCAGGTGGTAGTTTTGCGAAGAAGTATTTCTTGATTAAAATTACTCGTTCATATTCAACAATGGTATATAATCTTTTTCTCTCTCTTCGCAGAAAAAAAATCTTTATGGAAAGAAATACGAGTCTTGAAACGTGGCAACTTACACTCGAGGATATTGTTGTTGTTGTTATGGATTTCGTTTCTTGTTAGCAATATCGATTCAAGACAGTGCAGAAGACTTAAGAGAATATATGAGATTTCTTGTAGTTTCTTTGCCGCTTCTTCTTAAAGGTCAAGGAACCGCAAGATTCCAGTCTATTACGACATAGGTCAAGGTTTATAATATACAGTATGTACTCCCTTTTTTTGAAGTTCTTGTGATTTCATAACTGAAGTGACAAATAGACTTTAGCAAAGCAAATCCTAACCCCTTTTTCCCACCTATGCCAGGGTCGGGTACCTTGTTGTTGTTGTTTTTTGTTGGAGTTTAAGGTCCCGTAAACTACGAGGTCATTAGAGACCCGTCCACTGTATAGTTCTAATGCATAGACTGCACAGACACTACACTAATGCGACGATTATTGGGTATTAGCAGTACCCAGCTTTCCCGAGCGACCACCCATGTCAGTACTAACTGGGCTTGCGTTGCTTAACTTCAGTGATCAGACGAGAACTGGTGTGTCCAACGCAACTCGCCGCTCCCGGTCGGGTACCCATCTTGTCCCTATGAATGGACACAAAAGCGATCTATTTAGCGGGGGTTACACCTCAGTCTGGCATCAGTTCAGGCCGTGGTCTTGATCAAGAATAGACTGATGCCAAACTGATGGATTAATGGATGACATTACACTATTAGTCAGACTGACCATCAGTCTCCTAAAAAAAACCTGATTGCGCAAAAGAAACGATGGATTGCAATAAGGAAAAAACTTGTATTGCAATTCTAATAGGTTTAGCAACAAGTGGTAAAAGGCAACGTCGGACCAGGGGCGGATCCATATGGGGAGCAATGCAGCAATTACTCCACCCTCAATGCCCCAACTGGGGTGAAGCCATTTTTTACAAAGCAAAATCCATGCATGAAGAAGATACTTTGCTAGTGAGATTTTTCATGCTAGACCCATAAGCCTAGATCTCCACTAGCACCCAGGCAACACCTTTGCCTTTTTCACCCATTCCAGCCTCTCCACCCCAACACCCACCACCCCTGAACCTCTTCCATTGTGGTGGTTCCACAACCCTCCCTGCAGTCATCCAGTACTGGACATGCCAGTATCACATGCCTGACGTCCTCCACTTGATCCCCACAGCCCCCTCTCCACCTGTGATCTTTGCCATCCTCTGTTTCTTCTCCAGCGACCCAGCTTTTGACCAAAACAGAAGGGAGCCCTCCCACATATTGTTTCACATGTACTGTACTCGTATAAGTCTTTCTCTGGTTCCAACAGTTGTACAGGCATTGTTGCAGGCAGTCCCGGATTTAGATATTGAGAGGTCCTAGGCTATTTCAATTTTCAGGCCTTTTTCAAGCCCGTTTCTTAAGATTTGAAGCCCGCTAAATGTTGAGACCATAGACTTCAGCCTACTGAGCAAAGCAACTCCTAACCCTTTTCCCGCCAATGGCAGGGTCGGGTACCCATCTTGTCCCTCTGAATGGACACAGGGTGATATATTGGTCATAGTTTTTTCTGCAGCCGGTTGCCAGCCAAAGCTGCACCCCTACGCTTATTTATCGTCGGTATAGTGTTCGTTGGGGAATGCTACCAACGCCAGGGGGGGGCGAGCTCCTACACCTGGAAATTTTGCCTCATCTACCCGTTGCGTAGTAGAGAGGGTTTTTTTTTACGTGCAAGTGCCATCGTACACCCACACGGGACCTCGGTTTTACTTCTCATCCGAAATAAGGCACACTCGCGGCCTCTCTCTCTCTCTCTCTCTCTCTCTCTGAGCATAGTGGTAAATCCAGCACTTAGTCCCAGAGACTGGGGAGGGGTTAAAACGCATGTGTCTCCATTGCTGTCCAAGCAGTGAGTGACACCAGACTGATGAAAGGAGCTCACACGATCAATCTGACGTCAGTCACGCACAGACTGACGAAAATTATCAAAAAATTTAAAAATCCGTCAATCCATTCCTTCAGTCTGTCAGTCATCATGTTATACAATCAGTCTGGCGTCATTCTGACCACAGTCATGGACTGAACTGATGCCAGACTGAGCGTGTAACTCCCGCTTTTGACAGTGTTTTGTGCATTTGTCTGTTTGAGTGTAAGGTCCCGTCAACTACAAGGTCATTAGAGACCCGTCCACTGCATAGTTCTAGTGCATAGACTGCACAGACACTACACCAATGCGACGATTATTGGGTATTAGCAGTACCCAGCGTTCCCGAGCGACCACCCATGTCAGTACTAACTGGGCTTGAGTTGCTTAACTTCAGTGATCAGACGAGAACTGGTGTGTCCAACGCAACTCGCCGCTCCCGTGTGTTTTGTGCAGCCAAGTTGCGTTGGACACACCAGTTCTCGTGAGATCACTGAAGTTAAGCAGCGCAAGCCCACGTTAGTACCACTAACATGGGTGGTTGGTAAAGAACGTTAGGTGCTGCAAAGTTCCCCTCTCCTATGTCCACTACCTACCTCCTCATCTCCCGCGAGTAGCCTCCTGTCATGGCTGCTTGGCTGACTCTCCAACCCATCAAATGAATTCAAAGCCGGTTGCCGACCAAAGTTGTAAGCCTCTATGCTTATTTATCTTAGGTCTACAGCTCTTTGGGGCCCTCCACCGACGCCAAGGAGCAAAATCCTCCACCTGGAAATTTTTGCCTCATTTACCCGTTGTATAGTAGAGAGGGTTCTTTTACGTGCAAATGCCATCGTAAACCACACGGGGTCTCGGTTTTACTTCTCATCCAAAAGAAGGCGCACTCGGGGCCTCTCTCTCGCCCGACAGAAGCCAACCCACTTCGATCCAGTATCGAACCTAGAACTACTGACGCAGTTACCGAGCGAGCTACCGACCGAGGCTGGGACAAATAGACTATATTTAATTATTAGTTTTATCTAAAAGCAAATTGTTACTCCCTTATTTTTCCTGAAAAAAAAAAACGGGATATTTTCATTATTTTCACGACGGGGTGACTTCTGATATGCAACAAAGAGGTCATATTTCAAATGCAGAAATGATTTCATGCCATTTTCGTTTAATATATGCAATAGGATAAAAAAAACTTATTTTTAAATGTAGAAAGGCACAATTTTAAATATTAATCGGAGAGTAAACGTGGAAATACAATATTTGAAACTGATAAACGGTCTCCTGCTGCTATAGTTCCCCATTTCATCCTTTCATTTACCTGTTGTCCAAAACTATCATATCTGATTATTGTTGTCAGGCATTAAAAAGGTCTCCTCCTGAATTAATTTAGTCATTCTACCCCTTCCATATTGATTGTTTGAGTGGAAATGGCGGTTGTGAGAAGATTGATTGGCAAAAACACTCACTGCGAGAGAGTAAAATGCAAGAGAATGAAAAATGTCGACAAGTAGTTTATTGTTTAGATGACGGTAAAATAAAAAATAGTTGTCAAAGGATTGTCATAAAAAAAAATAGAGGGATATTATAAGCCGACCGCTGTAACTCGGTTGGAAAGGCATACTTGTCATGAGGATTGCTGATTCGGTGGTCCCCGGCCAACTGAAGTTCATGGCGTATTCCATCATAAAGAGGGCGACCTAAAGTGCATTAATCGCAGGTAGCTAGGATCGATCCAAGACTATTAACGTTTTTTTTTAAACCCCCAATTGATTGAAAATGAAAGAAACCTCAAGTGCATTTCGTATAGTTTTATACACTGTAATTGCAAAATTTCCATGTGTAACGGCTCGCCTACTCCTGGTCCCATCGGTAAATAACCTCTTGAGGTCAGTGGCCAAGGTACGATAATGATAAAGCTAAATTGTGAGCAGAATACATACACGAGTGCTGTTTATTGCAATTCAGAAAAAAAAAAAACTTTGGCGATCCGCTTAGGGATGGCGACTCACCGATAGATGACCGAGGGTAGAGTTATTGTGCTGAGTCGAACCTGGTCGAGGGCAATGGCTTATTTCAGGTGACAGATTTTCCATAAAACAACTTTTCTACGTGGAAATCGACAGAAACTCAAGGTATTTTCGTTCGCCCTCCCCCCCCTTTAGTGCTGATGAAATAAATTGCCGCCAAGGAAAAAATAGGCCGATGTTAAAATAATGGGTTGCATCACGGCTGAAAGTCAGACGTGCGTACGCAGTTCCCATGGGACGAATGCGTACCTAAAGGTAGGAAAATTATTATGGATGAAAGGATGTGGGGGCTAAAATGCAGGGTAGTGTATGATAGCCTCAGTGGAGGGTGGTGAAAAACTCCTGAGAGCACCTACTGGAAGGTGCAACCAAAGAAAACTTAGGTCTGTTCAAAATAATTGAAGTAGTTCATATTTTATTTCAGGAGCTTACTCAAAACCTTGTTTTGGACGTCATTTTAGTATTCGAGACAATAGGCCCCACTTGGATCAGAAAGCCCCTTTTATCAAGCACAGGAGAAACTACGTACCAAGCCAGGTTGGACAACAGTGTCAACGAACGATTTCAATAGTGGCGGATCCAGGGGCAGATCATGGGGGGAAGCACTTCAAAACATGTGCGCCCCAAATATTTGTAAGCATTCAGAATCCCTTAACCTGCCGCGGTGGCGTAGTGGTTAGCACGCTCGGCAACTGCGCCAGTAGTTCTAGGTTCGATACTGGACCGTGGTGGGTCGGCCTATTTCGGGCGAGAGAGAGGCCGCGTGTGTGCCTTCTTTCGGATGAGAAGTAAAACCGAAGTCCCGTGTGGGTGTACCATGGCACTTGCACGTAAAAGAACTTGCTATGCCAGAATCTGCTATGCAACGGGTAGATGAAGCAAAATTTCCAGGTGTAGGAGCTCGCCCCCTGGCGTCGGTAGCATTCCCCAACGAACACTAGACCGACGATAAATAAACGTAGGGGTGCAGCTTTGGCCGGCAACCGGCTGCAGAAAAAACTATGACTAATATATCGCCCTGTGTCCATTCAGAGGGACAAATGGGTACCCGACCCTGCCATAGGCGAGAAAAAGGGTTAGGAGTTGCTTTATTCAGAATCCCTTAGTATAATTCTAGCTAACAAATATAATATGTCCTCTACCAACGGCGTCGCTAGGGTTGGTGCCCCCCCTCTCTCTCGAAAAAAGCCGCTTCTTCTGCTTTGGTGTCACCCCCTTTTCTCATGATGCGAGTGGTGTAACCGGGTGCGGCCCGCACCCCCTATTGACAATACTGTCCTAGAGAATGTCCCATCTTCAGGTGGCTTAGCCAACTACAGATTGGATTGGGGCAGTATAGAAATGGGGATTGCAATGCAAAAATGCCTCATTAGTTGCAAAGTTGAATCATGCATCCAGTGCCGTAACGGGGGTATGAAGCGCCTGTGGCAAGTGTCTAACTTTCGCTTGCCCGTACCCAAATAATGACAAAAAAAACTTTAAACATTTTGCGCCCCAAACCCAATTGCGCCCGTGGCGACCGCTTTCTTCGCCACGCCCTCATTACGGCCCTGCATGCATCAGTTGAAATTTGCGCCCCATTGAGGCACTGAGGGAGCAATTACTGCACTGCTTCCCCCCTGGATTTCAGAGCCTATCAAAATTTTAATTAATCAGTTGTCACCCACCGAAATTAACGAACGTGGCACCCCTTCATTCAACAGCGTTCTATTTTTTCCTAAAACTATAACAGAACTAAAAAATGGCGCCCGTTGTTTATCTTTTCGCCGCCTTTGAAAATTGGAATTCGGTGGAGCGAACATATTTATCATCCATCCATCTCGAAGTTTAATATTACAGATACGACCATACCATTTTGTCGACGATCTACAGGCGATTCTTAAAAAAAAAGCGCAGAGTAAAGCGAGGCAGCGAACGAAGGAGATACAGGTTAGAACGCCTACTAACAACAACAACGACGTCGATGCAATTTCCCTCTCATTTCGATAGTCGCGAACGTAGAGTATGCGTGCCGTGTGTACGACGCCGCTGCCACGACTGTGACGAGACCGGCAACTAACTAAAAGAACGTGGAGAGAACCACGGAGAAAAAGAACATCGAACAAACCTCTTACCTCTCGTCACGCTGCTCCGACGTAACGACGACATTTGTCGGCGACCAGGTGTCACTCTGGTCGATCGTTTGATAACGTTCCATTTCAAAGATGTCACTGCTGTCGTCGTTGGAAATGTCATCATCATCATCGTCGCTACAACCACCACCACCACTCGGGTGTATTATATTGACCCCGTTAAAGGCTGGCGCCCGCGTTGGTACACGTCAATAAAATAACAACGGATCATTCAGCTTCAATTGCATACCATTTCTTCATCAAAACCAACCGTCCATATTTCGCTACAGATCTCGTATTCCTCCTGTCTGCGCGGTTAATACCTCGCACATATCGAGCGTTGTGTGCAAAACGCACGCACGTCCATCCACAAGGAGAGTGACAGTGGAAAGGGGTACCCAATTAGTTGGTGTTAAACGACACTTCTTTCTTCACGTGCGTGCTTTTTCTGACGTGTTTCACAGCACCTGAAAATGTGCATGCACCTTTCAATAGTTCACAATCGTACATGTGTGTCTATTATATATATGTGCATGTAAAAAAAAGAAAAACACCATTTTTGAGTCTATGATCTGTATGTATAAATATATAGATCTTGGATGACAAAGAGTGTCGTCGGTTTCCTGAAACAACGACAGAAAGGAAAGTGAGCGGTTGCCAAAAAAAAAAAAAAGGTGTTATTGTTGTTGTTGTTTTCGTTTTTTTAAAAGCCAAGTGTGTACCATTGTCCAGGTGAGTCGTCCACGTGTGCCTCTTCTTCACCTCTTTTTCTCCTCGTCATCGATGCAGTTGCCATGTTATAGTGCGTTGTTCTGCTACTCTTCGTGTGCGTTCGTTGCCTTGTTACACATCCTTCAAATGCACAAAAGGACATTTATTATTTTTTATATATTGTGTGTATGAACATTTAAAAATATTTTTTATATAACAACTTTTTTATCTATTTATTTATCTACTTATCAAAGAGATATATTATTTCATTGAATACCTCTGTCTCTCTCTGATTGTGGTAATGTTCGTTCGCGTCGGGACGTTGTGACATCATCATCAACTTGTTGAATATTTTTTGGAAATATACATTTCAAAAAAAAGGCACCTTTCGTATATAAAGTATATTGGCCTACAAGAAACGACGAATGAAGCCCTTAGTTATACATATTTAGACACGATTAGGTTCAATTTTTGCCAACCCAATTCAAAGAACATATCCGCCGCCATTATCTTATTCCATTGGACGGGTCATGCAGCTAGAGGTCACAGGTCAGTAATGTATTATAATCGTTTTTAAATATCATTATTAGGTGTAAAGGTCAAGCACTTTAATATACTGAAATGTAATGACGATGTTAACCATATTAATTAGTAGATATCATTTGTTTTGTGGATACAAATCTAATTTTAATCTGCATGATATCAAACCGGAAGTGTGGGGAAGGGCCTGTTTTCCCAAAGAAAACAAGCACGTGATTTCAGTTTCTTACGTTCTGTTTTATGTTTGGTGATGGTTCATAATTTTGTGTGACGTTTTTCATTAAATTAATTGCATGCCAGTTTTAATTTTAATTCTTGGAGGCATTTTTTTTTTGTAAGTTAACAAAAACAACAGAAAATATACAGACACCTGAATGAGACATTGCTTATGTACAGTATATGGAGAATAGGAATGTCTACCCCCATTACTTAATGAAAATGATTAACAATAAACACGTCGTACACACTTGAGCAAATGAAAGGGTGATAATGCTCCTTTACCATCAAATACGTCTGTTAATGAACAGCGGCATTTTTAATCATTACATATTTCTAAACATCAGAAACGAGGTAGCTTGGGGTGGGAGACATTGCAGAAAAGATGAGAAGGAACCGGCTGAAGTGGTATGGGCATGTGATGAGGAGGGGAGAGGAGGAGCCTATTAGGTCCATTGTGGGACTGCAGGTAGTTGGGGGCACCAGAGGTAGGGGGAGACCAAAACGGACGTGGGAGCAGGTGGTGCAAAGAGACATGGAGGTGTGCGGGGTGGAGGAGGACCTGGTTGGGAATCCGCAGACCCGACCCTGCCTCAGGCGGGAGAAGGGTGAGATGAGGATGATGATGATGAAACAGTAAAAAAACATATCTAGTCTAGGCCTAGACCCGTTCGCGCTAATGGCATGGTCGGGTACCCATCTTTGTCCTGTTGGATGGACACATGGGCGATCTGTTGCACTTTATGTTCTTATACGCAGCCAGCTGCCGATCAAAGTTGCGGCCCTCGTGCTGATTTACATCGGTATACTGTTCGTTGGGACACTCCACCGACGCAAAGGGACGAACTCCTACACTCGTGAATTTTGTGTGATATACCCGTTGCATAGTAGAGAGGGTCCTTTTACGTGCAAATGACATCGTACATCACACGGGACCAAGGCTTTACTTCCCACCCGACGGCAGGCCTACTCGGGACTTTAGCGTGAAAGATGTCAACCCATTTTTTTCCAGTATCGAACCTGGAGCCACTGACACAGTAATCAACCACGCTACAATCTGCACCACTGAGGTGGGTTTATCTAGAGTCTAGACTGTCGATATAAAAACCAAATTAAAAAAAACGCAGCCGTATTAAGAAGTTTTGCACGCAAATGTGTAAAATTTCAAACATCCTCCAATTTTAATTCATTTATTATTCTTAAATTGCCATTGTTAATTACAAGTTACCCGGCATTTGTGTTTGTGCATGTGTGTCTGCGTGCTCATATGTTGCAGATGCAAAATAAATACTGGGGTCACTTGTCAGACATTCGCTGTCCCTCAACATTTGAAGTATCCCCCATATCGTTTTCTTTTTTTTTGTTATGGTTATTATTGTTGTTAGGGAAATGACCTTTGCTGCACACCTGGGCATCAATAAGGAGAGAAGGGGGAGGGTCAAAGATATCAATCTACGTCAGTCTACTGTACCTTAGTGGTTCAAGCCGAATGGCATTATTTCATGAAACCACTCTGCGCAGGTTCGATCCAATAATTATTTTTCCTGGTCAGCTTAGAGAGGGTGAGGGACGAAAAGAAGTGGGAGAGGAACCATAACGGCTTCTGTGAAGTGGGTGCCAAACTTAGTAACCAACCCGCCAATCAACACAAACCGAACCTTTTATATACGAAATATGAACATCAGCAAAATTCTCACGTATAATAGGAGCATCAACAACAGTGCCAGATTTACCATTGTGCTTAGGTGTGCTTAAGCATAGGGCCCGTAGTCGGGGTGTGGGTGCTCCCCGACTACGGGGAACTTCTCCTAAATTTCTTGAGTATGTATGCCTGACTGCCTCTATACCTCCTGACTACCTCCTTGAGGGCCAAAATGAAGGAACCCCGTAACTTAACTACAATAGCAGAGGGCCTGATTTGTCCTATATCCCCCACTGGTCACCAGTGCCCCTTTTGTGGCCCGTCGTCAGTGGCGTCTCTAGGGAGTGCGGGCCGCACGGGGTGACACCACTCCCACCATGAGAAATGGGGTGACACCAAAGCAGAAGAAGCGGTTTTTTTCGGGAGAGCAGGGTGACACCAACCCTAGCGACGCCACCGCCCGTCGTCCCTCCTTTCGCCAGTAAATAACTGTTCGAACCTGAGAGGCCCATCTTAAAGGCCACCAAACATAATATTAAAAAGGAAAGGGTGTATGGGCAGGGGCTGAGAACGATACTTTTGACGTGTGCAATTGCTTTAGGCAGACGACAGCGCTTCTGCATAGTTCTACAAATGCCTGCGGGTTCTACTCCCAGCAAAACGACTAATCAATCCTGACTGGTTACTGATCCAACCCTGGACGGTTACACGAGATTCCTAAGAAGGGGGTGAGATCTCCAGTTATCCAAAGGCCTTGTGTAGAATTTATTTATTGATTGGTTAGTTTTGATATGCAGCATCATGTAACGATGCGTAAATTTGTAAACTCACCACCACCTCCTCTTCTGAACGCCTTCATCCCTTTTTGGTGAGACAGGGATGTTATACTCTTTTGAACACTTAGGGCCTATTTTTATCAAACGTCCATTATTTAGTCCTTTGGCCACTTTAGGTCTGAAAACGAAAATTATTGTTATTCATCAGTCGATAAAACGTGAACTACCGTTGGACATATGAACGAGAATAATGTTATCTCACACAAAGTGTCCTTCAATTTAGGCAGTTACCGGTGGTTGTTATCTCGTCATAATCCCGCAGAATAATTTGTTGCTTTTCCTTCATCTGCTGATCGGACATCTCTTTTGCATTGTAGTAGCAGTTGTGTAGTGGTCATAGCAGGGTAAGAAGAAGGAGGAGGAGGAGAGGGTTGAAAGAGTGAGGTACGTTGATGATTTCTTCCTACTCGTCTGTGCGTCTCTCTCAACCCTTTCTCTCGCGTTGCGTTGGTCGCTCAATTAACTGCAAAAATTCTGGATAAATTGATACAAATGAAGGCACCTTAATGGGACATACTCGATATCGAATTGCTCATTATTTGGTGCATTTTCGTAGAGGCTTATTACGTTAACAGCAACGAAAACAGAATTAGAAAATGGTCAAGGTAGAAAGACGGACATAAAAGACTTGCTGAATTTCAAGGAAATGCAGTTTTCTGCCGTTAAAGTAAGCTATTATTCTGAGTTCTTTATTTAACTTCGGTATTTCTGTTGCTGAAGGTAATTTACCGATGCCGAAGAGGAGGAGAACGAACTCCTCCTACGCGTGGGAATTTTACCGATGTGCATATAGAATGAATGGGCCTTTTAACTGTGGGCGGATATGGTCCACGCCGGCAAGGATCGATCCTGCATCCATGATCTCAAAGTGAGATCACTGTCATTAGGTCGACCAAGCGGACAGACAAATAGGTGGTCGCTTTTAAAGCCCCCTCCCTCTGATAAGGGTCCCACTAATGCACTTTTAGTCAGATGGGAAGTAAAATCCGTGAGTGGGTGCACCCTAATGAGGTGACACCAGACTGAATGATAAATGGCTAATTTGAAACAGCAAACGGGACCCTCGTTGAACCCCGTGTCCTGTATCTCAATGGTAGTAGGCTGCTCGATTCCTTAGCTGAGAGCTTCCTCGGTAGCTGTGATAGGGTGCTTGATCCGTGAGCCCATGGATACAGGGCGGTAGAAGGGGGGTAGGGTAATACGTGCAGATCTGCAAAATTTCCAGGTTAGGAACCCCCCCTGGCGTCGGCTAATTATTTCCGAAACAGTCAACCAAACCCATCCGACATGAGATATGAAAAGTCTCAAGTTGTCCCATATTGGAGCGAAATCTAAAAACACCTACGCCCTATTTTCGCTCGTAATGTGTCACTGTCATCATTGTCATCTACACAGAAAAGAAATGCCAAGTTCGGCAAAAGTCCCTATTCCACATCGGCCCCTCTCTAATGGAGCGACTTATTGCGTTGGACACACCAGTTCTCGTCTGATCACTGAAGTTAAGCAGCGCAACCCCAGTTAGTACCGACATGGGTGGCCACTTGGAAGAACTGGGGGTACTGCTAATACCCAAAAATCGTCGCATTACTGTAGTGTCCGTGCAGTCTCTGCATCAGAACTATGCTGTGGACGGGGCTCTAATGACCTTGTAGTTGAAGGGCCCTAAAACGCATGCAAGCATACTAAAATAGGTGCTACAGTTTATCTTAAAAAGTTGATCGTAGCAGTTGTTTTGGACCTCTATCTGTGCTTATCTGAAAAATATAAAATGATGGTCTATTACGGAGAAGGACGAAGTCCGCGAAGGCAATATTTCCTAAGAAAATCAATTCCAAGGAAATCTAAGAAGTCGCCACAAGAATTGCTATCAAAATGAGAGGAACCAATTTATGTAGTTAAAATATTCTCGACATCTGTACGCTGGAGGTGGGGCCCTTCGTGTTTCACCAATTTCTCCAGGACCCGTATTATGTTTTTGCTAGTACCGGCTTGTCTCTCGATAGTCCCGTGCAATGAGATCTAAAGCCGTGGTCCCTTATGGCAGTGTTTCTCAAAGCGTGTTCCGTGAAACCACTTCAAGTGTTCCGCAAAAAATTTAATGCACAAATAAAGCAATGGAGAGATACTCGGATGTGACCCGCAGAATCAATGGGGGAGGGGGTCACTGAAGCGGAGACAGGCAAGCGGAGTCCTGTGTGATAGGAGGATCCCAATCTAGTTGAAAGGGAAGTTCTACAGGACAGTGGTTCGACAAGCTATGCTATATGGATCAGAGTGCTGGGCAATGAGGACGAGCTACGTAATTAGAATGCGAGTAGCCAAGATGCGAATGCTGTGGCACATGTATGGCGTGTCGAGAGCTGACAGAATGAGGAATGAGCATACTAGAAGTAACCTGGGGTGGTGGACATCGCCGAAAAAATGAGGGAGAATAGGCTGAGGTGGTATGGACACGTCATGCGAAGAGGGGAGGAGGAGCTCGTTAGGTTACTAACAGAAATGCAGGTGGTCGGTAGCACCAGGGGCAGGGGGAGACCAAAGCAGATGTGGGAACAGGTTGTCCGTAACGGTGTGAGTGTGTGGGGTGGACGGGGAACTTGGGGAGAGATAGACGAGAGTGGAGGGCTAGAACCCGCAGACCCGATCCTGCCACAGGCGGGATAAGGGTATCATGATGATGTAGTAAATACCAAGTGTAGAAGGTGTATAGCCTGCTTTAAAGTTTATGTTGAATTGTAAGTGTTCCGTGCTACTAAAATGTCAATTTAGTGTTCCCTGACTTCAAAAAGATTGAGAACCACTGCCTTATGGCATGTGCAGTGTCTCCTCTTACACTTGTCCACACGGGACGAGATTATCAGATGTAGGCACTGAGATCCCCAGGATTTACTACCTACGACTACCGTCACCATCATTATCATCATACCCTTATCCCACCTGTGGCAGGGTCGGGTCCGCGGTCCATTGAACATGCTCTAACTGGGGACACCCCAGTCAGGCGTCTGGAACCCGCAGGAATATTGGCTGGTTGGCTGTGGAGGGGGATGCCGGCCTACCCCACTTTTCCAACACCGCGTTATACAACCAAAATATAAAGATTGGCAGGTAAATTAATGCTTTCTCGGTTATAATAGAGTTTTCTGGCTGCGTTTCTTTCCGACGTACGCTACGCAATGCAGACGAATCGTGAACTGCGCAGACGCACACAGTGTCTGAGTTTGCGCAGTTGACAATTTGTCTGCATTGCGTAGCGTACGTCGGATAGAAACCCAGCCAGAAAACTCTCTAATATTGTATGGTGTCTGACCTATTGCACAATAACTATAATGCAACAGGAGTCAGGCTAATGCCTTACTACATCACCTGTCCGTCCACAAAGTCAAGACCTGAAATTCGGATGTATGGCTCTCTACTGACCACTACTCCTTTTAATTCGCCTCTTACAACAAGAGCAGGCCTGAAGTGTGTGCAAACGGTGCAGCTGCCACATTTATGAAGGCCCACGACCCTGCACGATCTATATCTTGCAAATTTAATAAATAACATTGCTTTTCTTGTCAAGAATCTGTAATTTGTAGGCCCAATTATGACGTTGTCCTGTGGAAGCCATGGCTTGAATTTAATCCCGGATCGACTCAACATTATCAGTATCACTGTTCCTCTATCCTGCCTGTGGCTAGATCGGGTCTCTCGCCTATCTTCCACCAGGACCCCGTCCACCCTACATAATACCATATTCTTACGGACAATCTGCTCCCACCTACCGCAGTGTTCGCATCTCAGCTACTTGCATTCTATCGACGTGGTTCTTCCTCACTGCCCAACACTCCGATCTGTACAACATGGCTGGCCTTACCACCGCCCTGTAAACCTTTCCTTTAAACTTTATTGGGGCCCTCCTGTCACACAGGACTCCGCTTGCCTGCCTCCACTTCAACCATTTTTATTTTTTGGTTTGTTGGTGTTTTAAAGCCTTTCAACTTCAAAGGTCATTAGAGCCCCGTCCGCTGCGTAGTTCCAATGCAGAGAGTGCACAGACACACCACGTTGATGCGACGATTTTTGGGAATTATTAGCAGTACCCAATTCTCCCAAGTGGCCAAGCACGTTAGTACTAGATGGGGTTGCGTTGCTTAAATTTCTGTGGCAGACGAGAATTTTTGCGCCCAACGCAATAAGTCCCTCCCCCCACTTCCACCATCCCTCATTGATTCTATTGGGAACATCCGAATCTATCTCCCCGTTGCTTTGGAACACTGATCCTAAGTACTTTACCTCTTGCACCTTTGTCACCAGCTCGCCGCCAGAAAATACATCACCATTACTTCCCTGGCATTCCCAATTGCAAACTAAAAACTGTCTTCTTTATCTTCAGGTTCCCCTTTCCTATCGCTATTCTAATATCATTGATGCCCTTCTGTACTTCCTTTCTGGAGTCACCGAGCGGCGAATTGCGTTGGACACACCAGTTCTCGTCTGATCACTGAAGTTAAGCAGCGCAACCCCAGCTAGTACTGACATGGGTGGCCGCTTGGGAAAACTGGGTACTGCTAATACCCAAAAATCGTCGCATTAATGTAGTGTCTGTGCAGTCTTTGCATCAGAACTATGCTGTAGACGGGGCTGTAATGACCTTTGCAGTTGAAGGGCCCTAAAACACCAACAAACAACAACAACAAATCTGGAGTCACTAAGTTTCTCAGCCTTGTCTGCAAATACCATGTACGGAGGTGCCCATTCCTCTACACTAAGTCAGCAGGTCGTCCATAACCAGAATGAAAAAGTATGGACCTAGTGCTGACCTTTGATGCACCCCCAACCTTCACTTGGCAACCTACAGTATTTCCCCAGGACCAGCTCTACTACATGTATACTGTATTTCACTACGGAACCGACACCACTTCTCGTCTGATCACTGAAGTTAAGCAACGTAAGCCCAGTTAGTACCGACATGGGTGGTCGCTCGGGAAAGCTGGGTACTGCTAATACCCAATAATCGTCGCATTAGTGTAGTGTCTGTGCAGTATATGCATTAGAACTATACAGTGGACGGGTCTCTAATGACCTTGTAGTTGCTGGGACCTTAAACTCCAACAACAAACAGAAACGGAACCGACACGGACTGGAGAGTGGGTTCCCCTCGAATATTTCTAAAACAATATTATTGTAAGAAATTCGAGCAGCTCAAGAAAGAGAAGGAAGACAACATTACTGTATCGGCTATAATAATATTATTATTAATATTTCGCATCTAAGGATATATAATTTCTACTTACTTTAATGGTAGAAGTAGGTAGTACTTGATGTCTAGGAGGGGAGAGTCAATTCTTTCAAAATCTGCCCAAATGAGAACAACGACCATTTCTGTTGTTCACTCTGATCATTTCGTATGAAATTCACTTTCACAATTCTGAATAATAAATACAAATTAAACGAGAACGGATATGCAGGCTTTTTTTAGCATCGCACATACATACGAGTGGTTTGGTAATTTCTTGATTAAGTAATCGGATTGAATGCCAAATGGGCCCATTTCTCGCCTCTCACCACCTACGTTAGCTAGAAAGAGACACCCAGAGAGAGAGCGAGCGAAGAAAAATATATTTGATTTATAATAAATTACGCGCGTACTGGCACATTATTTAGGTCAGAAAACAGAAAAGACACGATAGTTATCTGCATAACTGATTTACAAATAGGTATGTGTATGCAAAATATGTTTACATTTGCGAGAAAACTATAAAAGTGAGAGAGAGAGAGAGAGGAACAGGAAGAGAAATATTCCCAAAATTTGCCTCTCAATTCTTATAGGAATTTAATAACTGCAAATAAATGCTGTTACTATCAAATTCAATTTTTGAGTTATGAAGGAAAAGGTGGATGGATGGAGGTATGAGTGCAGGATGTTGTTGCAGTATACAACAACCTCTAGCTGCGTGATTTGTTTTTTTTACCGATAAAAATAACTATTACCGTTAGTATTACTTCAGCCAATGACATCACAATACGAATATATCCTATATTTAAATTAAAGGACTTCCTTCCTTCCTTTCCTCGCTGTTTTTCCTCATCTCTTCTCATCATCCTGACAACGAAAAGAATAATAAAAACAGGGTATTGTCATAAATAGGACAATAATACGTCAAGTCAATATTGAATTGTTAAACCAATCAAATAACACTCTTGCTATTAACAACATATTTTTCATTTGACAGAAAATATTGTGTTGAGTAACAAATTTTGAATTTAGACTTTGAAATGCCAAGTACTGAGCATCATTCTGTCTCTCTCTCTGAGCATCATTCTGTCTATTTTACGTACTTTGATTTGATAGAAACTCACCGTATGATTCCGAGAAATTGTCATCATGGTAATTGCATTATTCTTTCCATCTTGAATAAGTTTTATTTTTCATGACTTATTTACAATCAGTCTTATTTCTTTTTTTTTTATTATTATGTCACTGCTCACATTTTATCGTCTCTCTCGCTATCTCTGCTGCCTCTCCTTCTCCCTGTCACTTTCACGATAACATCATCAAGAGCAGCATCTCGAAACTAGAAATATAATATCAATCTTTAAATATAAATTTTATCTCATCCCTCCTTACGTTCTTGTAGTAAGTAATACTTTCTTACACTCCATCACCCATCTCCTACTTTTAAAAATTGGCGTCTATAAACTTAGTACACACTCCAATCATTTCTTTTGATGAAAAGTTCATGCAAATTTAGACACAGTCTATCTCTCTTTCCTCTCTACAGATCTATATTTATTCATGGCATGATTTGTTATACCCGATTCGTGTGTTTAGAGATTTATATAGTAACAGTGGGAGAATTGGCATTTTTGAGTGTAGAAATACAGAAAACTGTAAAAAAAAGATATTTGTTGCGACCGTGTAAGACGACAGGGTGTAGAGTATAACAGAAAAAAAATCATGGCATGGTGAGAAAGTTACCTTATCCATCCAATAGTTATGAATGTATAAACGTGGTTGGAATGTAAAATTTGGTCATAATAATGGTAAAAAAAAAGGAGAAAGGGAAATTTTTTTTTGTAAATCTCCTCTATAATTCCAGAATGTCGAAATGTTATTCAAAAAACAACGGAAATATATCAGATACTCCATTCATTACCAGTAATGTTATGTTTTGTCATATGCCCGAAATCACAAGTGTCACTATGTCACTCAGCTGACAAGAATCTAAATTGGGACATTTATAGGGAAATAAATGAATAACAAGATAAGAACTAGATTGAATATCATTAAATATAATTAGGTGGCGCGACATTTTTCTCAATATAACATAAACGTGGGTTCCCTTGCCTTTTTTACTTGTAATGTAGCCAGGTTTGCTTTTCCTTTGACACAACCAAGGTCAGTGGCTGATTTTCTTTCCGATATCCAACTTGAAATGCTTCTTGCATCCGATATAACCTGCCTCTTCACCGACCGTAAAACACAACCAAAAATTGGATATGAACATGATCTAAAAATGGATTTAATCATGCATAATGTAGTTTTTTTAGTAGAGAAATAAGTCTTGAATTGTGCGCTCGAATACTACGACAGTGCTTCTTCCAGGTTCGATACTCTTAGAACCCTCATAGAGACCCCCAGTGCTCCTTCCGTCGTTGTTGTTTGTTGGTGTTTTAGGGCCCTTCAAACTACAAAGGTCATTACAGCCCCATCCTCCGCATAGTCCCAATAGAGATACTGCACAGATACTACACTAATGCGACGATTTTTGGGTATTAACAGTACCCAGTTTTCCCAAGCGGCCACGCATGCCAGTACTAGCTGAGGTTGCGCTGCTTAACTTCAGTTGTTGTTGTTTGTTGCTGTTTAAGGTCCCATCAACTACAAGGTCATTAAAGACCCGTCCACTGCATAGTTCTAATGCATAGACTGCACAGACACTACACTAATGCGACGAGTATTGGGTATTAGCAGTACCCAGTTTTCCCAAGCGGCCACACATGCCAGTACTAGCTGGGGTTGCGCTGCTTAACTTCAGTGATCAGACGAGAACTGGTGTGTCCAACGCAATTCACCGCTTCTCCTTCCGTCAGATTGGAAATAAAGCCTGGCCCTGAATGGTGTGTGCGATGTCACTTGCAGCAAAAGAACCCTTTCTGCATGTTACGAGTAGATGGGCAAAATTTCCAGTTGTAGACATAGGGCAGTGGTGGCGAACCTGTGACCCACCGCCCAATTTTAAGTGACCCGAGCGTGAATCGTATCTAGTTTATAGTCTAATAAACAACAGTAAATTTCACACTGATGTGGAACGTGGGAGCAGGTTGTCCGTAAAGATATGCCAGTGTGTGAGGTGGACGGGATCCTGGTGGGATGTAGGCGGGAAAGAAGGGCTAGAACCCGCCGTCCCGACCTTGCCACAGGCAGGATAAAGGTATTAACTAGATTACTATTTTTGTGGGTTGGGGAGTAAGCCAGGCAGCCATAACAGGACGAACCCTTAGGAGGCTGCCTACGGGAGAGGAGGAGGTAGGTGAAAGGACGAAGGAGAGGATTAATTTGCAGCACCCAATGTTCTTTACCAACCACTCAAGTTGGTATTGACGTGGGCTTTCGCTGCTTAACTTCAGTGATCTCACGGGAACTGGTGTGTCCAGCGTATGATGATGATGATGTTCTCTATTTGCTACTTTAATAAACTTCATTCATTGTTTTTTTGTTTTGTTGGAGTTTAAGGTCCCGTCAACTACGAGGTCATTAGAAACCCGTCCACTGTATAGTTCTAATGCATATACTGCACAGACACTACACTAATGCGACGATTATTGGGTATTAGCAGTACCCAGCTTTCGTTGTTTCGTTGTACCCAGCGTGCGTTGCTTAACTTCAGTGATCAGACGAGAACTGTTGTGTCCAACGCAAAACTTCATTCATTATTAATAATAATTTATTTTTATGCATAAAATTGAATAGTGCCTTGCACCTGACCCGCCGACAACTTTTTGCTTTTTTTCGTGTTATTGTGACCCGTTCGCTACCACTGGCCTAGGACCTTGCCCGTGGCGCCTGTAAATTGCCTCAATGACCAGTAAGACGACCATAAATAAGCAGAGGGGGGAGGGGGGGGTTGAACATTCGGTTGACAGCCAGATGCGTATTTGTTTTGTTTGTTGGTGTTTAAGGTCCCGTCAACTACGAGGTCATTAGAGACCCGTCCACTGCATAGTTCTAGTGCATAGACTGCACAGACACTACACCAATGTGACGATTATTGGGTATTAGCAGTACCCAGCTTTCCCAAGCGACCACCCATGTCAGTATTAACTGGGCTTACGTTGCTTAACTTCAGTGATCAGACGAGAACTGGTGTGTCCAACGCAACTCGCCGCTCCCTTCCAGATGCGTAAGAATACCGTCCAGTAGATAATCCATGTGTTCCAGTAGGACAAAATGGGTACCCAACGCTACCGTAGGCGGGAAAAGGATTTGTAGATTGATTAAAATCCGACTTTACTTTTCCATTAGTAGAAATGAATTGAAGTAGCAATAAATAGCTTGTTGACGTAGATTGTTTACCTTTTATTTGCCGATAATCAATTCCATTCCCGGTCTTTTATAAACAACTAAATAACCCATCCAGCCAATTTTCTCTCTGGCTCGGAATTTAAAGTATATTTTATTAATAAGAAACTATTAAGATTAAATCAGGTTGGCAAAAAAAATATTATTTTGTATGTATATACTGTATTTCTAATCCGTTGCTATCTCTGTAAGGCAGTTTCTAAAAAAAGATATACACATTATCATTAATTTACCTGATAATCTTAATTTTGTTTACGACTACGTACGCTGATCCTTAATATCTAACGATTCATCTAGAAACTGTGGCTTAACTGGTATATTTTAGATGGTTGAGTTAATAGACATTTCCGGCACTACTCAAAATAAGGGCGTGTCAAGCACAAAAGAAGGGAAGGTCTACCAATTTATCTCCACAACTTAATATACTTTCATTCCTAGAAGCCGACCAAGATATGCCATTCTTAGCTTGTGGATTTACCTGCCGTTGTCTTCTTAGATGTCTTCTTATTTCGTCTTTCAGCTGTTCCGTGCATCTTCCGTGTGACGGATTGAGTTTCATTAAATTCTCATTACAGCAGTTGATCCACTTAATACACTTCCTTACCAACCTTTATCGTCTTAATAAGAAGAAAAAAGGGTTAGATGTATATCTTAGAGATGGGTGTGTTGGGTTTTTCTCTTTCTTGAAATTGCAACAGTTGCATGTCAGGTGTCCCATCCGATGACGCTGTCTCGCCGCTCCTCGCATTAGTGTTGACCATCCATTTTCGTTTCATCCCCAGTATTGTTGTCAGAATGCAGTAATTAAGAAAGTTAGCCCAGTTTAGAAAAGTAATCTTTCTTCCCCAGAGGTATCATTTCATCTTTGAATAAAAGTTGCATCTTATTTCACATGTAGTAGGTAGATTTCAGTCATCGGTTAACTCGGGATGAAAGTTCTCTCTACATGAGACATGTTAGAGATTATTTTTCTAACAGCTCCTAGTCTTGTTTACAAAGTTTTGAGATTAAGAGTTCTGTTTTACCCATCGCGTTTAATTGATCGCTATCGTGATGAGTTTTTGCCATTTTTAAGGCTGCAAGCATTAAGACTACAAGGCTTTCCAGGGGGAAAGAGGAGCTTATTAGGTCCATTGTGGGACTGCAGGTGATTGGAGGCACCAGGAGTACGGGAAGACCAAAACGGATTTGGGAGCATGTGGTGCAAAAGAACATGGAGGCATGCGGGGTAGAGGGGGACTTGGCAGGTGATAGGCGGGAGTAGAGGATAAGAACCCGCAGACCCGACTCCGTTTGTTGTTTGTCTGTTGGTGTTTTAGGTCCCATCAACTACAACGTCATTAGAGCCCCGTCCACAGCATAGTTCTTATGCAGAGACTGCACAGACACTACACTAATGCGACGATTTTTGGGTATTAGCAGTACCCAGTTTTCCCAAGCGGCCACCCATGTCAGTACTAGCTGGGGTTGCGCTGCTTAACTGCAGTGATCAGACGAGAACTGGTGTGTCCAACGCAATTCGCCGCTCCTATTAGGTCCATTGTGGGACTGCAGGTGATTGGGGGCACCAGGAGTAAGGGAAGACCAAAACGGATGTGGGAGCGGGTGGTGTAAATAGACATGGAGGCGTGTGGGGTAGAGGGAGACTTGGCAGGTGATAGGCGGGAGTGAAGGATAAGAACCCGCAGACCCGACCGAGGGTGAGATGAGGATGAAGGTTGCAAGACTAACTACGATTACTCTCAGTATGATTTCAGAAGAAGCAGCAATAGAATTCTACTGCTGTATGTGCGTTTGCAAGATATTTACCGCACCTTGCTTATAAATAAAGTTTCTTCTCGCTCTAATAGCCAATTGACACTATCATAACTAGTAAATTTATAACATTTTCAATCGTGAGTTTCTCTCTATTTCACTACCTGTCAAAGTAACTAACGTTGGCAATGAATCTTTAATGATGGCAAGAAGCACACCCTTATCGCCACTGAGCAGAATTCCGATTGTAGCCTTGTAAACCATCTATTCTTCACTTCAATTCTCTTAAATCAAGAACCGTGTCCGAAAAAAAATCTACTGAAACAGTGAGTAGTTGATATCGAAGTTATTCAATTTAAGTTTGGTTGTGTTTTTTTCTTTCTTTATGTTAAATGTTGGAAAACACACTCCGCCATTTTCTCTTCATTTGTCTTTTTTCGAATAGTTGTCGATTCTCTTTTTTGATTTTTCGAACGCACGGCACGTGCGGTCCATAGCACGTGACTCGAAAACCATTCCGACAAGGGTATCAACTGAATTATATGGCGACTATTGCTTATTTAACAGTTTTTATTTCTTCTCCTAATTCCTTTGCCGAAATTGTCATTGTGTCTTTCAAGGTTACCGGGGGCGTCGTCGTTATTTGATGGATTTACGAAGTTGTTCACTTTTCCTAATTGGAATACTTAGAATCATATTATTTGGTTGAGTTTTGTTTATGGTCAATAAACGACTACCATGTAGCCATTTCATGCATGACATTGTATGTAAATGGTACTCGTAGACGACGGTTCCATCGATACTCCACTCCTTAATGTTCAGGGGCTCACTTTGAGTCTCTTTTAGTCAGCATTACGACATATTAGTCGGATAATGAGATCTCTAAAGCTAATTGCATGGGTTTCAATCCCCAAAAAGTGTAGGGACTGAAATTTTTGTAATTAAGTCATTTCATTTGTAGATTAAGGCCTCGATGCCCATTGTGTATATGTGAGAGACAGAGGAGAGAGCCTTTTCAATTCCACTAATGAGATTCTCTGTAACCATCCACGCATCATTTAGTGCCTACTTTCAGTGGTGTGGCAGTTATTATTAGGTTTTCTATTAAACAAATTAACTAATGGCATTATTCCAAGTACTCACTGGTAGTTCCATGACCTCCAACAGGTTACAGTTCTGGACTCGAGAATTCCGCCCATCAAAATGTTGTTTCTGTTTAAAAGGGACCATTTTCTTTTTCATTGTGGTCAGCAACGTTTCTACGAATGTCGCATGCTTCGTCGTTTTAATTATGGATACCATAATTAAAGAGTTTGGAGGTTTCATTTCGTCATTATCCTTAAGACCGTTTGGTAAAAAATGAAGCCCATGTTTCCTCCAAAAAATGCAACGGTGCTCCACAAACAAATGCACTGTTACTAATAATTTAACTAATTGTTCAATCGTAAACCTTAGTTTCAAAATAGGATGTATAATTTACAAGTATTTCACAAGATCCACTTAATCAGGGCCGGCCCTAGAGTTTGCGGGACCCAAGGCAGCAGACAATAGAGGTGCCCTAGGCAGCAGGCGATAGCGGGGCCCAAGGCAGTCGCCTCGTTCGCCTTGCCCTCAAGCCGGCCCTGCACTTAATACCTGCCTCGGTGGCACAGTGGCTAGCACGCTCGGTAACTGCGTCAGTAGTTATAAGTTCGCCACTGGACCGAGGTGGGTTGGCTTCTTCCTGGTAAGAGACAGGGCCCCCGAGTGCGCCTTCTATCGGATAAGAAGTACGATGGTATTTGCACGTCAAAGAACCCTCTTTAGATGTGGCAGAATTTCCTCTTGGAAGAGCTCGCCCCCTCCCCCCTCGGCGTCGGTGTAGTGCCCCAACGAACCGTAGACCGACGATAAATAAGAATAGGGGTTGTAGCGTTGGTCAGCAACCAGCTGTAGAAGACTATGTCCAATATACCGCCCTTGTGTCCAATCAGAGGGACACAATGGGTACCCGACCCTGCCATAGGCGAGGAGAGGGTTAGGAGATGCTTGCAATATTGCGAGAGTCCTTTGTCGGGGTGTAACCGCTGACATAGGCGGGAAAAGGGTAAAGGGGATTGCTTTAGGTCAACATTCAGAAAAGAATGTAATACAGGGATAGCTCTGTAATTGGTACACCCGGGGGACCCAGCTAAAGTGTACCCATCAGAGGGGGTGTACCCATAAGAGGGGTAGTAATAGCCTATGAATGAAAAAATCTGTGCCTGAAGAATTTGTACCGATATGAGGGGTGTACTCATAGAGAGGTTTTACTGTACTAACGTGGGCTTGGCGCTGCTTAACTTCAGTGATCTCACGAGAACTGATGTGTCCAACGTTACTGTCAGACTGGTGTGTCCATATTACACAAACGGTTTGGGGAGCCGGCCAAGCAGCCATAACGGGCAGAACCTTGTGGAGGCAGCTCGCGGGTGAGAGGTAGGTAGGAGTGGGGGGATGTAGGAGAGCGGAAATTAGCAGCACCCAATGTTCAACCAACCACCCATGTCGGTTCTAACGTTGACTGCGTTGCTTAACTTTAGTGATCTGACGAGAACTGGTTTTTCTTTGTAAATATCCAGTTAATGGCGTGTGGAAGACATCCTGAAACGAATTTCGAACTCGAGCCCACTGTTCTAGCTTCATAATTCTATTCCTTTTTATATTTCACTGCCTCTCAGAAGGGCCATACGCCAGTGAAATCTCGAACACGTGACTTTTTTCATCGCCTTCATTAAATCAAAAACCTCGTAGGTGCATTGTAATGGTGACGCCGTGAGATCTTATATGGCAGCTCACCACTTAATATCTACCTTGAGAAATGGCGGTGTAGATGATTTTAAAGCAAATTAGTCTTGAGGGCAGTATAAACTTCTAAATGTATTCTTTACAGTCTGGGCTCTCGCTACACGTTACGTCAACAAATTGCAATATGTCCATTATGATTTAATAATTACAACAAAGTGTTATCAGTCTCCAGACTAAAATGGAGGGCCAGTTAACAATGTTATGGTCTGCACTAAGAAATGATTGAAATATTAATTCTAGCTATGCATCGCAGATATTCATTATTTTTACTTAATAGGTAGTAGTTGGCTAGGGCATGAGCCTGACTCCTGCTGCATTTTAGTTATTGTGCAAAAGGTCAGACACCATATTATAACCAACAAAGCATTAATTTACCTGCCAAAAATTTCTATTTTGGTTGTGTAATGCGGTGTTGGAACAGTGGGCTAGGCCGGCATCCCCCCACAGACAATTCAGCCAATATTTCCTGCGGGCTCCAGACGCCCTGCTGGGGTGCCCCCAGTCAGAGCATGTTCATTGGACCCGCAGACCCGACCCTGCCACAGGCGGGATAAGGGTATGGATGATGATGAGCTATAGTTGGTTACGTTTTCTTGTTGAACAGTCCTGCATTTCCCGCCTATCGCAGAGTCGCCACCGATTTTTGTCGCTCTCGATAAACGCATGGGCGATCTGTTGGACTGTTTTTACGTAGCCGGCTGCCGACCAAAGTTGCAACCCCTGTGCTTATTTATCGTCAGGCTGCTGTTCGTTGTGCAACCCGTAAGAGGAGCGGCTGTATGGCGACCCCAGCTAGTACTAGCATGGGTGACAACTTGAAACACTGGGTACTGCTAATATCCAAAAATTGTCATAACAGTGTAGTGTCTGAACAGACTCTCAATTAGAACTACGCAGTGGATAGGGCTGTGATGATCTTTGTAGTTGCAGAGCCCTAAATCACCGTCCATAGGCTATTGCTACCTCTCTTATGGGTATACTTTGACCGGGTCCCACAGGTGTACCAATTAGAGAGGTTTCACTGGAGCATATTTCTCAGGTGCGCCTACAATTATTTGTAGGATTTCAAATGCGCCCCGATTTCAAAAAGTTTGAGAACTATTGATCTAGACCAGGGGTCTTCAAACTGTGTTCCGCGGAACCCCAGAGTTCCGCAATACATCTCTGGGGGTTCCGCGAGTCAAAATGAAAATTCGTTAGCAGCGGCAAGATATACTTTTCTAAAGGTGAGATGGGGTTCCCCGAAAACATCTTATAGTTCTAAGGGTTCCGTGAGTCGACAAAAGAGAGTTAGTGGTGAAAGTCGACGAAGACGAAACGAACGATACGAGGTCAAATGAGGCAACTGTGCATGCTCACGAAAAGCAGACCAGCAATTGAGCTTGCGTATTTGCCTCATTTGACCTCGTATCGTTCGTTTCGTCTTCGTCGACGTTCACCACTAACTCTCTATTGTTTGAAGACTACTGATCTAGACGATGAGAAATGACTGTTGAAGTTAGAGTACCGACTAGGCATTTTGCCTAGTTCCGTATCACCGCACTTCAACGCTAATCACGTCGCCACTGATGACATTTTGATGACGTTTTGTGCTAATGCGTTATGAAGGACCGCCAGCACAATTCCTTAAGTGCAGCGCTTTATTTGGAGTCACCGCACGCCGCCGTCATGTCTTACATTTTCCTCCGCCATTTTTGAAGCAGACAGCTCAACCGCCAGCCAATCAGAACGCAGCGTGACGTGCGGGACGCTATGTGAGTTGACCACTGGTCAACTCAACTACCATCCTGCATAGCTGCTCTGCGACACCCCAAGTAGCAGTGTGACGTCACCATTTTTTGTGCTGTGTCGTCTGTTACAACGGTAAAAGCGTTAGCGCGTGGGTATACGGAACCAGGTAAAAGATGGGACTCCTGTTCCGCAATATGATAACTAGAAATTAAAGCAATGATGGTTTAATATTAATTTATTGTAATTCTTGGCACGATATCGCAATTTCTGTTCAGTCATCTTTCACTTCTATAGTAGTCTACCCATTGAAAAGAGAAAGCGACAAATGAATGTATGAATCAATCTATTAAATCTATCTCAGTTTGATTTAGCAATAATTTGATCAGAAAAAAAAATGAAATAAAATGGTGTGCGATGAGAAAGAATATCGTCTGATAATCAAATTCGGCCACACATGACTTGACGTGATTGGACAGAAGTGGACATTATGGACGCCACTTATTTTTGATTCCATTAAGAATGGACCACTGCAATTTTTAGTATTATAATTGAGGAGGAAAGAAAGCTTGACAAAATATGGAGAAGGTGGAAGTTATTTATGATATTTGATTTTCTCATCAACAATTAACTAAATATTATTTTCGAAATTTTGATTTAAAAGAGTGTGTGTGCGAGAAACGAAGACAGAGAAAGAGAGCAAGAGAAAAGAATTGTATTAATATGAATTAGATGATTTTGATCCATCAAACTGAAACACACACAGAAACCTGATGTTAATAACATTTGGTGTCAGTTGCCATCGTCTTTACTACTCCGCAACAACTTTTAGTCACCAGTCATCACTTCCATAAACTCTGAAAATAGATAAAGTTATGCTATATATTACACACTGCGAAAATAAAATCGATCTAGTGCTTTTAAAAAATTTAGAAACGCCCCTACATTATTCAACTAGTTTGTTGTCTCTCCCGTCACTTGATGAATTGATCCTGCCCAAGATAGGATCCCAGGCACTGAGCTTCTCTGCCAATCAACATCAATTCAACAAGTTTTTTCTTCACGAAATAAATATCACGTGGTAATGTGCTGTCTGTCGTCAGTGCCGGGTTTACCATTAGGCTAAGTAGGCTGAAGCCTAGGGCCTCAACATTTAGCGGGCTTCAAAACTTAAGAAAATGGCCTGAAGATTGAAATAGCCTAGGGCCTTTCAATATCTAAATCCGGCACTGGCCGTCGCCTTTATCATATACTAAAACACCTTCCCCTTATTGGGTTCCAATCCACAACTGTAGAACCTCTTTTGCCATGTATATTAGTAGTTACACTAGAGAACCACCAGGGCATGAGCCTGACTCCTGTTGCATTGTAGTTATTGTGCAAAAAGTCAGACACCATGCAGTATTATAACCAACAAATACCTGCCAAAAATTTCTATTGCGGTTGTGTAACGCGGTGTTGGAACAGTGGGGTAGGCCGGCATCCCCCCTCCACAGACAATTCAGCCAATATTTCCTGCGGGCTCCAGACGCCCGGCTGGGGTGCCCCCAGTCAGAGCATGTTCATTGGACCCGACCCTGCCACAGGCGGGATAAGGGTATGATGATGACACTAGAGACTCACCAATCCGACCTAATTGAGACCGGAGGCCTATCCTAATTATCCGAACAGCACTCTTGATGTGTCAATTTCCGCGTAACAAGTGGTTCGCAAGCGTGACAATTTGGACAAAGCATCACACTGCTGTGATGGCAATGTTGGGGGGACGTTTGAGTCATTGGGTTACAATTGCAACGTTTAGCAGGTTCTAGAAAATCAGTCAAAGACTGACATTTGTTTTCTCTTAGCTTTTATCTATAGTTTCACTCCCATGTTTGGGTTAGACGGATTCGGTTTCGTAGGACCCACAGTTGAATTTCTATTCAGGACAGACGTGCTGAGATCTTCCAAAGTTGCCTTCACTTGTGGGTTAGGATGCTCACCATGTTCTCAAATGGGACCACGACAGCGGATGTAACTAATGATGGCAAACCCATACCTTCCTTTAGATAATGAATGGGAACAAGTGACACTCGTCCCAAACACGGAATGGCGGTTGGATGAGGCATAGAAAAAAATCCCCGTTCGGACTGAGGGTGTATGGGAACGAGCTTAACAGAGAGAGGGAGGTAATCTTTGACAATACGTGAGAGAGCTCACTTCTGTTTCGGGCAAGAGCTGGGTCACTGGAGACGAAACAGAGGTTGGCAAAGATCACAGGTGGAGAGGAGGGCTCTGGATTATGTGGGGATTAAGGTGAGGCATGTGATACTGGCTTGTTCAGCGCTGGATCACTGCAGGAGGGGTTGGGGAACCCCCACATTGGAAGAGGTTCTGGGGTGGAGCTAGGCGCCAAAGGTGTTGCCACGGTGCTGTTGGAGATTAGGCATATGGGTCTAGCATGACTCAACCGAAAGAGGAAATTGGAGAGGAAATTGGAGAGGTTGGAGAGGTTTAAAACAGAAATAAGAGACTTACCGTCGAAATCAACGGTTCCGCTGCCGTCTGTGTCAATTTCAGCAATCATTTCGTCCAGTTCATCTTCAGACATGTTATCTTCCAATGCTCGCAAGATTTCTCTCAGGTCAGACACGTTGATGTACCCGTTCCCTTCTTTATCATACAGTCGAAACGCTTCTCGGAGTTCCTCCTGCATGGCTTCCGCGTCCTCCTCCACCAAGAAACGAGCGGCCAGGCTTAAAAATTCATCGAATTCCAACTCACCGCTACCTAATATTGCAGACAACACAGATACTCTTGGTACACGTTACTAGACACCATCGCTTTTTACCCTGAATTTTTTAATCTGTAACTGGTGGCCATTCAGAGAGAAAAGGATAGGGACTCGAATCCGTAACAGTTGACATAGTAGGGTCACCATTATTATTTTTATTACGAGTGCAATTTGAAACGAACACAGTAAACATCGCTTGTGGGTGTTCCCACCACAGAGGGTTCCCACAGCTTGGAGTAGAACTTGGGTCACCTGCATAGCGTCACCTCACGGGGTCATTAAAGAACTATCAGACCTCGTAAATTTGGTACTGTCATGATAACTTAGATAGACTGCTGCTGCTGGGGTGCAGTGGACCTCTGGTTGGAAGTGTTCCCCTGGCTGAATATAAGGGGAGAAAGGATCATCCATATAAATTGAAGGAGATTAGGGCATAGACAGACTCATACTACTGGTTTTTTTCCCCAAGGACCATTCGACAATGGAATAGCCTTGGAGAGGATAAATTGGAGGGCTTCCTCAAAGGAAAGCCCACCATTGCTAGTATTGTGTGGGGGGGGGTGGCACAAGAATTATAGCTTAGGGTTTTAGTGGCCTGAGGAACGACCCGACATACCCCACCAAAAGCCAAAAAATAGGGACGGAACAGACATTGGTTTATCATGGCGACCTAAGGTGAACTGCATTTGGCAACCTGGCAGAAATGTATACCTCGGGAGATGTGTGTTGCTATTACACATCTCCCGAGGCAAGGACGTGCTTCTTAGTCAAATAAGGGCAAAAATGACTCCGGGGTTTCAAGCTTACCATCAGTATCAATTTCTTCTATAAGATCTTTCAAGTCCCTCTCTTCAAACGTTTGACCCATGGTTCTTAAGATGGTGGATACCATGTTGGTATGAATGACGCCTTTCTTGTCCTTATCAAACATGTCGAAGGCCTTGCGCAGCACTGCAAAAAAAATAATACTGTATTATCATCATTTTCTGATCAGGATTGTGTCTCGCCCAGTGTTTTACTTCTAATGCAGCCAAGATGCGTTGGACACACCAGTTCTCGTCTGATCACTGAAGTTAAGCAACGCAAGCCCAGTTAGTACTGACATGGGTGGTCGCTCGGGAAAGCTGGATACTGCTAATACCCAATAATCGTCGCATTAGTGTCTGTGCAGTATATGCATTAGAACTATGCAGTGGACGGGTCTCTAATGACCTTGTAGTTGACGGGACCTTAAACTCCAACAAACAAACAAGCAGCCAAGATGCGTTGGACACACCAGTTCCCGTGAGATCACTGATGTTAAGCGACGAAAATCCACATCAATACCAACATGGGTGGTTGGTAAAGAACGTTGGGTGCTGCAAATTAACCCTCTCCTTCATCCTTTTACCTACCTCCTCATCTCCCGCGTGCAGCCTCTTAAGGGCTCATCCTGTTGTGACTGCCTGGCTTATTCTCAAACCCTTGAAACTAATCCAGTAAGGACCCACATATTTTTTTTTTTTACATTTAGTGGGACAGAAGGAAAAGCGTACTTTAGATCTCACCCGCTGTATCAGAGAGTAAACTGCCACCTGACTGCGCAAAGAAGGTGCGAACCTACGTGCTTTGAGCTCTAGAGGCAGGCGGCTCTCTACCATTTGAAAATTATCTCAGGTCGACAGCTATTATTTAATATTATCTTTTAATCCACTTTTCGTCAAAGTAGAGAACAAGACGAGAGAGTCTTCGTCTTCATTTTTGACGAGCGTCTCCTCAAAAATGCCTCCGGTGACGGAATATCGAGTTTTTAAATGAAAACATTGTTTTTCCAAAGCAGCCTCTCATTGTTCATCTTAACATGCAAATGAATATATGAAAGGTTCATGATGAGGCAGCGAGTGAATGTTCGTATATCATTATAATAACCATTTTACATGTTTTAATATTAAGAAAAAAAAAATGATTGTAATTTTTATTCATTTCGTCCGAAAAATCTTAGCTCTTGCATTTCCATTAATGATCGTATTAAAATCACGAAAAATTCAAAGAGCAAATATTATAAGTCTTCCCACTTTTTAGCAGTTCAAACGGAAATTATTTCTGCGTGGAGAGAACAAGACGAGACCGATTGAGACGTAACCATGGCAACCACCAATTTAACCCCCTTTTTTTTGCACACAGGGTGATTAACAAACATGTTTATGCACACTTCGTTACAAAAGTAAGAAGAGCGGAAGTGCAAGTGAAAGAGGAAGAGGAAGTGAAAATCCCTTTACAGAAATAATTATATGCCCAACATTTATTGAAGACGCAACGTGACGATTGGTCAACAGTTAAACCCCCTTCTTTTGTCCAAGATACACCTCTTAGGTATTGGTCTGGACAGACTTTTTCACCAATGAATCAGTTCATCACTCCAACAAGTACATTTCCGCTTTATCTCTCGCCTGAGTGATGCTAATGTGACATTATCTCAGTATAACTAATGAGCATGCGTGGTGGCAATTGAAACGAGACTTGTCTTGCGCATGCTCATTACTGTCGTGGAGATAGCGTCACTATAGCATCATTCTGGTGAGAGATTGACCCTAGCAACTCCGATTGACGCCTTCAACTCAACACTGTTACCCACGTGGGTGAGTTGGCCTCGGAACCTTTGGTCATTTTGACATTTTGACTTCGAAGAATCCCTTGTTTCTGTGCACACTTCACATGATAGCGCGTTAAGTGGGGGGGCGGGGGTGCCGGATGCTGCGTGGATCGACGTTATTTGCTACCAGTTCAAATCCCTGTCTGAACATTTTAGTTTTTTAAAGGTCAGATAGATACCAAGTCTAAATGATATTAAATTACAGGTTTAAGGCTGTGGGTTCCCTACCAGAGCTAACCGTTAATATTTGCCAATAGTAGTACAGTAGTGCTATTACTTAAGGTCACCAGTCCGAATCCCTGTAGAGCGGCGAATTGCGTTGGACACACCAGTTCTCGTCTGATCACTGAAGTTAAGCAGCGCAACCCCAGATAGTACTGACATGGGTGGCCACTTGGGAAAACTAGGTACTGCTAATACCCAAAAATCTTCTGGTTCTTAATTTATTGATCAAAATCCCTCTTTCGTTTGTGTTTTAGGGCCCTTCAACGTCGTTAGAGACCCGTCCACTGCTTAGTTCTAATGCAGAGATTGCACAGACACTATGCTGATGTGACGATTTTTGGGGAGCGGCGAATTGTGTTGGACACCATTTCTCGTACGATCACTGAAGTTAAGCAACACAACCCTAACTAGTACTGACATGGGTGGCCGCTTGGGAACACGTGGGTACTGCTAATACCCAAAAATAGTCGCAATAGTGTAGTGTCTGTGCAGTCAGAGGCGGCTCATGGGGCAGGCAAGCCTAGGTGGCTGCCTAGGGCCGCAAATTTCATAGGGGCGGCCAAATTACAGAGGTACTTCCTTGCTATGCAGTCTATCAGTCATGTAAAATGTTCATAGTCCTAGGGTTCCCAACTGTGATTGATAGGGCTTTTTTAATTGTTGGCCTTCTACAGGCGCCTTGTTGCAGAACCTTAGGGAGCGGCGAGTTGCGTTGGATACACCAGTTCTCGTCTGATCACTGAAGTTAAGCAACGCAAGTCCAGTTAGTACTGACATGGGTGGTCGCTCGGGAAAGCTGGGTACTGCTAATACCCAATAATCGTCGCATTGGTGTAGTGTCTGTGCAGTCTTTGCACTTGAACTATGCAGTGGACGGGTCTCTAATGACCTTGTAGTTGACGGGACCTTAAACACCAACAAACAAACAAACGCAGAACCTTAGCAGTGCATTGGCATTGGGACAAATGCCAGGGGCGAGCGGGACGCTCGGACAATTTAGAACTGCATTAAATTTAATGGGGGTGGGCGGCGATAGACCCATTTGCCTAGAGCGTCTGAAGCTCACGAGCCGGGCCTGTGTGCAGTCTCTGCATAAGAACTATGCTGTGGACGGGGCTCTAATGACCTTTGTAGTTGAAGGGCCCTAAAACACCAACAAACAACAACCGAATCCCTGTCTGAGCTTTGTTGGATTTTTTTTTCCTAGAGTCAAAACCAAAGCCTGAAAGTTCGTAATTTTAAATTTCACCCTGATATAATAACCAAGAAAGAAATATCTCCCATTTATTTTACTGATATGTTGAATAGTTAACGTAAAAAGCGATGAACGAGGAGAGAGCTCTCTGGTGTACGATTTAGTAAATAATATAAATCATTTAACATTTTTATGAGAATTATTTTTGGTATGCGTACATGTGCCTTTCAGGTCATTATGACTGCATTATTGCTATATTATTATTAATAATATTTTTATTATAGCCAAGTTGTGAAAGTTTTTCTTCTCTGTGGTGAAAATTGTATTTCATCAAGTTTAAATTATAGACGAGTTCTAAATTTAATCATCACCATTCACTCTTTCACGCACATTAATAGGCACACTTGCAGTTCAATGTGGTATTTGAACAGGACAGAGGAGGAGGAGGAGGAGTAGGAAAATGGCCTCAAATGAATCGGACAGAGACTTTATATTTGATGAAATTAAGACCAGGAGAAGGAGGAAGAAGAGAATTTTTATACGATGTTATTAATTAGAAATGATGCTCGGTTTCCATTAGTTTAATTAGAGTGGCACACAACATGGGCTAAGGCTATGTTTAAAAATTGCTGCCCTGTGTGTATTTGTATTATAGAAACAGAGTATGTGTTTATTAATACTATACATTCTCGCACTTCTGGATAAAAAAAATTTTTCAATGGCATAATTAATAGGAAAATGGAGGGCAACCTTTATCCCAAGTGTACAGACACAGTTGGGATTCATTCTACACGTTACATTTTACTGTAAACCCGGCCCTTTTTTTTTGACAAGAGTCAACCATGTAGGTGATTTTATAGCCTATAATAGCATTTAATTTTAAATTATTATGTTGTGGCCATTATTTCCCTCATAATTCAACGTTACACATTAAGTAGGTAAATAATTTAAATATTGACCCAACATGAGTTCAACGCTTTTTAGAAATGCAACTTGAGCGCATAACAGCATTATCCAGTACTCCTAAATAGCATCGCCATACTAATGGATCTAAGAGTTCTCGTCTCCCATTTAATTTTCTTCTCTGGGAGTGGAGTAGCGAGAGCGGTTGTTTAGGTCCCCCTCAATCCCTATCTTAATACCTAAGATCTACATCGTAATCAGGCCTGTTTTTCATGACACGCCCATACCCCCTACTCTTGGAAGCGGCGAATTGCGTTGGACACACCAGTTCTCGTCTGATCACTGAAGTTAAGCAGCACAACCCCAACTAGTACTGACATGGGTGGCCGCTTGGGAAAACTGGGTACTGCTAATACCAAGAAATCTTCGCATTAGTGTGGTGTCTGTGCAGTCTCTGCATAAGAACTATGCTGTGGACGGTGCTCTAATGACCTTGTAGTTGAAGGGCCCTAAAACACCAACAAACAACAACAACCAACTACTCTACAATGTCAGCTATTCCTAAGCTGCCCCTACTTGTCGCCCCGAGTAGGCCGGCATCCCTCCCAGACAACGCAGCCGATATTATTCCTGCGGGTTCCAGACGCCTGGTTGGGGTACCCATGGTCAGAACATATTCAGTGGATTCGCAGACCCGACCCTGCCACAGGCGGGATAAAGGTATGATGATGATGATGATGCCCCGAGTACTATTAATCCACCAACGTATGCGAACGTCCGTGAGTTCCATTCCACTTCAAGAAAATCAAGGGCCTAATAAAACCATTTTACTTTCAATTGTAGATAATAATGACGATGATGGTTTCTTATCATCCACATGTTTCCGGTGATGATGGTTTCTCATCATATCTAGTTAGGATGAGGCACTAAATATTATTTTTTTAATCATCATTCAAAATGTATAATCATTGCCTCATCCTATTTCCTCCAGACCATCACACCACGAAAGCTACTCATTTTTAATTAATGACAAAATATATACTGTATGTACCAGGGCCCCACATTACGCTTTCCTATATGATTATTACTGTATTAATACATATTGCTGATTTATATACGCGAACTCGACTGAAAAAAAATGTTTGATGAATATTATCAACAACACTATATATATATGTGCATAAATAATTACAGAAATTCTGTATTATTTTGATTCCGCAGTAAAACTCGGCACGTAATGTTGTTTACTTAAATGAAATGCAACAACGATGCACCAACCTGCTGCCGCTAGTCATTTCACTACTTGTGCAATATTTAAATATTCACACTCCTTTGTGTCACTATAATAGCTATAGTAGGCAAAATATTAATTAAAACGAATGAATATATACATTTTTAAATTTCGTCCTAAATTAAAAGAATGTTTGATTAAGCGTTATCACCGTTATCATCAGCATTTCATTCAACCTTTAGTTACATTAAAAAAAAAACAAGCGGAAAATTATCAGTTAAGACATCGGGGACAAAGTTGCGTTGGACACACCAGTTCTCATGAAATCACTGAAGTTAAGCAACGCAAACCCACGTTAGTACCAACAAGGGTGGTTGGAAGTGAACGTTTGGTGCTGCTAATTTCCCCTCTCCTACATCCCCTACACCTACCTCCTTCTCACCCGCGAGCAGGTTCCGTAGGGTTCGGCCTGTTATGGCTGCTTGGCTTTCTTGTTGTTTGTTGGTGTTTTAGGGCCCTTCAACTACAAAGGTGACAGTTCAACTGCACAGACACTACACTAATGCAACGACTTTTGGGTATTAGCAGTACCCAGTTTTCCCAAACGGCCACCCATGTCACTACTAGCTGGGGTTACACTGCTTAACTTCAGTGATCAGACGAGAACTGGTGTGTCCAACGCAATTCGCCGCTCCCTGCTTGGCATTCTCCTCAACCAGTTCGCGTAACATAACGTAAGAAAAGACGCTTTAGTGCAGCCACCCACTTTGAGGAAATCGGCTGAAGTGTTATGGGCATGTAATGAGGAGGAGGAACTTATTAGGTTCATTATGGGCCTGCAGGTGATTGGAGGCTTCAGGAGTAGGGGAAGACCAAAACGGACGTGGGAGCGGGTGGTGCAAAGGGACATGGTAGCGTGCGGGGTGGAGGGGGACTTTTTGGGGGATAAGAACCCGCAGACCGACCCTGCCACAGGCGGAATAAGACTGAGACGATGATGAGTGCAGCCGCTCACTTTCAACTCCTGATTGTAACCGTTCAGTTGAGAGCTACATTTATAGACGAAAGTTGAAAGCCGACGTTGATTGGAGGTTACTGACAACATGTTATAACCATCGACCAATCACCAGACGTCCATTATGACGTCATGATCACCATTTTCACTTCGCTATTGCAACATCCAAAATTAGGCTTTGCTCAGGTTTTCTGACCCACTTTATTTTAGTTACATTTGACAGCAGTAGATGCAGTGCATGTCGACGGGGGCCCCATGTCATGGCCATATTTTATGCAACATACATCTGTCTTTTAACACCAATTTCCAACTACAGTATTAAAAAAAAAAGGGGGGGAAGAGACGAAAACTCGAAATATTTCTTAATAATAATAATAATATGTATGTATTACTATTAGGATAGTGACAGTTTTGAGAGCGATGAATGCATTTGTTATGGATATTAATAAACTAGTGGAGAGTAGCTTTCAAAATCCACAAACGATATTCGTGTCCTCGTGCTGTACGTTATGAATCGAGGAAGAGCGATAACTATCTAAAAACCTTGATAGACATTTATCGAGTCTAGTTGAGAGAGAAAAAATAAACAGTTTGATTGCCTTAGCAACCATAATAAAACTACAGTATGACAAAACTGATATTCTTAGGGATTTTTAACTCCGTATTTTGATTAAAAGCCTTTTATTGGCTCGATTTTCTTTCTTTTTTTCTTGACACACTTTCAGACATATAAAAGCACTGCATATATATACTCCTACACTGTATGTTCATTAAAATAAAGTTGCCTTTCCAATCAAGCTCCTTCATTCAGCATCTCTTTTGTGTACTACATTTATTCAACATGGCTGCCGGCATGTTCTTTTTTAAGACCTAGTTCTTTTCGAGTGGAATAAATAGTCATTTCAGTTTTACCATATTTGCGGTATAACGGTATAATAATAAACTGACATAACTATCCTGACTCCGTATTGAAGTGTTCAGATGAATACCTTTTTTTACCTTCATGGAGACTTATAATTAGTTTTCATTTCGTAGATCAACAAGACACGAATTCGAACAATTTGCCACCATGTTGGCAGACTTCGTCACCAACGATGCAAAAAAAAAAAATTGTCATTCAATATCATAGTCACGTGATTAACGACCAATGGGAAAGAAAGGCGGACCTGATCCATCGCACGTGCAGCTTTGTGCGCCAATCAAAAAAACTCTCCTAGTCACGTAGGCGTCAGCCATTATAGGGACATTCACGATCGATCTTTCAAATTTAGATTGACTTACAATGAAGAGAAAGATTACCTCAGAAAAATGTGATCTTGATTTCCCTTAATTTTAATCTCATCTGAACTTAACTGACTGTCGCTACGTGAAATACGTTTTATACAAGCCCACCACCTTTATACAGTGGACCTGACATTAGAATAAAGCGGAGGGGAAGGGGGATTTTGTCACTCGTAAATATTTACTTAAATATAACATAGGAAATTTTACCTTGTTTCCGTTAATATATAAAACACATGGCCCACTAGGAGCAATAATAATAATAACGGCGACAACGCCTTGTTTCTTACATGGAAGAAGGCCAAATGTGGTGGTCCTGCTTCCCCTCTCCTTCCCCTTAACCGAAAGCAAATCTGCTCAAGCATACACACATATCCCGGTGCTTACATTCATACGTGTAGCCTAAATTTGAGGCTAAGATGATTTCTCCATATTAGGGGAGACTAGTTAAAAATAAAATGTGACGTTGACTCGAGTGTGGTAAATTTGATCCCCGTCTTAACGTTATAGTCACGATACTGTAAGAAGAGTTCCTTAAGGAAGATGTAAGAAATGCGCACCAAAAACAGGCGGGTGGCTTCTTCTGTGTATGTGTATGGTGTGCCTATCTGCAAACGCGACAAGAAAGTCATACACAGGAGCGCATAAGAAATCAATCGAAATGTTTCATTAGATACAAACTTCTAAGTAGTCAGAGTAGAATTTTAAAAATTTTATATAAATTTAATATTAAATAAATTATAAACCTTACAAAAATCTACTTACTGCCTTTTTGCTCTTTTGTTAATTCTTCAACCTAGAAAATAAAAATAGAGGGTGTAAAGGTTGTGAACAGAAAATAACAATAAGTTGAATTACCGGTACCCATAGGAGAAGTGTAGGGATTTTTTTTTGCAGAATTATGATAATAAATATTGCAGAAATTAAAGAAAATATAACAGAATTTAACGCTAGTATAATTTCTTTTAGATAAAATAACATTCATATAATAAGTCAACAGTAAAGGGCAACAGTAGAGGAAATATTAGACGCTAAATTATTTTTCAAGTCGGCTATTTCGTCATGAGATATTATTTAAGATAATCTAATAACATCTTTTCTAACTCTTCAAGTCATTTAATCGTTAAAAACTTTTTCATTTCTAACATTATGCCATTTCTGCTAAGCGTCTTCAGAATTCAAATCAATTTTAATAAGAAACGGAGAGAGACACAGAATGCGAACGAAAGAGGGAAGAAATTGGATGGTCATCCCACTGGGAACTGACCCCTCTCTCTCTCTCTCTCTCTCTTTCTCAAAAAAAATAAACAATACCTAATTACCCTAATTTTCTATAATTAATGATTTATGTCATTAACTATTTATTAAACTAGTTAAATATAATAATAATAATAATTCAACAACTTACCATTTTTGATAAAGTTAAATGAATGTACTGCGGAACACAACAAGACTTTGAGACTTTTTGGTGTTGAGACTACAACCGACCCAAAAAAGACTGAACAAGCCCACACTGGAGTACTTTCGACTTCTTAGGAAAGGGGAGATGGTGGTGGTGATGGAGGACACCAAACAGCGCTAACTACTTTTGGCCAAAAGCCTAGCTATGGGTTGTCCCATACCATACAGGCAAGAATTTCGGCTACAAATTACCACAGCCATTTTGGGAGTTGATCACGTGGGGATCTCAGTGACGTCATCAGCCGACTATAGCAACTAAACAGGCAGAAAAAAAAATGTTTGGGGTGGGAGAAGATGGAGACGAGATGAGAGGGATAGTAAAGCAATTTTAAATATGCGAAATTTACACTTTGGTCTTCAGCATTAAATGGCAACTGTTTCTTTACTGCCATTATTCAATCTTAGCATTGTCGTCGTCCGGGCCATCGGCCGGGAAGGAGAGAGGAGAAGCGAAGAGGACCTCCTAGCAGCGCAGAAAGCTGGAAATTTCATACAATCAGTCCACAATATGGAATCGTAGTATTTTGAGCATGCTATTAGACAATACACTCCTTCCCCGCTTTAGGACTTCCTAGGTGGATTTACACGGTGACAGTGATCTCAGGAAATTACTTTCATGACAGTGCTTGTGAGCAATTTCACCAGCTAGCCAAACACCAAAAATTAGTTGACAGTTATCACGATAGTGCTTTCAACCATCTTGATAGCTTGATAATACTTTCACGATAGTTTGCCAGTAACTAGCGAGTAGTTTACTCAGTGTGAGTTATATGACAGCGACTATCACACTTTTGTCCTTTGTGCTCAGTTTTGAGAGAAAATTTCGGCCGGTGTCATAAGTCGGCCTTAAGGTCTCCTTAAACTCCCGTTAAGACATTTGTTAGGTCCTATAAAGGAGAAATGCGTCACTATTTGGTGTGGCGTTCACCATCAGCATCTTTGTAATTCCTCATACTCCCAAACACCGTGCTAAAGGCTCAGGCTCGAAATCCCTACCGCAGCCAAGTTGCTTTGGATTTTTTGTTGTTGTTTGTTGGAGTTTAAGGTCCCGTCAACTACAAGGTCATTAGAGACCCGTCCACTGTATAGTTCTAATGCATATACTGCACAGACACTACACTAATGCGACGATTATTGGATATTAGCAGTACCCAGCTTTCCCGAGCGACCACCCATGTCAGTACTAACTGGGCTTGCGTTGCTTAACTTCAGTGATCAGACGAGAACTGGTGTGTCCAACGCAACTCGCCGCTCCCAGTTGCTTTGGACACACCAGTTTCCGTGAGATCACAGAAGTTAAGCAACGCAAGCCGACGATAGTGTCAACAAGGGTGGTTGTTAAAGAACGTTGGGTGCTGCAAGTTTCCCATATCCTGCATCCTCCACACCTTCCTCCTTATCTCCTGCAAGCAGTCTCCTAAGAGTTCAGCCTGTTATGGTTGCTTGGCTCCCTCCCTAACCCATTATTGTGTGGGTAAGAATAAGAAGGTAATTTACCGACGCCAGGGAAATTTTGCTGGCTTACCCTGCTTTTTCTCGGTGTAGTAGAAGGGGGTTCTGTTACATGCAGGTGACATTGTATACCTCACACGGAGCCACCACATTACTGTACTTCCCATCCGTCAAAAAAAGGCACCTTTACGACTTTCCACTCCACAAAAGGCACCCTTGGGACTTCCCACTCGCCGAAAAGGAGCATTCAGGATTGAACTGGTTACTACGGTCTCACCTGAGTCACCGATAGCTTCCGGATAACCTAATGTTTCCTTGTGAGACGAGGTCAGTTCTTCCTAGTAAGGTAAAATAATGTAATGTTTATTCCTGACCAGGAACTGGTCTTGGAGAACTGAATTTGAAAGTCGAAGAGGAAAAGAGAGGGGAGAGGAGTGCAGTATACAGATATTAATAATAATTCTAATGTCCTTCATTAACGACAGCACAGTTCTGTAGGGTCGTTCATAAATAAGTTACCATTTCTGCCTTAAGAAGTGTATTAATCTCATTCTTAGGTTTTAAATCAATGCTAGGATTTCATCCTGGTGTACGTACCAAGGTTATCATTGTTAGGATCATTTCGCAGAAAGCCTAAGCCAATACAATACTTGATCTGTGTCTTATTGCCTGCTTGTCTATTTACTTGTCACTGAAATCATGTCATTAAGATGGGTCGATTGCATTCCAATTAAGAAAAATTACGTCTTTTCCTTGCATTTGTGCCATCCAGTTGTGACTAGGTCCACGACTCCGAAAATAGCGCAGTGCATATAAATAACTTGCAACAACAGCAGTAGCAGCAGCTCTGCTTCAATATGGCCTTTTCACTCTTTGCAGTCGTATTCCTTCCTTCATCTTTTCTTTCCTCCGTCGCCGTGTCTGATGCATCTCATGTCTACCCGCAGCCGATGCTTCGCCAAATACGTTTCTTTAAAGTTTCTTCAGTTTCTTCCTTGAAGTAAAAAAAAAAACAAATTCGGCAGATACCATTTTAGACAGGACACTTCCAAAAATCGACACTCACCATGGGTAAATTCAATATGAGGAAGTGATGTGCTTGCTATTAGTTTCTTCCAGCCTTTTTTTTTTTGGTCTGTTTCTTAGCCTAGGCCAGAATAGTAAGTAAGAAGGAAGTACAAAATCCTGTAAATTTCACTGATACAACTGGTTCGAACTTCGCCTGTGCAGGGAGGATGGGGCCCGGTGTAAGAGAATGGGGTGAGAAGAAGAGGAGGTCCATTGATATACCACAGAGTTGTTGCCTTCCAAATATAAGCCTGTCATCTCTGCCGGCCATTGACCAACGCTGCCAGGAGAACGGATGAATGTTTTTACACCTGGGGATTTTGCCAAGTAACGCATTCTTTGTAGTAATAGTTATATGGCATACAGTGATGGCATGGCAATGCACCAGGTCGGAAGGTACATTTGAGGTTTTCCTTCCTTATAATCTCACGCGACGAGCACATATTTTCGCCTATAGGTTTGCGTAGTTGTTTGTCCTGGAAATACAGTAGCAACCTCTTATACGGCATTCTGTCGTAGCCAGCTGCCTAAGGCCAAATTTTCTGGTGCCCGAAGAAGCCACTTATGTTGGTCATAACTGGACCCGCAACCAGAAATTGACCAATAAAGCATTCTACCTCTGAAGCAGACCCTCATCATTATAAGCCATCATTTCATCGTACTCTCGTCCCGGCCACTCCACACACTATCATATCCCACCATAAAATTTGCTCCCACGTGTTCTTTGGCCTTCTACTCTGGATTCTTCCAATAGCTTACATCCCGATGGTGGACTTAACCAGCCCTTCTTCATCTCCTCTCCTCATAACATGCCCATACCACCGCCGTCTTTTCTCTCTCATTTTTTCCACAATGCCCCCCCCCCACTCTAAAACTACTCCTAATATATGCATTCTTAATTCTATCTGTCCTTGACACCCCCGCACACACTTTTTACGGCCCTTCCACACTGCCCAACATTCTGATTCATATAGCATAGCCGGCAGCTTTATTAAGATTCTCCAATTGCAGAGGATTTCAATTGCCTGTCTCGACTTCATTTACCCTACAAATGATTGGACCTACGGGCTATATCGGAATCTATTACTCTGAAACACTGATCCCAGTACAGTTCTTAAAGTCGGGTACCTTTTCAATCACATTGCCCCCTCCCCCTCCAGACCACCATTACAGGCATTACTTCCATTGCCGTCCTAATTCTTTATAGCATACCCGAATGACTCAAATCGGCCCATGACCAAAGGCAATTTGCCCAACACCAACCATTCATAGGTCAAAACTTGAGATGGTTTTAATGTGAAATTTGTGTTTTCATTATTTGATTCCTGGCTCAGTTTTGAAGGCTTGTTTTTTTTTGGTTTTTCGTGGTATATAACATGCAGCAATTACGTTGTGCACTGCAGGGCACTGACTTTACCTCTCTGCATTCTGGAAGTGCCTTTACGACTTATGCATTACATTACTAAGCTGGGCATAGAAGGCGTTAAATAAAGCCTGTATTTTCTGGAGGTGTTTGCAGCTCTGCAGACGTCCACGATGGCGACTTGACACAGTCGTATAATGCCATACAGTCCACTGTCTTACATCACCTGCGTCGTAATCAGAAAACCAATTTCTTCAGAGGACAGATGATGGTTTAATTGAATGCCCTGGAAAGCATGCATGGCTGAGAATTTCAATCTAAACGGGAAATACAGTAACTATTGCGAGATGAGTTTTACAGCCCGAGGTTCCTTTTTGGCGTAGTCTTGTATTTGCTTGCACACCGCAAAATGACAATGTGATTCCATAGCTTGCATTCGGTCGTAAGACATACGTCCTAGACAATGTCTTCCGCATTATATAGGTCACTCTATTGTTAACTGTTATTCAACAACATAGGGCACTCTTTTGTTCCCAGTAATATTCAATAATTTAATCCATCACCTTGAAAATTTCCTGTACAAATATCAAGTCGCTTTAAGAAAGGATTACTTGGGCCGTCATTCCACTCTAACTTAACAAAGCTCTTTTAAGGCCCTGTCGTCAGCGTTCCATCCTGAAAAGGTTAACAATCCGACTTTAATTTCCTAGACAACTTGTGTAAAGTTTCGTTTTGACACAAATAGGCGAGGTCTCACCTTTTTGAGTTCACAGCACGCAGCTTCGCTCTTGGTTCATAACTGAGTTGTAACTTCAGGTGAGCCTGCAGTCGGATTGGAAATAAAACTTTGTACTGTAGGGCAGCGGTGGCCAACTTTTGTGTACATAAGATCTACTTTTTATCTACAAAGTGTGTCGCGATCGACTTGTTCTCATAGGCGTAGTCAAAGTGGGGAGGGAGAGAACCACTGACACAGTTACCGAGCATGCCAGCCACTACGCCACCGAGGCGGGTCTTAACTTAAGTCAACACATTGCGAGCGATCGACCAAAATTGGCTTCGCGATCGAGTTGTTGGCCACCACTACTCTAGGGAGTACCCCCTCATGTGTGTGCATTGGATTGCTTATTGTTATTGTGCAATAGGTGAGACACTATGCAATATTATAACCAACAAAGCAAGGGAGCGGCGAATTGCTTTGGACACACCAGTTCTCGTCTGATCACTGAAGTTAAGCTGCGCAACCCCAGCTAGTACTGGCATGGGTCGCCGCATAGGGAAACAGAGTACTGCTAATACCCAGAAATCGTCGCATTAGTATAGTGTCTGTGCAGTCTCTGCATAAGAACTATGCTGTGGACGGGGCTCTAATGACCTTGTAGTTGAAGGGACCTTAAACTCCAACAAACAACAACAAGGGGCTCTAATGACCTTGTAGCTGTAGGGCCCTACACATCAACAAACAACAAAGCATTAATTTACCTGCCAAAGTTGCTATTTTGGTTGCATAATGTGATGTTGGAACAAGTAGGAAAGGCTGGCATCCCCCCACAGACAACCCAGCCAATATTCCTGCGGGTTCCAGACGTCTGGGTGGGGTACTCTCAGTCAGAGATTGTTCATTGGACCCGCAGACCCGACCCTGCCACAGGCGGGATAATGGTATGATAATGAGGATGGTGGTGACTAGGGGATGTACCCTTTAAATAGGTGGAAAATGGATTAGTATTGGTAAGCATGAGGACGGAAGTCTCAATTATGTACTTTGTCCGTTGTGGATTGGTTTTGTTTGCTTATCATTTTGCGATTTAACACAGATCTAGAAGCTATTTACCGATGTAGGGATCAACCTACCATTTTGTACGTGCTTCTCTTCAGTGTGGATAAGGTTTTCTTACGGATAGTGATAGACGTCATATAATAAACCAGACTTTTCATTTGAAGACTAAAGGTAGGCATTTTCCCTTTCACCCGGAGGAAATCATTTACTCAGCCGTCAGCATCTAACCTGTACATTATGACCCAAGAGACTTTGTTTGGATTTTTACGTTGGTATGTCTACTTTTGAAATCACTTACCGGCGTCAAGGAGGAGAGCTCCAATACCCGGGGGCTTGAGCTATCTGTGAATAAAAGGATCTCCAAACTACGGCCCGTGAAAGGTTTTTATGTGGCCTGCGGACACATTGGGCTATACACACCTAGGTATCCTTCAGGATAATCTTCTTCGAGATACCTTTTTAAAGGCTAATACGTCGAAGCAAATTTTAGGACACTATTCCAGTTATACCGTCATCCAAACCTTTCCGAAGGGCCTCCTCATAAGTACCGTAAAATCTCACGTAAAGTCCGCACCTCAAATATAGCCCGCACCCGTCTATAGTCCGCATTAGCGATGGGTATGTTTCAAATATAGTCCGCACTTTAAAATTCCTACTGTAGCCAGTGGAGCAACTTGTAGAGGGAATGGGATCGAATGAATTTGAACATGAAATGTCAGATTGCCCTGACGATGAAATTGAAATGTGAAAGATTTTATATTGCATTATCATATAAATAAGAACGTACTGTGTAAAATCGTGTTGTTAAGTGTAATAAAATGTTCATAAAATGAAGAGCAGTTTTCACTGAGAACCCTGGGTTTCATTTATAGCCCGCACCCATATATAGTCCGCACTAAATGACCCTATGTTTCGCGTATAATCCGCGGGCACTACGTGAGATTTTACGGTATATGAAAAATAGTAGGAGGACCGTATCAAAAAAATCTTTAATAAACATGTTTATTAGAAGACTTATGTTTATTAAAAATTCTTTTTTATCCAGGGCCCGCCTACCATTTTTCATGCACTAGTGTGACCCTTCTCTCAAAATCTTTCGGGGCCCCTGTGTTAATGCAACAGGGTGGACAAGCTTCATTATGCTAATCACAGTCGACGAAAAATCTACTACAGTACTACTAACCTGTTTCCCGCCTATGAAAGGGTTGAAAATTCATATGTCTCCCATTGGGACTCATGAGCCGGCTCATTTTGCAGCCGACTGTCAGCCTAATGCTGCAACCCCTTCGCTTTATTTATCATCAGTCTAGGTTTCTTCGTTGGGGCACTTTCTCCTCCACCGACGGCAGAGGGTGAACTCCATATATCTGAAAATTTTGCCTAATATTTCAATCCATCTAGTAAGGGTGCTTTTCCGTGCAGTGGCGACATCGTCCATACCTCACGGGATCACAACTTTATTTCCCATTCCACGGAAGGCGCACTGGGGGGTCTCTCTCTTTATCGTCCGAAAGTAGAAAGAAACCTGGTAGCCCCAGCTGCTATATCTGCGTCATCGAGACCGAGGTCACTCAGCCAAGATGAATAGTTATCTAAACTGGCAAGGCTGATATTAACTGTTTGATAATCAAACTCTGATTCGTTTTTGTTTTTTTAGTGTTTTAGGGCCCTTCAACTATAAGGTCATTAGAGCCCCGTCCACTGCATAATTCTAATGCAGAGACTGCACAGACGCTACGCAAATGCGACGATTTTTGGGCATTAGCGGTACCCGGTTTTGCCTAGCACCACCCATGTCAATACTACCTGGGGTTACAGTTATGTTATGTTAAACTAATGGGTAAGGGAGTAAGCTAAGCAGCCTTAACAGCCTTACGTTGCTAACTTTAGTGACCAGACGAGAACTAGTGTGTCCAACTCAAAAAGCCGCTCCTAATCAAACTCTAAATCAGGTATAATCACAATAAGAAAACAGCAACTCCTAGTCCTTTTCCCCCGCCTATGGCAGGATCGGGTACCCATCTTGTTCCTCTGAATGGACACAAGGGCGATATATTGGACGATGTTTATCCGTAGCCGGTTTCCGACCAAAGCTGCAACACCTATGTTTATTTATCGTCAGTCTACTGTTCGTTGGGGCTTTCAAACGACGCCAGAGGGGGCGAGCTCCTCCACCTGGAAATTTTGCCTTATCTACCGGTTGTATAGTAGAGAGGGTTCTTTTACGTGCAAATGCCATCGTACTTTCGGGACCTCGGTTTTACATCTCATCCGAAAGAAGGCACACTCGGGGCATCTCTGTCGCCCGAAAGTAGCCAACCCACTTCTGTCCAGTATCAAACATAGAACTAGTGATGCAGTTACCCAGCGGGCTACCTACTGCGCCACCGAGGTGGGTCCAATCACAATATGGCAGTCAACCGTTAAATATTGATTATTTTCCGATATGACAAAGAACGTATAGTAGTCCTACCGTATGTTGTTGTTGTTGTTTTTTTGTTGGTGTTTTAGGGCCCTTCAACTACAATGTCATTAGAGCCCCGTCCACAGCATAGTTCTAATTCAGAGACTGCACAGACACTACACTAATGCGACGATTTTTGGGTATTAGCAGTACCCAGTTTTCCCAAGCGGCCACGCATGCCAGTACTAGCTGGGGTTGCGCTGCTTAACTTCAGTTGTTGTTGTTTGTTGCTGTTTAAGGTCCCATCAACTACAAGGTCATTAGAGCCCCGTCCACAGCATAGTTCTAATGCATAGACTGCACAGACACTACACTAATGCGACGATTATTGGGTATTAGCAGTACCCAATTTCCCCAAGCGGCCACTCATGTCAGTACTAGCTGGCGTTGCGCTGCTTAACTTCAGGGATCAGTCGAGAACTGGTGTGTCCAACGCAATTCGCCGCTCCGTCCTACCCTAGATAAATGGCAAAGCTTTATGCATATCAACAAACAAAGTATTACTTGTGAATTTGATAATGAAGTGGTATCTCTCTCACTCGTTCGCTCTCTGGGTTGTCTTTCTCTTTCTGTTAAACGTTTCCTTGAAAAAGCATAACAAATCTGGACATTTTTCGGAATGAGATTTTCACTACATCATTCACTGAAAATTACATCCATTTGACTTCTCATGACTACCATTTACAAGGTTTTTTGTGGCCAATTTCGGATGGAGGGGGAGGGAGAGGGTAGGCTGTATGCTGTTGATGAAGCCGAGCAGAGAGGAAAGGAGGGAAGAGAGAGAGAGGAAAAAGGTCTTTGTGTACCATCTTTTACCTACAAATTTATGTGGTATTTAATTTACCTAAAGAACTACTTTATAACCATAAAGTGACTCCCTAAAGAATTATGCAATTTATTTCACTTGAAATTGTCTTTCTCGAGTTTGTAACATTTACATACGTATACCATACCGTTTACGTCCTAAGTTGCTACTCCACATTGGCACATCCATACTTGGCAGAAGCTGCATAGCCTACTTCCTTCCTGGTCATCTCTATCACTTATCATCATCTATATAAGTAAAAAAAAATAGATGTATTTCACTATTACTACATCAAGCACAAGCTCATTATCATCATCATCCTCATCATCACTGGTTGAAAAAAAAATAAAATCGAAAAAAAAAAGGGTAATATGAAGGAAAGAAACTAAACTACTTTTTTTGGTTATCGTATAAAAAAAAATACCTATATTACATCTGAGATGTGATGAAAGCAATTGGAGTAGCAGCAGCATGCAACCAACATACGTAAGATTTAAGCTCTCTCCCCCCTCCAAAAAAAGAGCAGGTAATAACAGTATAATAGTCTCTCCTATTTAATTTTTATGTATCGTGTCAAGGGAATTTGGGAGAGATGTATATAACTTCACAAATCCCCGTAGTTATGGAGTTACATAGATTTCCATATGTGTGTTTTTTTTACTTCGTGGATATTTTGAAGGAAAAAAAAACACTTTTTTTTATGTCTTTTCGACTTTTTCATCCAACACCATTCATCCATTCTTTCACATGTACAATGCCTACTGCTATTACACATTTTCAAAACCTTATAACGCAACAGTATATCTAGGGTGTCCTAAAACGTGCCGACATTTTCATTTCTTTTAAATAAATCAATCGGCATCTTCCACAGACAGCAAACGCAACTCCTAACCCCTTTCCCGCCTATGGCAGGGTCGCGTACCCATCTTATCCCTCTGAATGGACACACTAGCCATATATTGAACGATGTTTACCCGAAGCCGGTTTCCGACCAAAGCTGCAACGCCTATGTTTACTTGTCGTCGGTCTGCTGTTCGAAATAGGCCCTGGTACTGTATTTATTCTAATTAACAACGCCCTCCAATAACCGGCGCACCTTCAAGGTTAAAAAAATGATAAACAGGGCCTTCTATTAAACTTAATTCTAATTCTAGTTCACTGCAAGCAGCCACTATGGCCAATTTGGCAGTGGAGAGACTAACTCTCATTGCTACATAACCCAGAAATCTTTTAAGACCCCAAGCTATAGTTGTGCCCATCTACAAAATTTGCAAAGGTGACCTTCCCATTCAGTAAGCCCTCTACTCTATTTACCCCAAGATTATTCCAGCGCAAACAGCGCTAAACAGCGCACTGTTTATTAAAAGTACTGAATTCTTCATCATCATCATCATCATACCCTTATCCCACCTGTGCCAGGGTAAGGTCTGTGGGTCCAATGACACATGCTGTGACTGGGGGCACGCCAGCCAGGCGTCTGGAACCCACAGGAAAATTGGCTGGGTTGTCGATGGGGGTGCCTTATTAAAGGTAATTAAATATAAACAGCAACTCCTAACCCTTTTCCCACTTATGGCAGGGTCGGGTACTCATCTTGTCCCTCTGAATGGACACAAGGGAGATATAGTGGTCATAGCTTTTCTGCAGCCGGTTGCCGGCCAAAGCTGCAACCCTTACGCTTATTTATCGTCAGTCTAATGTTCGTTGAGGATTTCTCCCGACGCCAAGGGGGAGCTCCTACACCTGGAAATTTCGCCTCATCTACCCGTTGCGTAGTAGAGAGGGTTCTTTTACGTGCAAGTGATATCGTACACCAACACGGGACCTCGGTTTTACTTCTCATCCGAAAGAAGGCACACTCGCGGCCTCTCTCTCTCGCCCGAAAGAAGCCAACCCACCTCGGTCCAGTATCGAACCTGGAACTATTGACGCAGTTGCCGAGCGTGATGGGAGCGGTAAATTGCGTTGGACACACCAGTTCCCATCTGATCACTGAAGTTAAGCAACGCAACCCCAGTTAATACTAACATGGGTGGCCGCTTGGGAAAACTGGGTACCGCTAGTATCCAAACATCGTCGCATTGGTGTAGTGTCTATGCAGTCTCTGCGTCAGACCTACACAGTGGACGGGGCTCTACTGACCTTGTAGTTGAAGGGCCCTACAACATCAACAAACACAAACAAATCCGAGCGTCACCGCGTCACAGCTACGTCACCGCGGCGGGCCATCCCTTCACAGACAACCAGCCCATATTCCTGCGGGTTCCAGACGACTGACGAGGGTGTCCCCTGTCAGAGCATGTTCAATGGACCCGCGGACCTGACCCTGCCACAGGTGGGAAAAGGGTGTGATGATGATGATGAAATAAGAGAATGAACATGTTGACACCTTCCCGGTAAAACATGGTTAGCGACATGTTTTGAGATTTTCACTTTTTAATTTAATCAAATTCTGCACATTATGTCTTTATTAATACTGTAATCAGTTTTACACAAACGTTAAATAAATTATTCATTTTTTAATATCTAAAAATATCTTAAGGAAATAAGACGTTTTTTTTCATTTCCTGTAAAATTTAAGAAATGTCGCTTCCGACTTTGTAGATGCTCATTTGTCGGATGTTTTGTTCCACACACAACCTCCATGTCTCCACTTTCAATCATTATCAATGTTCAAATAAACAAATGGAGCGAGCAGCTGAGCTGCATTGGACACACCAGTTCTCGTCAGATCACTGAAGTTAAGCAACACAACCCAACAAGGGTGGTTGGAAGTCAACGTTGGGTGCTGCTAAGTTCTCATCTCCTTAATCCCCTACTCCTATCTCCTCCTCACCCTCGGGCAGCCTCCACAGGGTACGACTCGTTATGGGGAGCGGCGAGTTGCGTTGGACACACCAGTTCTCGCCTGATCACTGAAGTTAAGCAACGCAAGCCCAGTTAGTACTGACATGGGTGGTCGCTCGGGAAAGCTGGGTACTGCTAATACCCAATAATCGTCGCATTAGTGTAGTGTCTGTGCAGTATATGCATTAGAACTATACAGTGGACGGGTCTCTAATGACCTTGTAGTTGACGGGACCTTAAACTCCAACAAACAAACGACTCGTTATGACTGCTTGGCCAACTCCCGAACTGGCCAACTTCCGTTAGTGTAACTGTTTTTCAACCAGGCTTCCGTGAGGTCCGCCAATGGCAGGGTAAAATATAAAAATAACAACGAAAACACAAGAAAGGAGAACGAGTTTTGTCTGTCGAAGATGAATTTGGGGTGTGTCTGAAACATTCGGCCACGAATTCATCTGCTTATGCTAACACAAACACACTTATATCAATTAATGATTTTTTTCTGTCACTGTATGGGGTTCCGCGAAAGGTCTAAATGTTCCAAAGGGTTCCGTTCCAATAAAAAGGTTGAAAAACACTGGTGTAGCATACTAATATACAATCCCTTTTCCCGCCTACGGCAGTGTCGGGTACCCATCTTACCCCTCTGAATGGACGCAAGGGTGATATATCGGACTGTGTTTTTCCCTCAGTTGGCTGCCGACCAAAGCTGCAACCCCTATACTTATTTATCGTCGGTCTACTGTTCGTTGGGGCACTCCACCGAGCCCCTACACCTGGAAATTTGGTCTCATCTACCCGTTGAATAGTAGAGTGTGTTCTTTACTTACAAATGCCATTGTACACTACACAGGACGTCGGTATTACTTTTCATCCGAAGAAAGGCGCACTCGGGGCTTCTCTCCCGCCCGAAAGAAGGCAACCCACCTCAATTCAATATCGAACCTGGAACCAATGACGCAGTAAATCGAGCCCGCTACCTATTGCGCCACTGAGGCAGTTCAAATAACAAATGCGTCTTATTGAAAAAGTAAAATATCATCTTATTTTGAGACACCCTATAGAAGTATGCACATGTACAGTGCTGATGTGTCTTAAAGTATTATATATATTTTTTCTTCCTTTTCAATTTTCCCCCCATCCCATTTTTTTTCTTTTCAAAATCGGATTTTGACAACGTTTACTTTTTTTAAAAAGACTTAAGCTTGAAATCCTAGATACACAGGAGAAATAAAATGCTTGACATAGTATTGAATGAAGGAAGGTCCTTTTTTGACATCCTATACAAAAATGGACTCTAATCAAAATCTTTTTTTAAACTGTTTTTTTTTTTCATCTCTTGACTTCTGACATCTAACTGATGATGAGAAAGAAGTACAAATATTTCCATTACGTCTTGGGTTCAAAGCTTTCAACTTTATGAATGCAGAACAAGCCCACAAGTGGTTTTTACATTGATTGATTAGTTTGTGGGTTGGGGTGTAAGCCAGGCAGCCATAACAGGTTAACCCCTTAGGAGGCTGCCCACGGGAGATGAGGAGGTAGGTGAAAGGAGGAGGAAGAGAATTAATTTGCAGCACCCAACGTTCTTTACTAACCACCCAAGTTGGTATTGACGTGGGTGTGCGCTGCTAAACTTCAGTGATCTAACGGGAACTGGTGTGTCCAGTAAACCCTTTCAAATTGACATTCACACCGTATGCCATCTGCGCATGCCAAACTAAAAAGGGTTCAATTTCCAGTTACATCTGCGTTTTTTTCATTATTGAAAAATCCTTAATGACAATTATCGTAATAACTATAACATGTGGAGCAGAGGTAGTATGTTCGACTATTGCATCAGTGGCTTCAGGTTCAATACTGGATCGAGGAGGGTTCGTCTTTTTCGAACGAGAGGGAGGTCCCAAGTGGGCCTTTCTTCGGAAGAGAAGTAAAGTCGTGGCTTCGTGTGGTGTGCACGATATCAACTGCACGTAAAATGCCCCTTTCTACTGTACAACTAATACATCCGTAGGATTCCCATGTGTAGGAGCTTGCCTCATGCCGTCGCGTCGGTTGAGTTCCCCAGCGAAACACCAGGTCGACGATAAATAAGTCAACGGGTAGCAACATTAGGTCGGCAGCCAGCCGGGTAAAATACCTCCCAACCCATCGCCCACCTATCCCAAATGAACAAGGAAGCGGCTTATTGTGTTGGACGCACCAGTTCTCGTCAGACCGCTGAAGATAAGCTACACAACCCCAGCTAGTACTAACATGGGTGGCCGCTTGGATTGGTTCGTTGTTGTTTTAGGACCCTTCAACTAAAAGGTTATTAGAGCCCAGTCCACTGCATGGCTCTTATGCAGAGATTGCACAGACACTACACTAATGCGACGAGTTTTTTTGGGTATTAGCAGTACCTATTTTTCCCAAGCGGCCACCCATGTGGGTACTAGCTGGGATTGCGTTGCTTAACTTCAGTGATCAGACGAGATAAGCCGCTCTGGCCGCTTGGAAAAAGTTGGTACCGCTATTACCGAAAAGTCGTCTCATTAGTGTAGCATCTTTGCAGTTTCTGCCTTAGAATTGCACAGTGAACAGGGCTCTAATGACCTTGTAGTTGAAGAGCCCTAAAACACTAACGAACCAACCCAGATGGGCAAAAATGGGTACCCGACCTTGCCATAGACAGGAAAAGAGCTAGTTGTTGTTTGTTTTCGGCAAATCCTTAACGAGAATTCACATAATAATTTTGATATGACTTTTTAGTGACCTTGTTATTGTTCAAAGGTATTCCTTAGTTCTACTACAGACAACAGCAAAATACCAAGGTACAATAGATGTGTCAGCAATAGGCAGGTATATACTGTAGTAATTTTTCATGAACAACTGGAAATCAATATTAAGAGGGATTATTAAAATACTTAGTGGGAATAATTCTCACTACAACAACAAGAACCAAAAAAATCATTAGCTGGATAGTTGCACATAATCCTGTGATCGCATCAATATTTGATAGGGGAATATTCCCGATAGATGGCGCATTGTGGTTCAGTATTTTTTGTTCACACCTCGTGTGTATATCCAAGAGAAAAAGGACACCGTTATTGAAATGATATCCTTGAAGTAGAGAAGAAAAAATTGGGGGATGAAATAGTTTTTGATATGGCTACATGATATATAATTACGTGGTGCGAAATGCAATACTGCTACTACTTTGATGGTCATGAAATAGTGTGAGGAGCAGTTAAAACGTGGCTTCTGTCCAAATAGACCCATCTAGAGAGAGGAGGAGGACATCATCTCTGCTTCGTTAGCTGCGTAAAAGCAACTCCTAACCCATTTCTCGTCTATGACAAGATCAGGTACCCATCTTGTCCCTCTGAATGGGCATAAGGGTGAGATATTGGACAGTGCTTTTCCACAGCCGGTTGCCGACCAAAGCTGCAAACCCCTATGCTTATTTATCGTCAACTTACTGTTCGTTGGGGAATTCCATAGGCGCTGGGGGGAGAGCGGCAAATTGCGTTGGACACACCGGTTCCTGTCTGATCACTGAAGTTAAGCAACGCAACCCCAGCTAGTACTGACATGGGTGGCCGCTTGGGAAAACTGGGTACCGCTTGTATCCAAAAATCGTCGCATTAGTGTAGTGTCTGTGCAGTCTGCATCAGAACTACACAGTGGACGGGGCTCTAATGACCTTGTAGTTGAAGGGCCCTAAAATACAAACAAACAATAGACGCCGGGGGGATGGAGGTGGGGACGAGCTCCTATACCGGAAAATTTTGCCTTATCTACAACTAGATGAGGCAACACTTTCAGGTTGCTGACCCGTTGCATAGTAGAGAGGGTTCTTTGGCGTGCAAACGCCATAGTACACCACACGGGACCTCGGTTTTACTTCTCAACCGAAAGAAGGCACACTTGAGGCATTGCTATCCTCCAAACGAGGCCAGCCCATCTCGGTCGAGTATGGAACCTAGAACAACTGACGGAGTTACCGAAGCATGCTACCCACTGCGCCACCGAGGAGGGTCTCTTCAGTAGCTGCGTAACTGACCAAAATGGCTATCTTGTGTTCCTCGGCCGCTTTTTTATGTGCTCCACCCTCAATAGTATGTTACAGATATATTGTAGTTAGTAAATATAAGCCCATGGTTTCAGTTATTTAATTTCATAATTTACCTCACCCTCTGTTTCTTTTCTACGTCTTTTTTTTGCATCCATTTCTTCATATATTTTCTCTACCGACAACATTGAGAATGTGTATCGTTGTTGGCAGACAGTCCTTTCTCTCTCTCTTGTCGCATGAAATTTCTGGATATTGGCCCCATTGTGTTTTGCCAACTATTTCCCCTTTTCATCCAAATGGCTATGTTTATATGACTTTCATAATTTTATGACTTTTTATCTCGTCGAAAGACTACGCCCCAATGTGCATTGGAGATAGACTTCGCTCTCACTAGTTTGCTAACACACAGATGGATAGATATAAAGAGACTTTGTGTACTCTGCAATCCTGTATATAGTTGAACTAAAATTGGCATCAGGATCCAGTTTTTCTCGATATTACCTCTTTATGGTCCCTTATGAAATTGGATGGGAACCCATGACAGTCCAATATCTCAACAGTTTGATGCTGCCAGCAGACGTTTGATGGCCTCGTATGACTCCACAATTTTTTAATACTTTCAAGAACCTTTAGATAAGCGGTAATATTTTGGGTGCAATGTTGCAGCATACACATTTATTAAAGAGAATGATCTATAAAAGTCTATTAAAATCTGATCAGTACCGTTATTTCCTGCTACCTTTTTGATTCGCATCGATTTCATTTATCGGTTTAGAATACAGTCGCCATTTTACCTGCGTGTCTCATTTTCGAAAGTGCGTTCTATTAAAAAAAAGGAAAAACTAGCCTCGCGTGCAATATGGAACGGTATGAACATACGTATAAAATCCACTTCCGTCATAAGACTGTGACGTGTCTTTCCACCTATTCAAATACACATTATGGGGACATATTTTACGAATACACTTGGACAGCCAAATACTACTTGAAAAAGCAGTTAATCTTTCAGCCCTTTTGCCCTCCAGCCGGTGATTTACTTTAAATTTCTAAACATATATCGATACATTAAAGCACTTTGTTGATTCCCAAACGTCGTTTCTACATCTTAATGTTCTCCGTTTTCATGTTGTAACGCTGATTACGACAACACCATGCACAAGTAGACTAGTGCGATTGAAAATTTCAGTTTAATTCATCGGTTGTGTAAACCCAAGTCAAAATATTTGTTTTATATCTCATTTGAACTAAACAGCATCTGTAAAAGACTCTTAAAGTGTGTTTTAAAGTGACAAACATCCATTCATTACAACGCCGAGAGAGAGAGAAAGACGTGAGGTAATAGAGATTTTCAAAGATTGCGACGGCGATAAAATAGTCTAGTAGGTACGGGAGAATAGAGTTGAAAATTAGTTTCCAAATTGGGTAATCTTATATATAAAATCAAATTTATTATTGTTATTATTAACACCGTGAATCAATTGCCCAACAATTTTACCAAATACTCTCATTACACACAACTGCGTCAGTAACTCAGTTTCTGAAGGACACAACACACGCTCTGAGCTCAGAGTATGCAGGTTCATGCCAGGGCAAAGGTAGTGACTTACTGTTCCCTGTAGGGCAGATCGAAAAAGGCGCCCTCCGTCAGGAAGTGATTACTGGATTAGTTTTGTGGGTTGGGGAGTAAGCCAGGCAGCCATAACAGGATGAACCCTTAGGAGGCTG
>JAAFCE010001036.1:45609728-45622455 GCA_013389805.1 Trigoniulus corallinus | reverse complement strand
ACCGTCTTATAAAAGGTTTAAAATTTCATCCTTGGAAATGTCACTTTTATTGACGTATATAATCAGAAAGAGAGATGCTCAATTATAGGTCATACTTAGATACAAAGGGCATTGCTGGAAGAGGGGTTGAGGAGGAGGATGAGGAGGGGGATCTCGACCAACTGAGGCAATTCTGCAACATTTGGCTACGAGGAAAGAGACAAGTAGTTGGTTTTATCCTCAAAACACCGTTGTCATGAGTGATTGCCATCTTTCAACTGCTGCCCACTTCCACTTTTTTGAAGAGCAGTAATAATAATAACCCTACGCAAGAGTGAGTATGTAACTAATTACAAAACATTAGCAGCCATAACATCAAACTTTCAAGGTCATTCCTAAAATGCAAGCCTTGTTCAACCATTAGTACCATAGTAATTAAATTCAACATGACTGCATTAAATGATGGTTGCATCCTCATTTTTAATAAACAGCTAGCGATGAATAAAAAACTGAGAAGGATCGTTTTATATAAATATGGTTGAGTATATCAGCGACCATTCCTAATCGCGCTTTAATTCTCAGGTGACCTTGAAGTACAACAACAGCCATTTACATCCAAATGTTTTCAACCCACGTACAGTTGTACATCATCGAGTTACGAATTCAGTGCTGTGGCTCGTATCTCCCCACCCAGTTTTCCATGAAATCCTGTAGGAAAAAATTTAATCTTTTCCCAAGTCTGAAAGCAAAACAAAAGTAACTACTCTAGCAGGATCGGGTACCCATCTATGTCCCTCTGGGTGGATACACGGGTAATATAGTGGACGGTAGTTTTACGCAGCTGATAGCCGACCCTATGTTTATTTATCGCCGGCCTACTGTTCGCAGGGAGACGAGCTCCTACACCTGGGAATTTTGTCTCATCTACCCGTTGCACAGTAGAAAGGGTTCTTTTACGTGCAAATGACATCGTACACCTCATGGGTCCCAGAGCGCCTTCCGTCGGGTGGAAAGTAAAGCCACGGTGTGTGTGATGTCACATACACATAGAAGAATCTTTGCAATATGGAGTAAAATATACTGTAAGAGTAGTGCGACAAAATTTTCAGGTTAGGAGCTCGCCCCTGGTATCGGGGGAGGAAAAATGCCCCAACGAGGAAAAATGGGTTGTTTTGTTTTTTGTTGGAGTTTAAGGTCCCGTCAACTGCAAGGTCATTAGAGACCCGTCCACTGTGTAGTTCTAATGCATATGCTGCACAGACACTACACTAATGCGACGATTATTGGGTATTAGCAGCACCCAGCTTTCCCGAGCGACCACCCACGTCAGTACTAACTGGGCTTGCGTTGCTTAACTTCAGTGATCAGACGAGAACTGGTGTGTCCAACGCAACTCGCCGCTCCCAGGAAAAATGGGCTGATGATATATTAGCATAGCAGTTAGAGCGTTAGGTTGGTAATCGGCTGCATAAATATACCGCCCAACAGATCGCTCATGTGTGCTAGTGGTACAAAAAGGAGTACCCGACCCTGCCATAGGAGAGAAAAGAGTTAGTGTTGCATTGTTCGTTGGAATGACAAGCACCTTAAATGGGTTGTCCAACTGGAATACTCAGTTGTCCCTATGGCTTGTCCTGGGATTCAGAATTTGCGAATTTGATGTCATCAGCCTCATCGTTTCCTGCTGATTGATATCTAAAGTTTTCCTAAGTACTCTACACTCTATAGCAGCGGTCTTCAAACTGTGTTCCTCGGAACCCCAGGGTTCCGCAATACATCTCTGGGGGTTCCGCGAGTCAAAATGAAAATCGTTAGCAGCGGCAAGATATATATATGCTATCTATAGGGTACACTTGCGTGAAGGTGGCTCACAAAATTTGTATATATAGGTATTAAATAGGCACTATTTAAATTTGAAAACCCGATAGCAGACAAAGTTTTGATTGTCACGTTACATGTCCTGTCCAGGTTCGAATCTTGAAATCATATTTGGATATCCAGAGTAGTGTTTCTCAGACATTTATGATCTCAGCCCACTTTGGAAAGGAATATAAACCTTGGTAGCCCACAAGCCCCTAATCGAACTCAGTGCTTACATTAAGAGACGTGACCAGGTACTAAGGTAGCAATAAATTTGTGACCCGGCAGGAAATTATCGCGGCTCAGTGATGGGCTGCAGACTGCACTTTCAGAAACGCTGATTTCGCTTCATTGCTGGTTTTAGAAGGGGTTAAAAAATATCATTACCCCTTTTAATGTTGAATTGTATTCTGTGAACATATTGATTATTTTAACAAAAAAAAAAGCTTTAGCTCATATGAACACGAATGTTGGAGGAGTAAATAAGATATATGCTAGAAGTAGTTAATGCTGAACATTAATTGAATTGGGTTGTAAGTTGGTGCTATGAAGGGAGAGAAATTAATCTCAGAAAGAAAAATCCAAGAAGGAGCGGCACATCTTAAGTTTTATGAAATATGTATCGCAATAAAGCAAGCTGAAAGAGAAAAGACATATGCATCAAAGACCTCTCTCTCTCTCGAAGACAAATTTCTTCAAGACAGGATAATGAAAACGAATAAATGAATTAAACGAGTCTAAATTAATCCAAACGAAGTAATCCAAATGGCGATTTCTTCCCATCTCTGAGAGAGAAGGATGGAGGGAAGGGAATCGACCACCAAACAGATAATGAGAAAGACGAGAATGTAGGGCACTAGTTAGGTTTAAAGAGGAGCAAACGTACATACTTCTTTTATATCTACACTTATCTGAAATGTTTCACTTCCTCATGGTTGACCGGTCTGTGCTAGCGATTACAGAGCATTTCATCATAGTTTTGCCGCTACATTAATCTTAATTATAAAGTGTTGGAGTGGGTCTGAGAGGTGGGATGATGGTTATGAACTACGGCCTTGAAATTACAGAAAAAAATAGATTAGCAATAATCTGCGCAAAAGTTATTATACAATTTCCCTCGCGCTCATATGTGAAACACGAGAAGACGTCATTAATGAATGACCCTCTTCTCCACCATGATTATTCCACCCCCGCAGCACGGTACAGACACAGACAGGCAGGCACCCAGACAGGATTTTTCTTCTATTCGCCTCGACTCTTATGTCATTGCACTTGTTATACTTTTTATGCATGAACTTCATACACAAAATCAATAATATAGCCAAAATAGCAACTACTAACACCATCTGACAGGAAACTCTTGTAACACAACGTGAAAAATAGACCAATAGAGGGAAGTGCATTCGAGAGTACACGTAGTGAGGAATAGGCGCACTAGATGGCTTCAGTGTCGCATTCCCTTCCGTTGGATTTCTTCTTCAGCTCCTACATCATTATCATCATACCTTTATCCAGCCTGTGGCAGGGTCGCGTCTGCGGGTCCACAGAACTAGGGTGACCAGACGTCCCGATCTCAGACTTCATGTCTCCGCCGTCCCTCTCTTGTCCCGGCGGGACGCCCGTTTGTTCCACTTTGTCGGCAACTTCTCAGAAGCATTCACTCGTCAATGAAATACGTGTACAGAGAGCACCCGCACAGAAGGATCCTTCTAGGTTGACAACTGATCATCGTCTGCATCAAATTAAGGCATCAGGCATCCTGTGTTGGACCAGTCCTGTGACCCGTAGAATCAATGGGGATGGTTGAAGTGGAGACAGGGAAGCGGAGTCCTGCGTGATAGGAGGGTCCCAATCAAGTTGAAAAGGAAGTTCTGCAGGGCAGTGGTTAGGCCTGCTATGCTATATGGATCGGAGTGCTGGGCAGTGAGAAAGAGCCACGTCAACTGAATGCAAGTAGCTGAGTGGGGTGTTGAGAGCTGATAGAATTAGGAATGAATATATTAGAGGTAGTCTGGGAGTGGTGGACATCGCCGAAAAATGAGGTAAAATAGGTTGAGATGGTATGGACACGTAATGAGGAGAGGAAGAGCACGTTAGGTCCATTTGAAATGGCGAAATGCTGGATGGTATTTTTAACTCAACTGGCTACTGGGCTTCAGCGTTGGCCTATCTACTCTCTAGGAGGGGACATGTATTTTAACGATTGTTATTGTTGTTTGTTGGTGTTTTAGGGCCCTTCAACTACAAAGTCATTAGAGCCCCGTCCACAGCATAGTTCTTATGCAGAGACTGCACAGACGCTACAGTAATGCGACGAGTTTTGGTATTAGCAGTACCCAGTTTTCCCAAGCGGCCACCCATGTCAGTACTAGCTGGGGTTGCACTGCTTAATTTCAGTGATCAAACGAGAACTGGTGTGTGCAACGCAATTAGCCGCCCCCTGTATTTTATCGAATATGGGTACGAGTTTACCTGAGCTTCTTACTTATATTTTACTCCTTGCGTAAAATAAGTCTTACAGATGCAGGTAACTTTGGACCCTCTAGTTTGAAAAGTCGGCGAGAAAGGCGCGCCTCACCCTCTGGACCACCGAAGCAATTTTTTTTCCTTTGATTTTCCCTGACGCCCTTGGAACGAAAATGAAATTTGCTATCGAAATCTAAAAAATATTAATAAACACAACCTTAGTCTGAGCTGCATATAATAATAATCCATGTATGGTGTTTAATATAATAAGAATTGCAGCATAATCAGATTGAGAGTTTCCGCTTCTATTGAATTTATTCAACTACAAAGCGGGCAGTGAGATCCTAATTAACTATTCACAGAGCAGTTTAGTCTGATTCATTATAAAGGTAATCTAATATTACGAGAACGGTGTTTGTGCATATGCGAAACTAGACTCCCAGGTGTGTTTAATTTTTAAAACAATTACTATTTATTTATCTTTTTAAAAAAGGCCGGCTACTACTTTATTAATACTTTTGCTGGGCGTGTGTGTACCTTTACTTATTTCACTATTGTTGTCATATGTTCGCATATTGTTAGTAATGAATATTGTTATTATTATTATTACAACAAGGTAATATTATTCTTAGAAATGCTAAAGAAGAATATTTAAGAAGTTGCAAACTGAATTAAACGAGTGTTTCGCAGAGATATCTCTTATGTTAATTCAGATTTCATCTCATGTCTATGAAAATTCGGCTCATTAATGGCATTTAATTATAAAATTAATCCTTTCAAACACAGCAGAGAATATCGTTACAACGCTTCTCGCGTCTAATCGATAAAAATCCATTAACAATCCAGTTATTTATTACGAAAATGACAATAAATACTTCGGTTTCCAGAAAACATTCATGATTTTCATTTAGACAATCATGAAAATTAATGAAATTATCTTTGTCTCTTTTTTTCAATGGAATTGAAACTATTCGACCGCAGCGATAGCGATGACAGGGATTTTTTTCTCTAGGTCTATTGATAGAATTAAATTGGAATTGTCTTATCCATCTTGTATCACTGTTTCATTCTCGTTCTGTCAATTTTTTTTTTTTTTGAAAGGGGAGATCATATTATTCGGAATTGTTGTTGAGTAAGTTTGATAAAAAGTGTGATGTTAAAATTACGTCTTCAAGAACTTATGAAATATTAATAGATGCTATAAATAAAATATTAGATGATTTCGTAATAGCATCACATTTAATGACTAAATTTCTCAATTTAACAACAGCTACTTCATGTTATTGAAGAGGTTTTTTCGAAATAGATACTGTATAGTGTACGTACATTAAAATATTGAGTTTCTCTAAAGCGGTAGCTTTTACAACTGTGATTTTGAGATTAATTACTATTCATTATAAATGGAATTCTTCATCGAAAAGCGAACCTCTCTTGGGTTATCAAAGAGAAAATGTAGCGTGAATGATATATATATATATATATTTTACCTGAAATATAACATTTGAAGATGAGCTGCACATTATCATATGAAGAACGAGGGAGGGGTGTTCTTCGTTTTCATTTAATCCGTCTCGTTTTTTGAGTGTATTTTTTTTATATCGTTTGAAAAGTGGCATGCGTCACTAAGATCATTTCTTGTTACTATTTACTCATTGATCATTTTACTAGTTGTTATTACTTTGTTTGGAATTTATCGTTTAGTTGACTAGCAGCCGTTTTGTGGCGTATTCCAAAAAATATTACAACGAACAGGGTGGTGAGGAGATAGAAAACGCTTAGAACGTCCGCAGCGCCGCGTTCTTTTTGAAATAACCAATCACGTGCTACTGTTGGTGTTTTCTAATGCATCTTTAGAGCTTTGCTTTGTTGGTGTTTAAAGGCCTCCACATACGATCAGTTTGGTGTGTCAGTTCGGTGTGTCAGTTCGGTGTGTTCACTTCGATGTGTTCAGTTTGGTGTGAAGGAATGAATTGCCCACACACGATCAGTTTGGTGCGTCACGTTCTTACGTTCTTTTTCGTTAAACGTCATGTGACGTCATTTGATTGTTCGCAGAAACCAGTAATTCTACCGTTACCATGGTGCAATTTTTTAAAGATGACGTTTATCCTTGTTTGGGCATTCGCAGAACTGATGTGAGCAAACCCCACACACGCTCAGTTTGGTGTGTGCAAAAAAGTATTTGCTCACACCAAAAATTTTAACTGACGGCGTGAAGAAATTTTATCACATCGGTGTGTCAGTTCGGACTGACGTCAGTTAGAAGTGAGCGTGTGTGGGGTTGCTCACATCAGTTGTTCACATTTTAGGTTCTGCGCATGCCCAAGCAGTGATAAACGTCCTCTTTAAAATAATTTGCACGATGGTAACGGTAGAATTACTGGTTGATGCGGACAATCAACTTACGCCACATGACGTTTAACGAAAGGAGCATAAGTACGTGACACACCAAACTGATCGTGTGTGGGCAATTAATTCCTTCACACCAAACTGAGCACACCAAACTGATCTTGTGAGGGGGGGGGCTTAACTGACGTCAGTCCGAACTGACACACCGATGTGATAAAATGTCTTCACACCGTCAGTTGAAATTTTTGGTGTGAGCACGTGCTTTTTTCACACACCAAACTGATCGTGTGTGGGGGGCTTAATGCATCTTTAGGGCTTTGCTGTTTGCTTTGTTGGTGTTTTAGGGCCCTTCAACTACAAGGTCATTAGAGCCCCGTCCACTGCATAGCTCTAGTGCAGAGACTGCAAAGACACTACACTAATGCGACGATTATTGGGTATTAGCAGTATCCAGTTTTCCCAAGCGGCCATCCATGTTAATACTAGCTGGGGTTGCGTTGCTTAACTTCAGTGATCAGACGAGAACTGGTGTGTCCAACGCAATAAGCCGCCGCCATCTTTAGGGCAATTCGTGTTTGACTGACATCAGATTAAGCGTTGACAAGATAAATATTAATATGGCTTCTAAGTCTCCGTTTGAAAAACGGACTATGATCGATAGTAGCTTTATTGTGTTTTCATTTGAACTGTTACGGGGCTTCACTGACACAATTTTTCATTACACTTTTCTTCACATGCATTTGTTAATGCAGTAATCTTCATATACAACTGCATTTTTTTCATTAAGCGTATTATAACTGTGAATACATGAGATAATTATTTCTAATTTTGATTAAGTCCTAAAATATGACAAAGTCCTTTTTTTTTGATCGACAACACTTAACAATTCATTATAATAAGATACAATTATGAAGACTTGCATGGTGATTATTATTTTTGTTTGTTACAGTAACATATTATTTTCATACACCCAGTTTTAAGTTTCAATTTGCACGAATAGTATTCAGAATTCAATGTTACATTTAATATTTTTTTAATGTTGGTATGCAAAACTCCTTCATTTTGTGATATTATTTCTGTTTTTTATATGAGTAAAATATTGAATCAAAACTGTGCGAAAGAATTTAAAAAAAAAAATGAAAATTTTGAGAAAAACCCATTTCAAAATATTTTTTTTAAAGAATTTATCAGTCAATTTTTAAACATTTTTTTCACTACCTTGTTATTAACTAAATGTAGTTTTAAAATTTAAAATGTTGGATGATATTAAAGTGCTTTCATTTTAGTCTCAATGCAGGTTTTATGTAGTAGTAGTACATTTAGATTTATATATTCGTTTTATAATAATTTTGTATTAGAGTGCATAATTTGCCAGGGACTATATTTCGTCATTGGACTATTTAATAGATATATAATTTGTTTAAAATTTTGGTTTTCATAGTTACATTTCTGTTATTTTGCATGTTATTTATGTCTCAAGTTTTACACTTTATACGTTTCTGACGTCATTATTTTGGCCTTGCACTTTATTGTTATTTTGAATTGAAACTAAAATCTAAAATAGATTGTTTTTGTATAATTAATCCTTAAGCGTGATGATATTTGATATAAGTTCATACATAAAAAATTTAATTTGAAAATTTAATCAAATGATATTCCCCATAGATGGCTGAAAAAGATTATTACTTTGTTTAAAACTCAATTTTTTTGCTAACAACAAGTTAAACGATTTCAAAAAAAAAAGTATTAAGATACGTATTATAGTGTAATACTTTTAGGTCAGATTTTCTGTGGGGGGTGATTATCTATATTCTTTATAAAGTTCAGGGTGGTGGTTATATGTATCTATACACGCAGCTTTTCATCCCGAAATTAGGGTGAAAATTAAGGAAGAGGAATAATTGCGATGGTCTTTAAGGAGTCTCCTCTCTTTCCTTGACTGTCATTTATCGTCTAAATATCTCAGTGCAAAATGGCAGGAGTTCTGGGGTCCATCATGCGCCGAAACAGTCAAAGAAGGGTATGTTATTTGTTTATATTTATTAATTTTATGCAATAATTATTCACTTCTGGTATCTCTTAACAAAATTTTCTTATTGAAATGTCCTATTCAATATTATATTTTTTCATCAACTGGCATAGCAGTTATTCAACTCTTGTTCCTAAATAATATTTTAAAATATGTAGTTTGTTAAATTTTATCAGCGTGAAAAACTTCTTAATCGAGATTATAGTATTTCTAATTGCATTCCTTAAAATTTAATTTTTTGTCGATAGATTTTTCTTAAGATGTCCCAGTAGAGATTTACTTCTTGTATTTAGATCCTTATTTTTTAATTCGGGAGGTTCACCTAGTTTGTTGTGGTCATCAGGGCCGGCCATCCGGGGGGTGCAGAGGGTGCATTGCACCTGGGCCCCACGATTGAGGGGGGCCCCATCATCAGTACCCATCAGGGCCCAGATCATTGCTAATATTAAGTTTAATACGTCATTGTAGGGGCAACGTCCCTCATTCGACCCTGCCAATACAACATAACCTAAACATCACCTAACGATCCTGCCATTGAATTACAACAGGGTTGTACAACCTTTTTGGTGTTGTGGGTCACTCGGCTATTTCATGAACTGATTGCCAGCCACAGGCTGTCAAAACCAAAACGGGCGAAGATAACGTTAGGTGTTACATAGCAGGTAGGTTATAATGCATAATTAGAAATGATGCACCATGGGCCACATTACAAGCCTCAATGCGCCACAGGTTGGACAACCCAGAATTAGAGGTTAAGAGTCAATAATTTAACAATGCTATTATTTTGGGGTTGTTAAAACCAAAATACCTTTAATAATCAGAATTGTAATAAAAAAAATATAAAGACACAAGTCCAACTGAAAATGTTCCAAGGTGTGGACGTCCACATAAGCTTTCAGACCAACTCATAAATGCAATGGCGACATATTTGAACACATGGCATCATCCAAAAATGTAATACCATCCAAAATTAGGAAGTATCTCAGAATGGAATAGGAGAGGCTCTAAGAGGAGTCCATTATTTTTACTTTTGGAAAAATATTTTGGGGCCCCAAAAGGATTTTTGCACCGGGGCCCCTTTATGGAGAAGGCCGGCCCTGGTGGACATTAAATAATTGGCTTGAACAATCTAATAGCGAGAGAGATAGACAGCACTATTATATTTCAGACTAGAAAAGAGGGAATTCAGATTGGCATATTTGTGGTTAGAGATCATGAATAGAAAAGCGTGCAAAATGGGTTGCAGTCTTAAGCTGGGACGTCGTAAGGTGAAATGCAACCGTAGATTAGGGACATTATACGCGTAGTAAACAACGTAGAAATATGTAAAGATTTAGAGAGAGAGAGAGGGAGAGAGAGAGAGAGAGAGAGAGCAGAATGATAGAGTGGTGGGCACTAAAACTGTGGTAGATTGATATTGGGATTATAATTCCTTATTGGCTTTCTTAATGTCAGCCTACGCTATACTTCAACTCTGATTTTATTGGTGGATGTCCATTTCCACATAAAATACTTTTTGCGGTGTAGAAAAGCAGCGTAGGTCTTCCTAAAGACATCACAAAGTGCTACCACTGAACTTTTCATATTGACAATCTGTCAGTAGGTGTAATAGAGAGAGAGGAGACTGGATCGCGGTCAGTAGCTGAAGGACATGATAGTAAATAGAAGTAACAGGCCTTGAAAAAAGGGCAGGGCATCTTAGGCGAGGGATATACGGCATCAAATGAAAGTGCGTGTATATGTAGGGCATCATCATTCTCAAAACTTAATTAAACCCGAATTGAGTGGAGGTCAGGGTTCGTGGATGAGCCGACGATGTCGTACGCTCCTACACATACAGTTACCATGCTGAAGTCCCACTTTCTACATGCCGAAGGGCGCATCCTAAGTCTCCTCACTTGTCGGAAATGAGGGAGAAAGCCATTTCAAAACCCAAGTTACTGATTTATGCATTGTCTAGAAAGTGCTCACCTAGGATGTAGGACAACGGGAACTTCTGCCAGCCCATCAAAAAAGATGTATTATCGCTTCAGAAAGCACTAACCTCGACCGGGATATGGAATGAGAAGTGAGAGGAAGAATACCAATGTGTATAAATGTAGTTAAGAGAAATAATAAGGTTAGAAAGAAGAGCACCTTGGCCAGCATACCAGTGGTGTAAATGTTGTTATACGAATAGAGGGTAAAAGGGATTTAAAAAAAAGGAAGTGAGGGGAAAATTTGATAGAGACAACGAAAATAAACACAGAAACTATATAGGAACAGGTAATAAGAGGAAATATAGCTTAAGATGAAGGTGTAGTAAACAACTCTACTGGTAAATGTGATTAAAGTAAAGAGCTGTTACTCGTAAGGTTGACCGACGCTTGTGTAGGATAAGAGAAACATCAGATAAAGAATAAAAAATTGATCGACTGCAAATATTACTTTATTAAATTTCCTTTTCCTTAAAATTTCATGAGTTTATATATATCAAGTGCCGATAAATTGAACCAGACTGGGCGGACGACCACATTATTTTTGCTCATCACATAAAATATTCATCTGACCACGGCCCTTTGTGCTACTTAGATCAATTTAAGAGAGAGAGAGAAAAAGAAAATATTACAAACCTTATAGTGGCATTTCCCACACTTAAACCTTACCTTGGAATTTAAAACGATTAGGAAAATATTTACACATGAAATATTAATGTCAAACTTATCGATTTTTGGAATGTAGAAGAAAATGGCTGTGGACGAGTACGATTTTAGCGGGCACCTCTGTAATTCTAACAACGAAAATCTTCCAACAAGAATCGATTTGTCGAGAAAGGAGTCTTTTTTTTTAGTATTTTTCCCACCCGTTTACCTCTTTCATAGATCTAGAACTTATTTATCTTAAGTGTGATTTAAATCATGATGTAAAGAAGTTCAACTTGAGGTTAGTTCCGCCCATTCGAGAGGAAAAGTAACAGCGCTTCTTTTTTTCACTCCGGATTCTTTTTCTGACGCCGCAAAAATAGAATATTAGCACGCGCGATTGATGACGCGTTCGACTCGTTCTTTTTTTTGTTCGTTGAAATAGAATTCATGGCGTCCACTGAGGTTTCTAAATGTTTTGTATTTTATTTTTACATGTTGTGTTCACTGATTTGTGGTTTAGTATTCATTTTAAGTTAGTTTAGAAGTCGATTAAATAGAAATTACATGTTGACTGTCAATATAGTAAATTACGATATTGGGGTTAATTTCTGTTTGGTGGTTCGTATCAATTGGCTCTTGTTGCCGGCAGGGATGAATGGGAAATGAAACCAATTAAGCATGAATATCCCATTTACTTGCCAAAGTTAAGGATATCAGCGCAAACTGGGTATGTTTTAAAAAGTTTGTTTTCTTAACGAGCTTCGCATTTGATGTCTGCACTTACTGAATCGATATTTTCGATCGAACTATTCATGACTGTAATTCATAGGAATCTAGTAGCCATAATTTGATTTCAGCCCACGATACTATACTTACCAATCTATCCATTTGACTCCTCTATCAAAGGCAAGAAATTTTAAAGGTCTATTATGCACAAAATTATCAATTAATGAACCTAATTAAGAAATCAACAGAAACTCGAATATTAAATGGTGCAAGGATGTGTTTTCATCAGAAAGGGGTACAGGCACTGATCACTTAACTACATTTAGATTTTTTTTTTCAAACTAAAGCGAAAGTTTACGAATGAATTATAAACTATAATTTATAACAGTGGTGGCAAACCTTTTTTTGAAGACGGTTCACAATAAGGCGCGGTGCACACTTGCGATTTTTACTCGCGCGGCCTCGCAATTGCGGCATGAAATACATTAGTTGCAATGGGGGAGCCGCGGCGGCGCCGCAGGTATGTGTGCACTCCCTCATTGCAACTAATGTATCTCATGTCGCAATTGCGAGGCCGCGCGAGTAAATATCGCAAGTGTGCACCGGGCCTAACACACTTGTGTTGTCCGCGGGTCAGGTGCAAGCATTATTTAATTTTATGAATGAAAATAAATTATTATTAATAATGAATAAA
>JAAFCE010001036.1:45580181-45609628 GCA_013389805.1 Trigoniulus corallinus | reverse complement strand
AGTTGCAATGAGGGAGTGCACACATACCTGCGGCGCCGCCGCGGCTCCCCCATTGCAACTAATGTATTTCATGCCGCAATTGCGAGGCCGCGCGAGTAAAAATCGCAAGTGTGCACCGGGCCTAACACACTTGTGTTGTCCGCGGGTCAGGTGCAAGCATTATTTAATTTTATGAATGAAAATAAATTATTATTAATAATGAATAAAGTTTATTAAAGTAGAAAATAGAGACGGTCATCATCAATCCCTCATCCCGCCTGTGGAAGGATCGGTTCTGCGGGTTCTAGCCCTCCACTCCCGCCTACCTCCCACCACGTCCCCGTCCGCCCCACACACCACCATTTCCTTAGGCCCAGCGCAAAATGAGACGCAGTCTCCGCAGGTGACGCAAGGTGACTCACTATAAATTTCTGTGGCTCACATGATAGTATGTAGTTGCGCATGTTAAGTCGCAGAGGGACGTGACTCAGTACCTGCTCCACGTGACCCTGCGGAGCGCAGTGCCAAAGCCGCAGTTTCCTGCGTGAAGTTGGCGTGACAATAACATAAAGCGGTGCGAAGTAGAGAAGTTCTCTTGTTATTTGATGCAAGTATGGTGAAAAACTGCGATTCAATATGCGGTGATTGCCTGCTAGCAGAATTTCGCAGGGCTGCTACACCCTGCGTCTCATTTTGCGCCTTGCCTTTCACGGACAACCTGCTCCCACGTCTGCTTTGGTAAAGTAGCAAATAGAGAACAAACCTTAAAATAATATTGAAAACAAAGCATTATCATTTTCTATACATCAGTGTGAAATTTCTGTTGTTTATGAGACTATAAACTAGATATGATTAACACTCGGATGCGGTGGGTCACAAGTTCGCCACCACTGATCTCTAATTTCTATAGTTGCGCTTTCCAGTAATTTAAGCCACCTTGGAATTAGAATCCATATACAGCAGCGCCATAAAGAATTCTTATTTATGCCGTAGGCAGTCACGTGCGAAAGCGCGCGCCGAAAATCGCGGAAGAAAGCGTTCTAAATGTTGTTGCCCACTTTCATTAGTAGAAATGGCGTCTCTCGCTCCTTTTTTTCTGGCTTTATAACCATTTTGAGTTCCAATGGTATGTAGGTTTTAATGCATATTAATACCTTGCATTTTCTTTTGAGGGTAGCAAATATATGTTGCTATTCCCCTACCATATGATGTGCTGTAGTTTGGTTTATTTATCTGAAAAATCAATTTCTCCGCCAACCAAACACCTTTGTTACTTTGGCGGATTGTATGCTTCCATTCAGTAATAGGAAATGTAATAATTGTAGATTGCCATTCCGAATCAAATATTTAATAATGATTTAAAAAGCCATCACTCTCGTTCCCTCTCTTTTCTACTCAAATTTGAATGATAATAGTTTATTATGAATGAGACGTTATTCCAAGAAAGTGGTTAGGCCGTTGTTATTTCACTGACGACGGTATGTAGAAATTTATGAAATGAAATTATAGATCTGAATACGTCTCTATTTCAAACTGTACGGAATTCAAGTCATAATTATCGGAAATACAATCGATGAATTTTCCTTTTTTATGTATTTCTTGTGTTTATTTTCTTGCCTGTGGCATGATACATTTAACGCGGTACATATTATGAGAGGTAGTAAGCAGGAGCGTCATTGAATGATGTAAACAGTAATCTGAAAGAGTGGATTATATGGTAAGAATTTAATGACATTTATTGAATAGATGATGGATGTTAAATTTGTGACTTCTTATAGTTTCTCTCTCTGTTCTACCAACTAACCATCATTCTTCATATGTATTATATTAAACGGTAACAAATTACTTGAATTTTTGAGTTTAATGTGAAATTGAAAGAAAAGAGAGGTCGAATATAGTCGTTAGATAATCTAATGAATGGAAGCTATTCCATACATCAATGCTCCTCTCCTCTCTCATACATAACATATTCTGTCTTATCCAGTTTGATTTTCTCACTTTTATTTTATGATAAGCACTTTAAATTGCTATCTCTCCGGAATTTTGTTTTTTCCTCCTCTGTGACGTCCAAACCATGAAAGTTTTCTCCTTTAGTCTCTCTCGCATTCATTCGACATTTTTCAACGCACACACGTCGGTTTTATTTTTGTACTTTCATCTCGAGTCTTTTTCGGATGGGTGAATTTTAGTTTTTATATGTATACACATTTATGTATGTATTTTTTTCTGAGCTGGAGATGAGAAGGGGGACGGTAGAGCTTATTCGGCAGGTTGAGCTGAAAAATTAAATCGACAATTTCTTGACATTAGATTCTGGTCTTTACTTATTCCCACTCTACACCAGGCAATATTATTCCACATGCTGTATATGTATGTATATTGCACAACACAGATTTATTGAAGTGATTTAAAAAATGTATGATAATGGCTTTCATACTGGCAACATAATCCAATGTTCATGAATTTATTTCGATTGGTAAAATCAAAATGTGTTTCATCAGCATCCATATATATACACGGTATATGTAGACACTGTATATGGATGTGAAGAGCAGTCAGTTTTTGAGAGAAAATACTGCTTAGGAATGAGTTCATTTTCGATGGTTCACATGTATCTTTAGGACCTTCAATTCCATTGGTCCGTGGCTTTCATTCATTCACTCTGGCTTTTCACGTTTTTAGCCCACTCCTCCTCCTCCTGTTCCCTTGCTATACCCTCTCCTTGCCCCAAGTGGTAGTCATTCGGTAGCCATCTTTAATTTTGGCTTAAAGATAAAGGCAGTTGAAAAGAGACTTTTGCTTACGTCTTACGGATGTGGAGATTGCTTTATATGTTAGTTAAACTGCCTGGGGCTGCCAAATATTGAAATGGTCAGTATTTAGATAGCAGAGCTGGACTAGTTAATGCGCAGCATTGGACCAGAAGACGATGACTATAAACACATTTAACTCTTTAGGTCTCTTTCTTGTTCAAAGTCGATGGTCATAAATCTAAATGGCCGCCATATTAGAAAGACATTGAATATTTCGATCTATTTCTACTTAGTTTCTCTCATTTTCTCGAATAAAATATTTCCGCCGTGTATTTTTTTATGAACTTATGTTGTGCGTAAACTTTGGTTGATTTAAGATGCTTCTTATCTTTTGGTTGTCCGTCTGCACACACTCCTCTCCCTCCCCTATCTGTCGGTCCCTTTTTTCTTTCTTCTATGGCCCAACTCTAACTCTTTTCTTCCAGGTCTTCTCTAAAAACCGTAAAAGACTCTCCGATATCTTAGACCGGTGTTTAATATACCAAAGAATTTGGGGTGAGAAAAGATGCACTGATCCTAGTCCTGTTTTTAGAGCCAGTGCTGTTGCCCCGGAAATTGTGCTGGCAGCTCTGCAAAATTTTCATACTACATCATTTAGATTGCGAATAAAATTTCTGCACTTCCTTAGAGGAATTGATCTCAGAACCATGGATTTTGGAGGTGGGCTTAACCAGTTATAGCCCACTTTCTTAGTGAGTGGCCTTGAGCAGTGTTTATGCGTGCGTGTAAAGCTTTCAGATTGTATGTAGGCCCTTTATATATAACGAGGAAGTAAAAAATAAGTTCATGGAACTGTCGGAATGTTACGTCCATGTAAATGGATTCTCACATCATCATCATCATACCCTTATCCCGCGTGTGATAGGGTCGGGTCTGCGGGTTCTAGCTATCCATATCGACAACCTGTTCCCACGTCTGCTTTGGCCTTCCCCTGCCCAGGGTGCTTCCAATCACCTGCATTTCTGTGATGGACTCCTCCCCTCTTCTCATTACATGTGTATACCACCTCAACCTACTCTCCCTCATCTTTTTCCGCGATGTCCCCTATCCCCATGCTACCTCTAATATGCTCAATCCTAATTCTATCAGCTCTCAGCATCCCACTCATGTAGGACCTACCGCAACATTCGCATCTCGGCTGGCTACTTGCATTTTATTTACGTGGCTGTTCCTCGCTGCTCAACATTCTCACATCATTTAAAAAATTTCCCTCCGATTAATATTAAATTAACCTTGCCGTGTTAGTTCCGAGATAGAATATTACGGTCACAATATTCATGTTTCTTACGAGGGCACAAAATTACTTTGCCCACAGGTGCTACCATAGCCCTGCTTTGCAGGTAGGCCCTAATGAGTCATTAAAAAGTAATTGTGTAACTCTCATAATTAAAATAAAAAATAACTCGTGTCACATCGGACCATTTGCCATAAAATCTCACGTAGAGACCGCATCGCAAATATAGTTCGCACCCGTGTATAGTCCGCATTAGCGATGGGTATGTTTCATGGCGATGGGTATTTTAAACTGGGGACTATTTAGTCCCCAGTTTAAAATTCCTATTGTAGCCAGTAACGTAACTTGTAGGGGCAGTGAGGTCAAATGAATTTGAACATGAAATGTCAGATTGCTCTGACGATGAATATGAAAAGTGATAGATTTTATATTGCAATATCATATAGGCCTAAATAAGAACGTATGGATCAGAATATGAGGAGCAGTTTTCATTGAGGCCCCTTGGTTTCAGTTATAGTCCGCCCTGTTTCGCGTATAGTCCGCGGACACTACGTGAGATTTTACGGTATTTATCATTAGCATTTGGCGGTTTATTTGTTGGTAGTCCTCTCCAACTGCTTTTTCTCCCTCCTCTGTCGATCACCATTTTCTTTCTGCTAGATCCTGCCGAAATCGTGGATCTCGTATTCTAGGCAGGAAGTGGGTCTATGAAAAAAGAATTGCCCTTTTATGCGACATTAATTCGTCATCTGTAGCCCTTTGTCGCCTTTGGAACGGTCGGGTGCCCATTTTTGTCCCAATGGATCACTCGTGTTCTAATGGGACGGCATTTTCAACCCGCCGGCTGCCAATCTGATCCCCAACCCCTAAGGCTTATTTATCCTTCACCTATTTTTCTTCCTTGGAGTATTTTTTCCCACCGACATCAAGGGACGAGCTCCTACACTCGGTAATTTTACCGAACTATACGTACATGTTCTTCCATTTAGGATTCATATAATGGGTTGGGGAGTTAGCCAAGCAGCCGTAACAGGTAGAACCCATAGGAGGCTGCTCACGGGAGATGAGGAGGTAGGTAGTTGACATAGGAGAGGGGAAATTTGCAGCACCCAACGTTCTTTACCAACCACCGATGCTGGTACTAACGTGGGTTATTTGTTTGTGTTTAAGGTCCCGTCAACTACGAGGTTATTAGAGACCGTCCACTGCATAGTTCTAGTGCATAGACTGCACAGACACTACACCAATGCGACGATTATTGGGTATTAGCAGTACCCAGCTTTCCCGAGCGACCACCCATGTCAGTACTAACTGGGCTTGTGTTGCTTAACTTCAGTGATCAGACGAGAACTGGTGTGTCCAACGCAACTCGCCGCTCCCTACTAACGTGGGCTTTAGCTGCTTAACGTCATTGATCTCATGAGAACTGGTGTGTCCAACGCAACTTGGTTGTACTTAGGAATGGTTCTTTTCTGTGCAGTGGTGAAGACATCCTACACACCACACGAGGCCACGGCTTTGCTTCCCGTAAGAGAAGCTGGCTGCGTCGGTCCAGGATTGAACCTGAAACCTCTGATTCAGGAAACTCCCTCTATGCCACCGAGGCTGGTTAAACTATTCATTCATGAATTTATTTGCAGGAGCGAAAGTGGAGGGAGAGGAGGGAGTTTAGATTGACCAAAGGACCTAAAATGCTTCAACTTTTCCCCTCCTGCAAATACGGATTTTGATCTCAATTTTATTAAAATGGGACCAGTGCTTTGGATGGAAGATAATTGGGTAAGGTTAAGGTCATCAACCCTCCCTCTCCTCCTCTCCCCAAACCCATTTACAGTTGAGGATCGTGACCGTCATCGCTATGTGTCATCTTGTAAATGACGCTAATATGTAAAAAAAAAGTGAAAGTTCTTTAAGATGTTGTTTATGGCGTTGATTTGGCGAATAAGACGTCATCCAGCTGCTTGCAAGAAAAGTAAAATGAACCCATCAGTCGTCACCCTTAGTCCTCCATCTGACACTTCCCACGACACGTTTTGCACCGATTTTTCTCCAAAGTACATCAACTTAGACTCTTAAACTAATCTTTTTTTCTGTACGTTGAATTCCTCTCCTTTTTATATTCATATACATGTATATGCAGTAGATCTATTTTGGCAGTTTTTATCCTTTCTCTAGCAGCTTCTCCCCCTCCCTATCCCCCATCTTGTTTCGAGGACAATGTTGTTGGTTGGAAGAGATAAGGTATTTTCTAGCTGCTTATTGTGCAGTTAAATTGCGGGGGTTTGATAGAGTGGATGGGAATAATGGCAGTGACTTAAGTTTTAGTATGTACCGTGTGTGTGTGTGCATGTAAGGAAGAGGGAAAGAGTGACAGGGACATAAAAGAGCCTCCCTGATATTTGGGGTGCATAGTTAGTGCTCTGCAGCATATAACAAAAAGATGAGATAGATAATTAATAGTTGCTTAAAAGCTTTGCAGATCTTAATTTTGTATGTCCTAATTGTCATGTTTGGATTGACTTAAAGAGATGACACGCGAAGGAGGAGCAAAGCGGGAGTTAGGCTCCTTTGGGACGTGTATTGTGGTGGATGCTCTCATAATGGGGCGTTGCTTTTCTATGAACTAATGCAGGAGCACAAGGAGGAATGTGCCTCTACATTTCTCTCAGTGCATAACGAAGTTTTATTTCTTGTTATCGTTATTTGTCTTTAAAGAAGAAATAATAGGAAATGTCTGGTTTGTACAAAATAAGAAAAGATAATGATGATATTATAATCTGTGTTATGATTTTTTCGTCGACGTAATTTATGTATTCCCTGCAGATGAAGAAAATGGCAGCCATTCGTTGCTGAAATGCATTCAAATAATATAAAATACTTGAAATGGCTCAATGCCTTTCTCTCCTCATCAGACATGCTGAAGTAAAACGTGGGAGCGGCGAATTGCGTTGGACACACCAGTTGTCGTCTGATCACTGAAGTTAAGCAGCGCAACCCCAGCTAGTACTGACATGGGTGGCCCCTTGGGAAAACTGGGTACTGCTAATACCCAAAAATCGTCGCATTAGTGTAGTGTCGGTGCAGTCTCTGCATAAGAGCTATGCTGTGGATGGGGCTCTAATGACCTAGTAGTTAAAGGGCCCTAAAACACCAACAAACAGCAAACTGAAGTAAGACCTGCCTCGGTGGGGTAACAGGTAGCGTGCTCTACTTACTGCGCCAGTGGTTCCAGGTTCGATACTGGATCGAAGTGGATTGGCTTCTTTCTGGCGAGAAGTAAAACCGAGGTTCTGTGTGGTGTACGACGTCATTGACACGTAAAACAACCCTCTGCAACGGGTAGATGAGGCAAATTTCCCAAGTGCAGGAACTCACTGCCTGGCGCCGGTGGAGTACCCCGACGATAAATAAGCATACGGGCTGCAGCTTTGGTCGGCAGCCAACTGCAGCAAAAGCACCGTCCGGTTGTTTGTTGGTGTTTAAGGGACTTTTAACTACAAGGTCATTAGAACGGCGTCCACTGCGTAGTTCTAATGCAGAGGCCACACAGATACTACACTAATGCAGAGGCCACACAGACACTACACTAATGCGACGATTTTGAGGTATTAGCAGTACCCGGTTTGCCCAAGCGGCCACCCATGTCAGTACTAGCTGGGATTGCGTTGCTTAACTTCAGTGATCAGACGACAACTAGTGTATCCAACGCAATTTGCCGCTTCCCCATTCAGAGGGACAAGATTGGTATGCGACCCTGCCCTATTCGGAAATAGGGTTAGGACTTGCCTTTTCATATCAGACCTACTTGGGTAGGAAGTGCACTTCTTCGTGTGTCGTCTGTTTTTTCTGTTGATTCGGTTTTGTATCTCACCTGAGATTTAAAATATTCGTCTGGCTCAGCAGTTGAGTGGTTGCTATCTTGTCTGGTGGGTTCATGGTTGTTGATTCGATCTTGACCGACATGGTGAGGACTTAATTCTGGCGAGAGACATAACAGCTTTTATTGCGTCTTCTGTCAGATGCGAAATAAATCTGTGGCCCCATGTGATGTGTACTGTGTCACCGCCACTGCATGTAAAGGATCCTTTCCACACGAAGTAAACTATACATGTAGTAACTAGCAACTATTAACCATTTTTCCCGTATATGGCAAAGTTGGGTACATGGGCGTTCTGTAGGAGCCGCAATCCCCCTGCTTATTTATCGTCGACCTACTGTTCGGTGGCACTTCACCGATGCCAGGGGGCGAGCTTCTAAACCTGGGAATTTTGCATCGTCTACCCGTTGCATAGTAGAGAGGGTTCTTTTACGTGCAGATGAAATCGTACACCACACAGGGCCACGATTTCACTTCCCATCGGATGGTAGACGCACCCGGACCCGCTAACTCCAAAGAAGCTAAGCCACCCAGTGCCAGTATCGAACGTGGAACCACTGACGCATTAGAAGCTTGACCTCCTGGAGTTGGTGGAGGATAAAGTGCCCCAAAGAAGGCAGATAAAATTGCCATCGAACAGTGTGTATCTCCTTGGTTTAGCGGGAAAAGGGTTAGGAGAGACGAATGGTTAACGATCTTTTGTGTCTGTTGGTGTGTTTTTCTTGGGTAAGTAAAATGTGTAAACACACCTTGGGTCAGACTACCTACTAAAACACCTATCATCACCCACTACTTGGCACTAGCTCGGATCTGTTTAGCACATTATTTTAGTCTTTTGCTGTGTTTCCTTAGGTTTTACCAGTTATTAGAGTGAGGCTGGATCGCTTCTCAATCAACCTTACTTACTCTTCTTGTCCGGTACTATGCGATCTACTTAACATGGCACCGTGTTGTAGGAGTGCTGTTCCACGATGATCTCTTACACCCAGTGACCCAGCCCCACTTCCTATATCCTCGTCGGACTCCCCGTCTGCTATAGGCAAAGAATGTGCGATGGGTGTCGTTATCTGTCCCTGGGCCGAACTGGCCCTCTGCGCAGTCTGCTTGTCTCGCCCTGTACAGTCAGATGCGGAAAGACAGTTTCCTCGTGTCTTCTCCCCGCATGCTGTTCATGTGGTCCTAGTTCAACTCCCAGCTGTAGTGACATGTATGGTGGTGACCACACTCACCAACAAACTTGAAATGTATCTATCTATTGTGGTTTCTTTAAAATGGAGATTAGGAAAATACTAATTAGGTTTGGGATGCAACTTGGAGTTGGGGCATGTGGGGATACAACGTTCACTAATGATGCCATCAATGTAATAAGGATCAAATTTAAGGGCACTGTGAGAGAACCGCAAGAGAATGTCCTTGGCAGTAATGCGCAGTCTGAGATTTAAATGAATGGGAGTGAACTGTGAAGGTGGAGAAGATTAGGTGGATGCATGCATTTGTAGGGATCACGTCAATTTGGCGCATGACAATTTGGCGTATGGCAATTTGGCGTAGTCAATTTGGCGTACGGCAATTTGGCGTACATACCGATCTCCTGGGTGCAAACATTTGTTCAAAATTGCAACTGTCATAACCAGTGGCGGATCCAGGATGTGGGGGGGGGGGGGGGAGGAGGGTTGAGCTAAACCTCACATATTATGCAAATATAAGATTATATGTTCATGGTGGTCATAACAGTCATTGCAACGGTCCCGTATAACACAGTTGGGTTTGTTTGTTTGTGTTTTAGGGCCCATCGACTGCAAAGGCCATTAGGACCCTATAACACAGTTATGGTAGGCATTCATTGTTCTGTTACCTTGCAATAACTGTTGTTATGACCGTTGCAATTTTTTTTAAAATTTGGGCACCCAAGAGATCGGTATGTACGCCAGATTGACGTACGCCAAATTGACTGCGCCAAATTGACGTAGACCCTCATTTGTAGCATATCTGACAATCAAAATATACAGGCTCATTCCTGCACCCTCTCTTCCAGCTGAGGTTATTTTGTATATTTTCTTTCCATAATCTAGTAATGTCAAATTCATATCTAAAGAGGGGTCGTAGAATTCAATTCCCGCCTGTGACAGGGTCGGGTCTGCAGGTTCTAGTCCTCCACTTCCGTCAATCTCCCACTAGGTCTCCATCCACGTCCCCAATCTTAGATTAGCCCCTAGTCTTGATGAGATTGCTCTGGCGTTAGGAAACCGCAGAAATATTGGAAGGGTTGTCCGTAGGGATACCGGCCTACCCCACTGCCGCAGACAAAATACGGTTTTCTAGTAAAAAAAAAATCTCTTTTTATGTATATTCCAAAATAATTAATTGAAATGTTACATCGGGCCACATTGTAGAATCTTGGGGGCTGCGTGTTTGACAGTGCAGTACAGTAGTACCTACCTCTACATACGAGTAGGGAGCGGAGAATTGCGTTGGACACACCAGTTCTCGTCTCATCACTGAAGTTAAGCAACGCAACCCAAGCTAGTACTGGCATGGGTGGCCGCTTGGGAAAACTGGGTACTGCTAATATCCAAAAATCGTCGCATTAGTGTAGTGTCTGTGCAGTCTCTGCTTAAGAACTATGTTGTGGACGGGGCTCTAATGACCTTTATAGTTGAAGGGCCCTAAAGCACCAACAAACAACAAATACATACAAGTAAATCGAGATACGAGCAAAATATTTGTGGAGAAGTTGTTCCTACATACGAGCAGAAATTCGATATACGAGTTCGAGTCATCGTTAAAATGCTTGCAATACTTGCCAATTTTGTCAGGTTTTGTGCTGTGCATTACATACAGCCATGGGGCCTAAGAAAATGTGTGCCAAGGACAGCATTGAAAAGAACAAGCACATGATCTCCATGGATCAGAAGCATGAGATCATTAAAAACCATGAGCGTGGTGCTGGGGTAGTGGACAGTCCCCGTATGGTTGTAGTCAGTGCCAGATTTACATATTGAGAGGCCCTAGGCTATTTCAAATTTGAGGCCCTCTTCAAGCCATTTTGAGGACATTTTCTTAAGTTTTGAAGCCCGCTAGATGTTGAGGCCCTTGGCTTCAGCCTACTTAGCCTTGTGGTAAATCCGGCACTGGTTGTAGTACTGTACATGTACTGTATGCATGTACGAGAAGTAATATTTTGAAACCGAGGGACCACATCATGAGCATGACACTGGCCAAAGGGCCAGTGAATAAAGTCGTAAGATTAATAAAGACATGTATTCTTTACACCTTATATTATGCTGTATATAAAAATTGTGTTGTGGTGGAAGGGTTGGAACGCATTAATCCTATTTCCTTTATTTTATATGAGAAAAATAGTTTCGACATACGTGTTTTTTCAACATGCGAGCTTGGTTGTGGAACGGATTAAACTCGGACCCTTAACCCTTTCTTCGTCTGCGCTAGGGTCATGAAATGAAAAGTGAAATAGCAGACAAAGGAGAGGGAAGGTACTAGGAAATCATGAACGAAATTGTGAGCAGTGATGTTATGTGAATAACTGCCAGACTTTTTTTTTGATACGCAGGAAGCCAGAGTTCTTCAGGACAGGGTTTCGTTCACATCCTGCTGTGGTTGCTAATAAAACCGAGTAATATAAGTAGACAAGAGCATGATTTTGTTTTGGGATCAGCTATTTGGCAATGTTTCATTCTTTGAAGGCCATAAGATAATGATGATGATGATTTGGTATGTCAGAGGATGACTTCATTTTTTTATGTCATTTAATCTTAAATGTCTTACATGACGACCATCACCACCCGACGTTTTTAATCTTCATTTTCTGTGAGGTTTTTTTATTATTGATTTTGGACTTTGTATCAATCACCCCCTTCACTCTCGTTTGTTCCTTTTGTTTCTGAATACCAGGAACGCACCACGACAAATATCAGTATTTTAAATATCTTATAAAAATTTTTTTTGGGGAGGGGATTTCAATTAACTGGATGGAGGAAGGTTGAAAGTGTTTGCAACCCTTCTTTATCTTCTCTGGTTCTAATCCTTTAGGCTCTTCTGTATTCTCGAGCCACTTCTGTAGTTAGCATATGAATTGTGTACTCTGCAGAAGAGAGGAGACATCGTCGACTCTCCATCAATTTTGTCGTCTCTCACCTCATTACTACTACTACTCCTCTCTCTCTCTCTCTCCTCTGTGTGCGTCTTTCTTTCTTCGGGTCGATTATTATTAGTAGGATTTTAACTTTCGACTTACAGAAAGAAAGGGTTGAAATGAAAGTGACTGATTCGCTTCTGCTGGATTTGTGCTGAATTTCGCGGTATTTCCAATAATCGACAGGAAATTATTTTTTGGGAAACGAGAAAAGGATGAAAAAAAAGGGGACGGAAAGGATGAGTGGAGGAGGGAAGAATGGAGAAAGGCACTTTGCAGAGCCAGGAATGGAAAGAGGAGGACCTTTTGAATAAAAAAAAAAGTATTGTTGGTCGTCATTGCCACAACTACCCATAAATCATGGTAGATCACTGGTCGATATGTTAGATGCTTGAGGAGAAACAAGATTTTAATATATGTTAGTTGAGTAAATGATACGGTTCCTTGAATATAAAAAAAGTGTAGGCGACAGAGAGAAGACGAGTTTCTCGTGTCTTGAATGATGTGGTTGCATTGTCTATCAGATTGAAGGGGTAAATAAAAAGACCTGTGACGAAGACTGGTTCCTCCTCCTCCTGCTTGTGGTTCTCCTGCAATGTACTTTGCTGTTCTCTTGCTGCCTTCTCCTTCTCTGTTGTGACTCATATAGGAAAATGGATAACAGCAAAGTTTCTAGAAAATTGAACTGAGGGTGTGGCTTTACCCCCTTAATATTTTCTCTAGAAGAAAAAACCTTGATGACGTTGCCACCTCTCACTATGTCTTAATTTTAAAGATGTTCATTGTTGCAAACTCAGATTCCTATCCATCCTCCCCCTCTCTTTTTTTTTTTGCTGTAAAATGTAATCTGGCTCGACGCCACAGTCGCCAGATACCCTAAGGCAGGAGTTCCCAAAGTGTACGCCGCAGCCTCCTCGCAAGGGCGCATCAACGCCCCTTCAGAAAGTCAAAAAAAGTCAACAGGGCGTCGTGAGCAAGCCAGCATTCGAAAAAGGCGCCGTCAATCGTTAACGTTTGGGAAGCCCTGCCCTAGGGTGTTATTGTATAGGATACGTCGTCTAACTCTGTATAGTATGGATTTTAATCGTGAAAAGGGGTAAAGCTGGGTTTACACTGCGCGCAACTGTTTCTGCAGGCTTGCGGCAATCTCGCCCGTCGCGCCCTCCCTGTTTACATTGAGCGAAATTCTGCGCGAAGCAAGCATGCAAAACGTATCTAGAGTAAAGCTGGGTTTACACTGCGCGCAACATACTCGCGCAACTGTTTCATTAGGAAAGACTCGCGCAGTGTAAACGGGGACTCGCCCCGAAATTTGCTGTGCGAGGCAGCCTCGTGGTGAGCCACCGCACTGTCGGTTTTTGGACGCGCATCAAAGGGTTTCGCCACTCCCACTTCGTGTACTGTTACTCTAGATACGTTTCGCATGCTTGCTTCGCGCAATATTTCGCTCAATGTAAACAGGGAGGGCGAGACGGGTGAGATTGTCGCAAGCGTGCGGAAACAGTTGCGCGCAGTGTAAATCCAGCTTTACAGTACACGAAGTGGGAGTGGCGAAACCCTTTGATGCGCGTCCAAAAACCAACAGTGCGGTGGCTCACCACGAGGCTGCCTCGCGCAGCAAATTTCGGGGCGAGTCCCCGTTTACACTGCGCGAGTCTTTCCTAATGAAACAGATGCGCGAGTATGTTGCTCGCAGTGTAAACCCAGCTTAAGAAATATTTAGGACCTAATCTCCCACATAAGTTCTGTGGGATAGCCCCCCTTCCCCCGACAGACAACTCGTCCAATATTCCTGCGGGTTCCAGACGCCCGGCTGAGTTGCCCCCAGTCAGAGCAGTCTCAACAAGAGAAGGAGTTACCCTTCGACTAGAGACGTGCAATGTGGGGACCCTCACAGGAAAAAACAGGAGAAGGACGTTTTTTTTAACACAAACTTACAATTACTTGCCTCCATTTGCCCCGATGAAGAAAAATAGGCTGGCGATAAATAAGCATAGGAGTTGCAGCATTACGTTGGCAGACGGCTTCGTAAAAATACCATCTACCAAATTGCTCTTGTGTCCCAATAGGACAAAAATGGGCACCCAACCGTGCCATAAAGCGGGAAACGGATTAGTGCAGATGACGAAATGGTTAGTATGAGCAGGTGGCATCAGGGGCAGATCCTGTGCCTCCTCAGTGCCTCAATGGGGCGCATATTTCAACTGATGCATGATGCAAATAGGGCATTTTACCATTGCTATCACCATTTCTATACTGCCAATGGAGGACCTATTGCAATTGCAAGCTAGAATTATACAAGGGATTCCGAATATTTAAAAATATGTGGGGCGCCCTTTTTTTGAAATGCTCCCCCTTTGATCAGCCCCTAGATCCGCCCCTGGGTGGCGTAGTTGAACCACGTGACTGGCTTCAAATTCTCCGTTGCGTTGCATTGAACACATCGGTTCTCGTCTGATCACGGAAGTTTCAGCACCGCAACCCCAGCTAGTACTGACATGGGTGGCCGCTTGGGAAAACTGGGTACCGCTAGTATCCAAAAATCGTCGCATTAGTGTAGTGTCTGTGCAGTCTCTGCATCAGAACTACACAGTGGACGGGGCTCTAATGACCTTAGTAGTTAAAAGCCCTAAAACACCAACAAACAACAATTGGGAACACTGGGTACTGCTAACATCCTAAATCGTCATAACAGCGTAGTGTCTATGCAGGCTGCATTTGGCCTACGCAGTGGGTGGGTCTCTAATGACCAATGTAGTTGAAAGGCCCTAAAACACCAACGAAACAAAAGTCAAATTCACCTCTTTCTAGTAGGTATTTATCCATCTCACTCGGTCCGAAGCAAACCACCATTGGGTGTCGTTTTTCTATGGTTGTGGGCCACTTGTGGCCCACTTTTCTATCTCCACTGTCATGGGTAGTGCGCAAATGCGGTTATTGTTTAGTTTAGGTTATTTTTTTGTCGATTTTTACGCGACATGATGTTTTTAAAGTTGGCCCACTTTGATATGAAAGTAATATATAGTATAAAGAAAATACATAAATCAATATTTTTCTAGTAGGCCTACTCTGAAATATTAAGAAAAAAAATAATATAAAATGAGGACAGTTCCAGGATTTTAGGCTCCCAAGTTTAAAATTGACACGCAACACGAGCCCTTTTTTAGATCTCGCCCTTTATCCTTTTTTTATCCTTTGCATAATTCTGTACTTTTAAAGACCGGTGAAAAGACGACGACAGGTGCGAGGATGGAGAATGACGTCATAACGTGTCGCTTTCTCACTGCTTCTTGCCACGTTTTCTATCAGCCCTTTTCTTATTAAATGTCTGCTGGTTTTCTTTTCTTTTATTATATCTCCCTTGACAATTACATGGTTGATATTAAGTTGAAAGATGGAGAAAAAAATGTCTTTAAGAAACAGACGTTGGCGACACTGTTGGAAGTGGGCCTGCAGTTTTTCTAGTGAATTTTATAAAGGGAGAGAGAGAGAGAGACGGGAAGGGGTTAAGTGGTTATCTTATGTTTTTCTGTCACAACCGATATACTTCAGTCATCCATTCTTAGCCTGCTTTATAAACATTATCATTATGTCCTTATTCCGTCCCTGGCCATATTAATGTGACCACTAGACATTTTCTGCATTTGTTATATTTTTGTAATGCTTTTGGACCCTTAGTGATTCAGCTGTTGCACACCCTTTATGCCATGTCTGCCCACCATGTCTGCCATCGTCCAGGCTTCTCATGATTCATAAGCTTCTCGTGATCCATTGCTTCTCATGATTGATAAGCAGGGCAAGAATCTTGTAAGAATCTTGCCCTATGCATTGTGTCCAATGAGAGGGCGGATGCTGATGCCAATCACATAGCCCGCCTGCCAGAAGACACCGGCATTGCTGTTCCCTCTGATGGCGTGGCAGGCCGTCCATGATCAATGGCGGTCCTAGTGGTTTGCAGCTGGACAGTGGCATCACTAATGGGGTGGCAGCCATGACAAAAGGGGCAGCCTCGCACCAAGACAAAAGGGGTGACACCAGAACAGAAGATGGAACAGAGCAGCTTTTTTGAAGGGAGAGGGATGACACCATGGCTTCACTACACTGGGTGATGCCAACCCTGGGGAAGCCTCTGCAGCTGAATATTAGCTGGTGGTCACATTAATATGGCCAGGGACTGTAACAACTTAAGAGGCTGCATCACCTCTACTTGCCGTATCCCGACTCCTCAGAGCACTTTCGGATCAGAAGTATTGTATTTACGGGCTCCTGTATTTACACGTTGTTCTCATTGCTTCAATAACTACTCTCTGTATTTGTCTACCTACCCAATCAGGATCGAGCCTTTAATCATTATCTCAGAAATCAAGCGCACTAGCAGGTGCGACCAATAATAATGTTGTTACAGTTGATTCTATTGAGTCTCTCGTCCGAAGGAAGCCAACCCACCTCGGTCCAGTATCGAACCTAGAGCCATTGACGTAGTAGCCGAGCACGCTACCTCTGCGCCACCAAGACAGGTCCATTAATAATATAATAGCAACTCCAAATAATATAATAATAATTTAGGCTGTATATGAGAGCTTAGGGACTAAGAAAGGTGAGAGGGAAGTTTTTCGTCTGGTCAAGACCCGAGATAGAACTCGTAAGGATGTCACCAAGGCCAAAAGTGTTCCAGCAGGCAGAGGTAACAAAGAGGTGGGAGGAATATTACCACAATCTCTTAAAAGTGGACACCGTCAATGGGCCATGGACAGCACCCCTCCTGTCTCAGTAGCTGTAGCTGTGGACTGGGTGAGTGGGGCAGAAATAGCCAGGCCACTCTAAATGATGAAAGGTCACAAAGCGGTGGGGGAGCCTGGATGAACCTGGCCCCCACCAGGGATGAGCCTGGTGGGGATAGGCGGGAGTGAGGACCCTGCCATAGGCGGGATAAGGTTGTGATGATGAATAATGGTAATTTATACAGTAGTATTATTTGTTTTATTTTAGTCAATAATATTATTGGACTTCAATAAGCCCTAGGCCCCGAAAAACTTAGATCCGCTCCTTATTCTTCTCGTAAGCAGCGCAAGCCCACGTCAATACCAACATGGGTGGTTGGTAAAGAACGTTGGGTGCTGCAAATTAACCCTCTTCTTCGTCCTTTCACCTACCTCCTCATCTCCCGCGGGCAGCCTCCTAAGGGTTCAACCTGTTATGGCTGCCTGGCCTAATCTCCAACCCACGAAACTAATCCAGTATGAAAATCTTGGTGACAAAGCACAGTCGTAGGCCCTACCTGCCATCTTTGAGTTTCTAGTGAAGAACGCTGTCAACTGAGCCTTGAAGGTGGGTTGGGCGAGAGAGAGGCTCCGAGAGCGCGTAACATCCAACAGATCGCTAATGTGGCCATCCAGAAGGACATAGATGGATACCCGACCCTGACATTGGCGGTAAATAAAAGGGGGTCAGTAGTTGAAGGTACATAATACCGTCGCACCTGTCCTTGGCACAGAGACCCGCCTTCGTTTCTACCCAAATTAGGTGAGATCAAAGTAAAGAAATGCATTTGTTTTCAGGATTCGATCTCTTGACGCTAATTTTAGCAACGTGTTTGCTAGGCTTTGGTCTGCTTTAACTGACTTAAGTAGTAATGATTGATACCAGTTAATGACAGTGACGAGAAAGACGATAAAATTTTGTCGTGAGAGATAATTAAAGTTTAGGATATCATATGATCAGCCGTCGCCTATTACTTGTAAGATGAATAATGGGTTTCACTGGCTTATCTTAAGAAGTTCATCTTATCTGTGAATAATTTTCTTCAATTCACCTAAAGCTAAGAAGTTGTTAGGGCATATAAGGGGTTTTTTTTGGAGATGCAGCAGAAATTGCATTTTTAAATTTCAACGAAAGAAATCGAATTGACTCGAGTTTTTGCATAGATGACTCCATATTCAAATTTAAGATTCGACCCTAGATATCTTATAAGCCTATCTCCCTCTCCCGGGTGTTGTTGTTTTCTTGAACGAATTGAAATTCCTGTGAGTTTCCGTTAAACGCGGAAGGAACGTCTCGCTTTCCGACATTCAAACTACATCCACGTGCTGTCGTTGTTTTCCATCATCCCAAAAATGAGTGTTTCTCGAAGGAGTGAGTGTCAGACTCGTTTCAGCCGAGAGCCACTTCTCGAGAAATGAAATTCAGTTTCTTTGAATATTTATATTAAGGAAATATCAGATTAAGAAGAAGAAACTATGATTAGTAAGTTCAAGAAAAATATTTACTTGTAGCTAATAAATAATCAAAAGAAAATATACTAGAGTAACAATAAACATACAGTACATATAATTATAATTAATACCTAGGATCAGAGCGTGGGGTAGGCCGGCATTCCCCCTCCACAGACAACTCATCCAATATTTCTGCGGGTTCCAGACGCCTAGCTGGGGTACCCCCAGTCAGATCATGTTCACTGGACCCGTAGACCTGATCCTGCCACAGGCGTGATAAGGGTATTATGATGATGATGATGATGACGTAGGATCAGAGCAATTGAGAAATAGATTCAGATGTGATCCATAGGATCAATGTAGGGTGGATTAAGAGGAGACACGCAAGTGGAGTCCTGTTTGATCGGAAGGGCTCAGTAAAGTTGAAAGGGAAGTTTTGCAGGGCGGTGGTTAGGCCTGCTATGATGCTGTATATGGATCGGAATGTTGGTCAGTGCGAAAAAGCCACAATAGAATGACAGTGGCTGAAATGCGAATGCTGCTGTATATGGGTGGGGTGTTGAGAGCAGACAGAATTAGGAATGAGTACCGGTGTATTAGAGGTAGTTTCGGGGTGGGGGACATCGCCGAAAAGATGAGCGAGAATCGATTAGGGTGGTATGGGCATGTGATTAGAAGACTTAGTGGAAGCTTCCGGGGCAGGGGAAGTCCTAAGCAGACGTAGGAGCATGTAATACGAGTGGAGGGCCACAACCCGCAGACCCGGCCCTGCAATAGGCGAGTTAAAGGTATGATGATGATGATAATATGGTAATTACAATCCATTGATTTGTATGATTGATATGACGCAGTAGGTAGCGTGCTCGATTTACTGCGCCTGTAGCTGAAGGTTCGATGCTCGATCGTGGTGGGTTGGCTTCTTTTGGGCGAGAGAGAAGTCCCGAGTGCGCCTTCCTTCGGATGAAAAGTAAAACCGAGGTCCTGTGTGGTGTACAATCTGTTATTCAACGGGTGGATGAGGCAAAATTTCCATGGGGTAGGAGTTCGCCCCCAGGCGTCGGTGGAGGGCCCCAACACACATTAGACCGACAATAAATAAGCAGAATGGTTGCAGCTTTAGTCGGCATGCCGCTGCGGAAAACACCGTCCAAAATATCACCCTTTTGTCCATTCAGAGGGACAAGAGGGTACCAAACCCTGCCATAGGCGGGCAAAGGTTAGGAGTTGCTTTTTTTTTTTACCTCAAACTCAGTTGTTTGCCTCTAGTAACTTCTCGGCTGTTTAATTGCTTCCATTAACTTCTGTTTGGTTCCAGTAACCTGTCGGCTTGAATTGCCTTCAACAGTCGTTTCGGGTCGCAAATATCATGGGTAGTCAATTTGACACCCCTGGTTTAAAATCTCTCGTTCAGAACCATGTGTGGTTACATCACGTAATAGACTTATTTTTGTTAATCTTTTCTCCCCTTTAAGACGTGTTGTCCAGGTCGTATTTTACCTGATGCAAGCGTGCACAGCTTGCTGTTAATGGTACGCAGTAAAGCAACTCCTAACCCTTTTCCCGCCAATGGCAGTGTCGGGTACATTATCTTGTCCCTCTGAATGGACATAGGGCGATATATTGGTCATAGTTTTATCTGCAGCCGGTTGCCGCCCAATACTGCACCCCTACGCTTATTTATCGTCGGTCTAGTGTTCGTTGGGGAATGCTACCGACGCCAGTGGGTGAGCTCCTACACCTGGAAATTTTGCCTCATCTACCCGTTGCGTAGTAGAGAGGGTTCTTTTACGTGCGAGTGCCATCGTACACCCAGAGGGGACCTCGGTTTTACTTCTCATCCGAAAGAAGGCACACTAGTGGCCTCTCTCTCTCGCCCGAAAGAGAGAGGCCAGTATCGAACCTCGAACTACTGACGCAGTTGCCGAGCGTGCCAACCACTACGCCACCGCGGCGGGTTCAATGGTACGCGCAGTCCCCTTCCTAAAAATCCAAAATATTCGTCAATTAATGGTATACACGTAAGAAATTATTCTACTAATTTAATTCGCGTGACCGTTTATTATTTAATTGGTAACGTAGATTACCGCATCCTTTACAGACCGGTGTTTTCGTCTTTAAAATGTTCGTCCATTTTGTCCAACCCGAAAAGAAAGAACGAGGCGACATTCCAGTTGACACGTGCGTCGTATGACGTCGTACTCTATCGGGTTCCAGTAGTTGGCGGTGGCTGCTTCTTCAACGTTCGTTCCATGGATCTGCACGGATTCTGCGTTGTCGGTGATTGCGAGGCGGACGATGTTTCCTCCTGCGCTCTTTACTCCATCTCATTCTCTCCTCAACTCTTGCCTTTGACGCATGTGCCATCGCTTCGCTCGCTCTTCCTCTTTTCTACGTGTCTTTTTTATTGTGTTTTGTGTATTTCTTGTGTGAATTGGTTTACCCTATTTTCGTTAACTCTTATGCTTGCTTCGTCTCTTTGACTCGGTGCTACTGTGACACTCATCATTCACCTCTGGTCCTACTCCTCCCTCTCGCTCTCGCTCTCTCTCTCTCCTGCCTTTTCCATCAAAGATTATTATCCTACTCTCTTTTCTACACTTTACTATTTCTTCCTTCCGTCTTTTCTCGCTATAGCCTTGATTTCGTTAGCCTTATACCATTCATCCTCGCTCTCTGTGTCATCCGTTTTTTTTACTCTTTCTGTAAATCTCCCTCTTCTCCTACTCTTCTTCGACTAACGTCACACCCTTGTGTTGATAAAGGGGGACTCGAACTGATGGGGGTGTGTGCCCCATTATTGTTTTCTCGTTGCCCATTGGTGATGCGTCTATTGCTGTTGCCACTGACTTTAGTAGTTGCGCTCAGAGGTGTTGGAATGTTCCTTTCCTGAAGAAGAAGTAGACGAAGAATGAATGCATTTGGGTTAAGTGACTCTCGGTCCTTGATTGTCTGCTTCCCATCTTCTTCATCTTGTGGTGTTGTTATTGTTGCTTTGGGTGTTGTTGTTGCTGCTGCTACCACTGCTACTGTCGACGGTACTCACATTGCCACGCCGGCGATATCTTGTCGTCTTCTTCGTTCAAAGCCAGCATCCTTGGAAGCACTGAGTATGATAGATTTTTAATGGAATCCCTATTAACCGTTTGCTTTTTTATGCATTTTGTGTCCTCATCATCGTTATTATCATCTTCATCACCATCATCAGCAGCACCACGACCATCACAGCCGCCACTACTAATATTGCTACTAGCATCTGTTTTCATCTGACACGCGGGTGTTGTGATTGTTGTCGTCTTGGCCTGGTATTGTAATCTTGCCTGAAGGGGGGGTTTAAATATTATTTTTCAACCTGACTTTCATGTTACCTGTCGTCGTCATGTCCCAGGTGTGTTGTTGACATTGTGACCTGCTTGTCTACCGAAGCCCCGAGATTATTTAAGATTTGTCTTGGCAGCGGCAAAGGGCAGTTTTCCTCACCTCTAAGATGATCAATGTCACTACTACTTCTGCTACTCTTACCGCTGCTATTGTTTGAACCTTAAGACTTGAGTTGTTTTGTTTTTTCGTCTCAATGTTACCTGTGTGTCTTTTTTCCTTCGTCTGACGCTTCTTCTAGACTTCTGTAAAACTTTTGTTGTTTTCGAATTTGCGTTCTATAATTTGAATGTGTAACATTCGCGTGACTACCGTATTTGGAACATCCTCGTACGTGGTGCCGTTCGGCTTCCATTCGTTGTCGTTGTGTTTTTTTTTTTTTTCAACATGTTTTTGTTGTTATGTCTGACCTTTTATCTGAATTGACAATTGTCATTTCGTCGTCGCAATAATATTTATATATTGAAGTGCATTTGTGGTGGTGGTCAAGTTTGTCATCATGGCTGGACGAGGTATTCACGGAGCCATGCGGATAAAGGTAGATAAAATGTATAGGTTTATTTTGATGTTGTAATAGTTTTCATTCAGTAGTTCGACAGATGGGCCGGCGTCATACCTTGACCTCGTTTTGTTTTTGTGTTGTTGACCACGGTGTATCCTAAATTCCATTATTCCTGTTATCCCGTTTCTCTGTTCACCATAGGGAAGTACTCTTGATGAAATTACTTTTATTTAGTTTTTTCTTTGAGACCAAATTCAGTCCAGGAATTGGAGAATGTTAAATGAAAAAGTGTGGATATAAATGTAAAGTGATCCAAAGCCATTTTTGTTTCTCTCTCTCTTTCGAGTTATTTAGAAATGCTCTGTTAAAATTTTTCATTTCGTTTACGTCTTGGCTCTTGCAGTCGGCAACTACATTTAGCACTTACTTTCTTAAAGAAAAGGGTGAAATACTGTATTTTGCACGACGTTTCTTATTTAAGAGGATTTTCACAAGTTACAAAGCATTAGGTAGTTGTACTACCGTTTAATTTAAATTAGCGTTGATATTTATTTTTTTTATGTATATTATTTTAATTTGTAAGTCTCTCCTCTCTCTTTCTCCTCTCTCTCTTTCTCCTCTCTCCTCTCTCTCTCCTCTCTCTTCTCTCTCTCTTCTCTCTCTCGTCTCTCTCTCGTCTCTCTCTCGTCTCTCTTGTCTCTCTCTCTTGTCTCTCTCTCTTGTCTCTCTCTCTTCTCTCTTCTCTCTCTCTTCCTTCTCTCTTCCTTCTCTCTTCCTTCTCTCTCCTGTCTCTCCTCTCTCTTTCTCCTCTCTCTCTTTCTCCTCTCTCTCTTTCTCCTCTCTCTCTCCTCTCTCTCTTTCTCCTCTCTTTCTCCTCTCTCTCTCTCCTCTCTCTCTTTCTCCTCTCTCTCTCCTCTCTCTTCTCTCTCTCTTCTCTCTCTCTCTTCTCTCTCTCTTCTCTCTCTCTTCTCTCTCTCTTCTCTCTCTCTTCTCTCTCTCTTCTCTCTCTTGTCTCTCTCTCTTGTCTCTCTCTCTTCTCTCTTCTCTCTCTCTCTTCTCTCTCTCTCTCTTCTCTCTCTCTTCTCTCTCTCTCTTCTCTCTCTCTTCTCTCTTCCTTCTCTCTTCCTTCTCTCTCCTGTCTCTCTTCTCTCTCTCTTCTCTCTTCCTTCTCTCTTCCTTCTCTCTCCTGTCTCTCCTCTCTCTACTCTCTCTCCTCTCTCTCTCCCCCCTCTCCTGTCTCTCCTCTCTCTCCCCCCTCTCCTGTCTCTCCTCTCTCTCCCCCCTCTCCTGTCTCTCCTCTCTCTCCCCCCTCTCTCCTGTCTCTCTCCTCTCTCTCGCTTTATTTTATCCCTGTGGATCTCAAAAAGCGGCTAAAAGGATTGTGACATGTTCGGTCGGTATCCTCTCCTCTCTTTATCTTTCTGTTTCTGTCTTTGTGTTTCTTCCTTATTCTCACTTTGTGTTCTGCTTGATCATTTCAAACTCACAGGTATCCATCATCCGGCCCTGCCATCAGGGGCAGATCCAAGGGGGAGCAATGCAGCAATTGCCCCCCCTCAGTGCCTCAATAGGGCGCATATTTGAACTGATGGACGATTCAACTTTGCACTCTGATGAGGCATTTCCCCATTGCTATACTGCCAGTCCATTCTGCAGTTGGCTAAACCCCTAAATAAAGGACATTGTCTAAAAGGCAATAGAGGACCTATTGTAATTGCTAGCTAGATTTGTACTAAGGGATTCTGGATATTTAAAAATATTTGGGGCGCATCCCTACCTGCCATAGGCAGGAGATAGGTTTGTTAAAGAAGAGAGGTTTGTTTAGGCTGTTAATGAAATTAAGTTTACTTGCTATGGTAATGGTATTGTTTCCTTTTACCACTCCTATATTTCTTATAGCAAGTATTATGAAAAAGAAGGTAGTAATGTCTTCTCGAGGCAATCTTATATTTGTCAAAAGGTTGTTAAGTATTTACTTTGCATTGGTCATCGAGGTATACTTTGTCGCTACCTTCTCGTTATCATCGTCTGCCTTTTTCTTCAACATTGCGCTTGCTTGCAGTAGATTACGCTAATCGAAGTGACTTTAAGACATCATGAATTGCCTACTGTTTGTACTCTGTGTTGAGGCTCTTTCCTTGTTGACCTTATTTGAATTCTCAAAAGGTTACGACACATTTTTTTTTCAAGTGTAATCATTAATAACAGATGTGTTTTAAGTATTCTTGACGTGTAGGTCTCAAGACGGTTGACGTCATCTTAGTAAAGTCAACCTCCTAGGACCTTTAGCAGATTGCAAATTGCTCGCAGCCCTTTTTCTGTCTTAACGGAATACGTACATTGGTCGTCTCTTTGGAACTAAAAATTTACATCGTTGATACTATCATTTATATACTTAATGATTCCCCACCATTTGTTTCATATCAGCTTAATAATTATAATTTTTATAATTTAAATCTCATATGAATTTCAGAATATCTTAAGGAAATTCACAGAGAGCACTGCTACGTGAAATCCTCAGCAGAAGATTGAGGTTTATTGTTTCCCTACATCTAATTGTTTTTTAATGTCGTATGGTCACCAGTCTCAAAACATAATCGGGTGGCAAAAAGGTAGTTTTAGGATATTTTTAAATAACCCTTCCCATATTTTGGAGCAGTAGGGCTTTCCTGCACCTTTTGATGGAGTAGGTGCATCATTGGGTTTGAACACTCTTCCGTACTTCAAGGATAGCTTTTTTTTCGACTTATTCACCATCACGCTGCCTATCTTCCTCATCATTCCTAATATTTTTCTCACCTATCCCAGGAACACTTACCGGTGTAATGTCACAACCCCAGCTTATTTAACGTCGACTGTAATTTCTGTTGTTGCTGTTGTGTGTTGGTGTTTTAGGACCCTTCAACTACAAGGTCATATGAGCCCTGTCCACTGCGTAGTTCTAATGCAGAGACTGCACTGACACTACACTAAGGCAAGGCGCAAAATGAGACGCACGGTGATGCAGGTGGCGAAGGTGACGCAGGGTGTAACAGCCCTGCGAAATTCTGCTAGCAAGCAATCACCGCACATTGAATAGCAGTTTTTCATCATACTTGCATCGTATAACAAGAGAACTTCTCTAGTTCGCACCGCTTTTTGTTATTGTTACACCAACTTCACGCAGGAAACTGCGGCATTGGCACTGCGCTGCGCAGGGTCACGTGGCGCAGGCACCTAGCCACATCACCCTGCGACTTAACATGCGCAACTACATACTATCATGTGAGCCGCAGAAATTTATGGTGAGTCACCCTGCGTCACATGCGGAGACTGCGTCTCATTTTGCGCTGGGCTTAATGCGACGATTTTTGGGTAATAGCGATACCCAGTTTGCCCAAGCAGCCACCCATGTCAGTACTAGCCGGGATTGCGTGGCTTAACTTCAGTGATTAGACGAGAACCGGTGTATCCCAACGCAATTTGCCGCTCCCCGTAATTTCTGTCTGGGGAGAATTTATTTCATCGACGACTGGGGCGAGGTGGTGCTAGGTCGTATACCAAGGAATATTGGCAATCTACACGTACACAGCACAGCGACTTTACTTCTCAATTAACGGATGGCGCACTTCGCCCCCCCTCTCTCTCGCGAAAAGCAAAAATAAACTGTCAGCCCTGGCCAAGATAGACCCATCAACCGTACCCAGCTGACCACTAGTCGTGTGCATTGATGTTACATTGGGATGCGAAGAGGGAGCCTTTAAGGGATTGCTATGGTATAGCGTACTGAAACTCTTGCTCTATTCTTCAAGGGCGGCAGGGGTGGGCAAACGGTTTGCCATTGCGAACCATATAAGCATCCATAAAACCTCTAATGGGTCACATTCGGCAGAAACTGAAATTCCTAAATAATGATAGCTATTTACACACAAGGAATTTTGTTTCAGTTTTTCGGAATTTAACTACTGGCCAATGACTTAGCTTCAATTTAATGAGTGTAGCGTTCTTGTAACATCCTTTCATAAATAATGCGAACTGAGTGTCTGATGGTTGTACACGTGCCCCAAGGGCCGTAGTATGTCCACCCCACTTAACTACGAACTGGGTGGACTCGTAGTATTCTAATTCATAACACTGCAAGCAGCCTTATTTGGCCAATATGGCAGTGGAGAGACCAACTCTCATTCCTATATGCAATACCATAAAACTCCTAAAACCCTAAGCTATAATTCTTGTGCCCCTTAGTGATATCCTGTAGGATGGGAGGTACACTTGAAGTTTCTTTCTAGTGCCGGAACTATGAGGAGGAGGGAGGCCTTGGTGAACCTCATTCTGTAACGAATTTGATTCAAGATCTTGATCCCAGCTCAATCCTGATCGACGGGCGTAGTTCCTTTCGGATGACACTGAAGAGAAAGTCCCTCGAGTACAATTTCCGTCAAATAGGACTCAGACTTCGTGGATGGGACAGTGGCATCGCACACACACACACACAGCCTCACATGACAGAAGTCGCCCTTTAGATCTCAGAATAAACCACCGATGTAGAGCAGGGACCTACCTGTGGGCTGCGCATTACCATTTGAGTTACCGAGATCAGCAGGTATGTTACCACAGCGTGTAAATGAACCCTTACTACATAGAGAAAAATGTACATGTAATATGTACTCAAAATTGCCAGGATCTCATTCAGTGCCCTTCGAGAGGACTCCCTGTCACTCGAAAGAAATCGTCTCCCTAGAGTACGATGAGTAGGATTGAACCTGCGATCATGCGTTGTAGAGCGAACCACTACATTGTCAATTAAGCTACCGAAGTATACTGTGTGAGAAAGAAACTTCCCGGACTTCATCCAAAAAATACTTATTCATTAAATATAAAACGCTTGTCTGTGTAGATCCTAGCACCTTTTTTTTACTCCTTCATTTGGTATTATACCCCTTTCACGCAGTGGCCTACCGATTGTTGTTGTTTGTTGGTGTTTTAGGACCCTTCAACTACAACGTAATTATAGCCCCGTCCACAGCATAGTTCTCATGCAGAGACTGCACAGACACTACACTAATGCGACGATTTTTGGGTATCAGCAGTACCCAGTTTTCCCAAGCGGCCACCCATGTCAATACTAGCAAGGGTTGCGCTGCTTAACTTCAGTGATCAGACGAGAACTGGTGTGTCCAATGCAATTCGCCGCACCCGTGGCGTACCGAGGGGGGGGCGAAGGGGGATAATGTCCCCGGGCGCACAAGACAGGGAGCGCAAAAATGCGGTTTGCATTAAGTTTAGAGCAGCTGGTTTAGAGGGTGCATATTTTGGTCTTTGTCCCCGGGCGCAGAATACCCTCGGAACGCCACTGCTTTCATGCTCCTTGAGTAGACGTTCACGTAGTCTTTCATCTTAAAGATGGTGCTCAGATTATATTTTATTGATGCTGTATGGTAAGAATGAAAATTAGGGGAAAAAACCAGGGTCTTGAATGGACTTTGCATACTATGCATATTCAATTCAGTTTGCTTTCTCACATATAATGTGGTAGTGGTCTTTATGAAATCCCGTGGATCAGAGTTTGATGTCAATCAAGGCATTTCTTGAAGACGGTTAAATCCCTTCCGGATTAGGAGTTGGATTATGACATTGTGTTGGGATTGTGGTGAGACGAGCAGTCTAAACTGTCGACTTTTTTGTTCCTATCAATCCCTCCATGATAAATAAATCACTGAATTTTCATTGCTCTGAAAAGACAGGGATAATTTTTTTTCGGCCTCCTTTACTGCTGAAGGTAACCTACCAACACTAGTTAGCTAGCTCCCACACCTGGAAATGTTATTCCATGTAGAAGGGGTTCTGAACTACTACGTCAGCGGTTACAGATGCTATCCTAGTGCTGTCCATCCTGGTCCCCAGAAGCCCAGTAAGGCCTATGATGATACCTGTCCGTAGAAGAACCCTTACTACTTCATAATCATCATTATACTACCGTTGTCCCTCCTGTGGCAGGGTTGGGCCTGCGGGTGCTGGCTCTCCCACTCCCGCCTATCATCCACCAGGTTCCTATTTGTCCCACACTATCATATCCATTCCCTTGCCTGTGGTGCTTCCATTAACCTGCATCGAAGAACCCTTAATACATGGACTGAAATATTTGTATAGTTTGGCAAGGTTTATAGGTGTAGGAACTCGCCCTCCTGGTGTCGGCGGAATGGAAGTTTCCCAAAGAAGAATAGGCCGATGATAAATGAACATAGGGGCTGCAACAATAGGTTGGAAGCAGTAGGCAAAAAGGGGTAAATTGTGTGGGAATGGTTCTCTTTTTACTTGTTTGTTTGTTGGTGTTTTAGGGCCCTTCAACTACAAGGTCATTAGAGCCCCGTCCACTGTGTAGTTCTGATGAAGAAACTGCACAGACACTACACTAATGCGACGATTTTTGGATACTAGCGGTACCCAGTTTTCCCAAGCGGCCACCCATGTCAGTACTAGCTAGGGTTGCGCTGCTTCACTTCAGTGATCAGACGAGATCTGGTGTGTCCAACGCAATTCGCCGCTCCATCTCTTTTTACGTGTACGTGATCGGGACTTTAATTCCTGCTGTAAAGAGACTACTCATCTTGACCAGGATAGAACCTGCTACTACGGGCTTGGGAGTCAGAAATTGTTCCCCGCCACCTTCGCTGCGTGGAACCGGCTGACCGATTAATCTTTTTCCCACCCTTCATCCACTTGTTAAATGATAAATATACTGTATGTTGCGTTACTGTAGATTTAAAGCATCAAAGGTGGTCACTAGGGAACGTAATTATAATTAGGTCAATTAATGATTATTAAGATTATTGAATTAATACATAATAAATTATGTGAGATAGACATGATGAGGCTAATGACCGCCGGAGTGGTCATTTATTTTTTCTTGGCTTCATATATTGCGTAATTCAACGTTGATGATGATTTATTAACAGGACTGAGATGAAACCTCGTAAGTACTGGTAGAGCATTTTTTTTTACCTTGAAAGGTGACGTGTTCCTGGTCGCACAGTTCAGGACGGAGGACACGATTCAGGTTTCTGTCCCCTCCTCCATCCCCCCTCTCCCGTTCTCCCCCGTTCAATGAAGCCATTCACCTCTGAGACTAGAACACAAGTGATTCATTCTTGCGGTTCTGGTTCGCAGATCTCCGTCCCAAATGGGAAAGGAGTGTAAATCCAGTGTAATCTTAAGAGAACCCTTTCTACTCAGAAAGAAAGATGGGCATCCTCTGGCGAAAGACTTCCCCTCCCTTATCCGTCTCCTTCCAGCGATGGTAGCTTGAATTCAAAAGTTGACAGG
>JAAFCE010001036.1:45518214-45568834 GCA_013389805.1 Trigoniulus corallinus | reverse complement strand
CTAGCATGTCTCCACTTCACCCACCCTAAAAGCATCTTTCCGTTTCTGAATAGGAAATGTGTAGTGGCCGTAGGCTGGTAGTTAGTCGATTTGCGACTTGTCCCGGGTCGCAACTGTTTGCCCAAGTGCAGGCAGCTAGGCTTTCTTCGTGTATTTGAACGGATTTTATTAATAATGCTAGCCAAATATTGTAGAGTTCATAAACGGCATCAATACAGGACTTGTTGCTAAATATAACGAATGAATTTAATGCGGGTGTGTGGCTGTGGTGGCTGCCCTTGCGACGACGACGACGACTCTAGCATGCCTTATCTCCCGGTGGGTCGCCCGTAGCAGTTTAAATATTTGTGCAGAAAGTGCATAAAATTTAATGAAACGTGCAGTAGTAGTTGAACGCCTAATAGAAGGGTCTCTCAAACTTTCCTCATCCCTGAAGTAGGTAGCCTGTATTAATTCCTTACGTTATTTTGCAGATGTTTGTTGTGTAAGGAGGCGGAAGTGTCAAGAACATGAGCTCATTTCTCAATTTCTCTGTTGCTTGTGGATATATTATGGTTAAAGAAAAATCAATTTATTTCCGCCCTTGATTTCACTAAGGCCCTTCATCTTCTGGGGGTCCTTGCATAATAATGCAAATATTGCGAAATTAAAATTGTGCACTGAGCGTTCGTTATTTGCAGATGTAATTTTTATGGTTAAAAATCATTGTGTGTTGAACTTGTATTTACCATGTTTCTCCCTCTTGTAGAATTTTAGTAATCTCCGCTGTCCCATCCTTCAATCCGCCCTACATCCCCCCCTCCGTTCCTTTCTGGTCTCCATTGACCGTTGTCATCAAATGATTAGAGGTTTCCCGTGTAAGAGGATTTCCCGTATTTAGGTCCCGAAACAAAATGCATTATGTCTGTGTCCTCTTTTCCCGTTGTTGTTGTTTGTTGGTGTTTTAGGGCCCTTCAACTACAAGGTCATTAGAGCCCCGTCCACTGTGTAGTTCTGATACAGAGGCTGCACAGACACTACACTAATGTGACGATTTTCGGATACTAGCGGTACCTAGTTTTCCCAAGCAGCCACCCATGTCACAGTACTAGCTGGGGTTGCGTCGCTTAACTTCAGTGAGCAGACGAGAACTGGTGTGTCCAACGCAATTTGCCGCTCCCTCTTTTCCCGGATTTAAAGTTTCTGGGATATAAGATTTCCCACATAAGAAAGTGAATTTTACTAGACCAAAAGTATCTTTAATGTGAAATTTTCCAGTCTAGTACGTTTTGAAAGACTCACTGAAGTTTGACTGAGACTTCTGAAGGTTTCACTGGACAATTTGAGGCCTGTGTTAATGTAGATGACAATTTTCTGCCTTATTCGGAGCAAAGTATTTAAAGAAATCTGTGAACAAGACTGTCAGGGTATGGCAGGGAGTGAAGAAGTCGAAGAATGTGTAGTGCCACCTTCTTATTATGAGGCATTAAAAAAAACCCTTGATATATTTCGGTTGTATGTTGACAATGTTCGTGACACTATTATTTTAAAAAATTAATGATATAGAAACATATTCTATTAAAGTACGAAAGTCGACAAAACAAATATTTGTTCGTTTTTTGAAATATTCATAAGTGAGTGTTATATTAGAAGAACCCGCAGACCGGACTCTGCCACAGGCAGGATACGGGTATCATGATGATGATGATGTGTGCAGGGCCGGCGCTATATTTTGCGGGGCCCTATGCAAACTAATTATGCGGGTCCCCGTGAAAACATGAAGCGAGGCCCTTCTATCAATCAATAGGTTCATTAATCCGAATGCGCGGGGCCCTGTGCCGTCGCACTGTTCGCACACTCACCACGCTGGCCCTGATGTGTGTTATATTACAGTGTTTATAAATTAGTTTAAGATTAGGCCTATATTTATCCTTACTTCAGGAGGGTCCCAATCAAATTGAATGGAAAATGTTAGAGGGCAGTGGTTAGGCCAGCTATGCTAGGCCTATATGGATCAGAGTGTTGGGCGGTGAGGAAAAGCCAGGTCTATAGAAGGCAAGTAGCCGAGATGCGAATGCTATGGTGCATGAGTGGGGTGTCGAGAGGAATGAATATATTAGAAGTAGCCTGGGAGGACATCGCGGAAAAAATGAGGGAGAGTAGATTGAAGTGGTATGGACACGTATTGAGAAAAGGGGAGGAGGATCTCGCTTGGTCCATTACAGGAATGCAGGTGGTGGTCGTTAGCACCTGGAGCTGGAGGAAACCAAAATAAACGCTGGAGCAGGTTGTACTTAAGGATATGGTAGTGTGTGTGGGGTGGACGGGGACCGGGCGGGAGATAGGTGGCAGTGGTGGGCTAGAACCCGCAGACCTGACTCTGTCACAGGCGGGATAAGGGTATGATGATGATGAGGAGGAGGAGGAGCTGGTTAAGTCCATCACAGGGATGCAGGTTATTGGAAGCATCCGAGGCAAGGATCCGAAAGACCTAAGCAGACTTGGGATCGGGTTGCATGAAAGTTTATGATTGAATAATAAGGATAAGACTCCCCTATAACAGCGTTTCTCAAAGTGCATTCTGCGGCCCACCACTGGGCCGCGATGATTTCCTGGTAGGCCACAAATTTTATTGCTACATACAGTATGTATCTGAAGAGGTCTCTCCATGTTAGCAGACTGCATGTTAGCACTGGGCTAGATTAGGGGCTAGTGGACCACTGCGTTTTATATGCTTCTTCCAAGTTTTAGAAACGCTAATCAGGGAAGTGAACTCAGTGTTCTGCCGCGAGGTGGGTGCGCACAATGACTCGTGAGTCCGTGAATGGATGCCTGTTCGATCATGGCCGATGTGGGTGACCTTTTTCAGGCAGTGAGGGAAGCCTCAAATGTAGACCCACTTCGGTGGCGCAAAGGTGGGTTGCGTCAAATGTTCTATACCGGATTGAGGTGGCTTGGCTTCTTGCGAGCCCCACCTTCGGATGGGAAGTAAGGCCATGGCCCTTCGTGTTACAACATGAGTAAGATAGTCGAGTCGTTCGGCAATATCTCCGGGTAAAGGAGCTCGCTCCCTGGTGTAAGTGGAATGCCCCAACGAAAAGTACTCTGATGATAAATAAATATAAGGGTTGCAGCATTAGGTCTGCAGCCGGCTGCTAAAAATACGAGAGCAAAGGGTCAGTAGATTAGTTGAGGGAAGCCGCAAGTGCGTCACAAGGAAAGTAAAGCGGTGGGCCCATGAGGCATGTAGGGCCTACCATGTCACCTGCTTTGCAAAGCAATTGTCTATATTGTGTTCAATATACATGTAAGTCGATAAGTGTAGGAACTCGTCCAACCCCTGTGTCCCCCCCTTGCCTCGGTAAATTGCCTTCAGTTGTAGAGATGTTGACGTTAAATAGCCACTAAACCATCGTTTTCAGGCAGTCAGATTCAACGGTAAACTTCCAAATAAATCAACCAACCCGATCTTCCGCAAACCCCTCTGTGACTGGTATGTGCATTTTAAAGATGTGAATAAACAAATACCGTAATTATTCTAATAAATGGCGCGCCGTTTATTTTTTCAAAGGCCTTTTTGTTGCGTCGGTTATTGGAGGGCGCCGTTTATTATTTTTTTCGATTTTTTAATGGAAACTTTTTAGCCGGACAAGTTGATTTCATTAATTTTCATTTTTGCTGATGCCACTCTCGCATCTGAATTTATTGGCAAAATGAAATTGATAAAAATAATCAATGGTTCATTTAAAATTTAAATCCTTACCCTAGATTCAGATAACTGTAGAGGTTTAGCCACAGGACGATTGCCATCATCCTCAGCTGCAGAAATTCCCAACAATTTAAATGCTAAAGAATACTTTCTCTTTGAAACTTTTCTTTCAACAATATCTGCACTAAAGCTTAGTTTACACGACTGTGACTTATTAGGAAGTTCAACCTATCATGAGAAAATACTGTGAATCGCATTGCACCAGGGTCACCCACAGAACAGAGAGGAGGAAAAAAAACCCTGGGATACACCAGTACCTCTGTTCAGGCATGAGCCCGATTCCTTATTGCAGTATAGTTGTTGTGCAATAGGTCAGACACCATGCAATATTAAAACTGACAAAGCATTAATTTACCTGCGAAAATTTATATTTTGGTTGTAAAATGTGGTGTTGGAACAGTGGGGTAGGCCGGCATCCCCACACAGACAACCAGCCAATATTCTTGCGGGTTCCAGACGCCTGGCTGGGGTGTTCCCAGTCATAGCATGTTCAATGGACCCACGGACCCAACCCTGCCACAGGCTGGATAAGGGTGTGATGATGATGATACCAGTACCCCTGTGTAGCATTAAACGGTTAATGATTAAAAAAATTCAAGTTAACTTGCATGATCACTTCCAGACAGTTTTGAAATAAACGGCGCGCCGTTTATTATTTTTTTCCAGGTGAAAGGTGCGCCGTTTATTAGAATAATTACGGTAGTTGAGACTGGAACCGACTCCAGTAGTCATGGTACTTAGTGTTGTTTATTTTTTGGCCAAATCTCGATGGCGTGTGTATATCGTGAACATAGGGATAAAAATACCTGCAGAGGTATTTCTCCTCTTCTTCAATCCCTACCACCTTACTTCGTCCGTCTTCCCCATTGCTCTGTAGTCTGTCTGCCTATCAGTCTGCATAATCGATTTTCGTCTAATATTCGTATCGTACCATAATTATCATTATTATTATTATTATTACTATATTATGATCTATTTTTTTAAACAATGGGTAAACGTCATTAAAACATGAACAATGAAATAAACGCAGAATACACGTTGATGAGGGGAGGTGGTTATAGATGGAGGGAGGAATGTGACGTGGTCACTATAAGTATAGGAAGTCGTACTGCAGTAAGGGCGAATAAAAGTATAATTAGAAGCAGATCAATACTTTCCTGTAGCAATACTAATTAAATGAATATCAAATTGGGTTTTAATTATAGACAAAGCTTTACTGTTAAATGAAGATGAAGTTGTCTTTCTCTCTCTCTCTCTCGCCCAGTCATGGCGTCCACCTTGTGTCTCGTTCACTCGCATCAGAAATTTTAGTGACAATTGTGTATTTGTTTGGCTCCAATCACTGTGAAGAGGGAATGAATTTAGAAATTCATTCCCTCTTCTCGCCACCTCTCTCTCTATAATGATCTCTACGTTTTTTTACATCTTTTTTTCTTGCGGTAGTTTTCAGATCAATGTTGTTGTAACAAAAGGAGGCGCGGCCATCTAGTCAATAATTTGAATGCCGAGGTCAAATGATAGATGTGCAGTCATCAGCATAAGTCATGGGACACCCACGAAAAGTGGGATTTTTTTAACAGAAACAAAATAAAAATAAATTATATAATAAATGATAAATATTTATTACATTAAATAGGCCCCTAATAATATTTAATCATATATAAATGGAGTATTTCATAAGTTGAAATGTGTTAAAGAACATAAATCATGAAAAGTGCACTTAACCTTCAACAAAAGTGATGGGACACATGGTAAAGTGTCGAAATAAATGATTGACTAATATGTTGTTGGACCTCCTTTACATTTCAAAAAACTTCTCAACCACTGTGCCGCGAGATTCTTGAAATTTGCCGCCACCGCCAATACCCATGGGCAGGGCCGTAACGAGGGCGTGGCGAAGAAGGCAGCCGCCACGGGCGCAACTGGGTTTGGGGCGCAAAATGTTTAAGTCTTTTGTCATTATTGGGTTACGGGCAAGCGAAAGTTAGATACCTGCTACAGGCTCTTCATACCCCCGTTACGGCACTGCCCATGGGAGCGGCGAATTGCGTTGGACACACAAGTTCTCGTCTGATCGCTGAAGTCAAGCAGCGCAACCCCAGGTAGACCTGACATGGGTGGCCGCTTGGGGAAACTGGGTACTGCAAATAGCCAAAAATCGTCGCATTAGTGTAGTGTCTGTGCAGTCTCTGCATAAGAACTATGCTGTGGACGGGGTTCTAATGACCTTGTAGTTGAAGGGCCCTAAAACGCCAACAAATAACAAGCCAATACCCATACATAAATGACGTCTAACAGGAAGTTGAATCGGTTCTACATTCCTAGGAAAGACTGGCTGAACGATTGAGCATGAATATTACAGCTCTGACTACTGGCTAACAAAGCTATGTAGTTTAATCTGTTAGTCACCCACTTGATATGTCCATAGGGTTATGTTACAAAGCAACATCTAATGTTGTTCCTGGCCTTCACCAAACACCTTGCCTGGTATCACTTCCAAATACATTAAATTTGCTTTCATTAGTAATTAAATTTGATTTAAAAAAGTTGAGGAGAGGTTTATTTTGATTTTCATTAGCAAATTGTAAAAGCTTTTCTTTGTTCAAATGCTGATGAATGTTTTTCTGTCAGAGTATGGCACATCACCGTCATCATGCCCTTATCCCGACTGTGGCAGGGTCGGGTCTGTGGGTTGTATTCCTCCATTCCCTTCTATCTCCGTCCACCCCACACGCACTATCATATTCTTATGGACAACCTGCTCCCACGTCTGCATTTGGCTCCCCCTGCTCCAGGTGCTTCCAACCACCTGCATTCCTGAAGTGGACCTAACGAGCTCATCTCCCCCTCTTCCCATTACGTGTCAATACCACCACAACCTACTCTCCATCATTTTTTCCGCGATGTCCCCCACCCCCACGCTACCTCTAATATACTCATTTCTAACTCTATCAGCTCTCTACACCCCGTTCATATACCGCAGCATCTACGTCTTGGCTACTTACATTCTATTTACTTGGCTCTTCCTTACTGCCCAACACTGATCCATATAGCATAGCGGACCTAACCACTGCCCTGTAAAACTTCCCTTTTAACTTGATTGGGACCCTCCTATCCTGGCACCAAAAGTTATTTTTATTGGGCACTCTTTGGATGGTTTGTGGATGTAAAGTTACTTCAGTGCAGTTAGTGATGTTTTTAAGTAATAATGAGGCAGTACAGCTGGTATTTTGTTTTAAATTCATTCAATAAATGCCTCTCAGTCCTGTCAGAAATCTTCCTTGGACGCTGAGTATGCTTCTTATTTTCTCACTGTACTGTTCTCACCATATCTCGGTGTTGTATTTGCAGTTATGTTTTCAATTTCCCCACACATATTTAAGACTACAGCCCGCCACACCAGTGGCAAGCCAGGAAAATGCTTGGGGGGGGGGGTGTTACGTCAATAAACTTAGTACCTCTCCCTGGGGACAAACTTTTTTTCCCATCGTTCAAAACAGTTTCCTGGAAATTTCGGGAGGTGTTTTAACACATAGAACACTCCCCCTGGCTACGCCGGTGCACCACACACGATCAGTTTGGTGTGCCAGTTCGGTGTGTACACATCGATGTGTTGAATTTGGTGTGAAGGAATGAATTGCCCACACACGATCAGTTTGGTGTGTCACGTACTTATGTTCCTTTTCGTTAAACGTCATGTGACGTCATTCGATTGTCCGCATCAACCAGTAATTCTACCGTTACCATGGTGTAATTTTTTAAATATGACGTTTATCCATGTTTGGGCATGAGCAGAACAAAAAAAAGTGAACAACTGATGTGAGCAACCCCACTCACGCTCACTTCGGACTCACGTCAGTCCGAACTGACACACCGATGTGATAAAATGTCTTCACACCATCAGTTAAACTTTTTGGTGTGAGCAAAACCTTTTTTTGCACACACCAAACTGATCGTTTTGGTTTGTTGGTGTTTAAGGTCCCGTCAACTACAAGGTCATTAGAGACCCGTCCACTGCATAGTTCTAGTGCATAGTCTGCACAGACACTACACCAATGCAACAATTATTGGGTATTAGCAATACCCAGCTTTCCCGAGTGACCACCCATGTCAGTACTAACTGGGCTTGTGTTGCTTAATTTCAGTGATCAGACGAGAACTAGTGTGTCCAACGCAACTCGCCGCTCCCCCAAACTGATCGTGTGTGGCGGCCTTAATTTATGCATTTCAAGGGAAATTTATTGACGTGCCTTCTCTAATTGAAAGTTTCAAAATAACTAAAACTACAGAATGTACGTAAATAGTATAAGGGTCAAAGTCACCATTCACATTCCCATTTACAATGGTTACCTTTGAAATCTGTTGATATTTATTAGTGTCCATCACTTTTGTTGAAGGTTAAATGCACTTTTGCTGATTTATTGGCTTTAACACATTTAAAAATATGAAATTCCTGGTTAATAGCTGATGAAATTGTCATATTTTTTTAGTGTAATAAATACTTCTCATTTACTAAATGATTTATTTTTAGTTGGTTCCTGTTTTCGTGGGTGTCCCAGGACTTATGCTGATGACTGTAGAGATAATATATCAGATTAATGTGACTTTGATTTTGTATGATTATTATTATTTTCTACTTTGATATGACCGGTCGTCTAGCTCATGGTTATAATGATCAGCTTGTGGTTGTATTAGGAGATTTTGGTTAGTTATTTTTTGTTGTTGTTTTGAGAAAATATCAGTGGAGTGAAAGACACAAATCGAACGAGTGTTAATAGAATTGTGGAAATCACCTCCATGTTGTGCACTATGATGGCTAATAGCCGTGCACGCGTAACTCGTTTGACCAATGGGGACTGAGCTTTCCGCAGTCACCCTCCTCCACCCCTTTGTTATTCGCCAATGGTAATGAACTTTCTCCTCGCTTTGCCCACCTCCTACTCATTGCCCGCCTCCACCCAAGAATCTTGTCGAGTGACAATATTCTAGGTTAAACATCTGTGGTGCGTTGAAATGAAGGAAGCTTTATATCGATCGATTTTGTTAATCGATCTGTTCTGTGACGTCATCTGCAAGAAACCGGTCCTGTTGTGTCATAGTCCGCATTTCGCAATATTTGATCCATTTTTATTTTAATCTTTCAGATGTCGGACTGTTTTTTGAACCACAAAAAAAAAATGCGAAAGTCAGTCACCAAATGCTTTTTGCAATGTAAGGTGGTTTCATTTGTGCCGAATTTCAGGTGTCCATTTTCCTATGTTACACTAACGGGTTGGGGAGTAGGCCAAGTAGCCCTAACAGGCTGAACCCTTAGGAGGCTGCTCGCAGAGAGGAGGAAGTAGATGTAAGGGATGTAGGAGGGGGAAATTTCCAGCACCCAACGTTCTCTACTAACCACTCATGTTGGTGAAGTAATTTGTTGGTCACACACTGACCCTACCCCACCCCCCCTTCCCCGTAGATAGGGTTAAGTGCAATGTATATAATTTGTTAATTTTTGAAATCATTGATAGATTTTTGGGGACTCTCTGCAGTTTGTTTAGGGCTGGTTAATAAGGTGCCCGCCTTCCTTCCTTCCCCTCTCCATCACCCGTTAACACTTTCTCTGAGCTTATTTGTTTCAAAGTATAATAGATGGGCGTTAAAAGGGGCAACGCCCAAAAAAAAATTTTTATGCGTTATTTATCATAATTTGTACTCTTTGCTATAATAACCCCCCTCTCTCTTCTTATGTTATTTTTTTTTGACATATTCAGAACAGAATTTTAGTAGAAATTAAAGGATCTGAAATATAAACACGCAATTAAAAGATGTGTTGTTGTTGCGTAACTAAAATGGTGTGAATGTATTAATTTAATGTCTGAACTTCTGGCAACAATATGAATAATGATAATTGCAATGCCGATGAAAATATGATTTATCCAATAAATTTGTCAAAAGAGAAAATAGTAAATAGGACAACCCCCGCCATATTTTACTGTGGACCTTTCGGTTATTGAAAGGGCAATGTACTAGTCTCTCTCTCTCTCTCTCTCTCACCCATTATTCCCGTTTTCCCTTCACTTAGAATTTCACGTAGATGTAATCGCAGTGTATATTTTCTCAAGGTACTGTATTATATTTTTGTTTTCTTGGTTCTGCTTGTTACATCTTCACCCTTTTCTTGTCACCGGTAAAAAATCGATTTGTTGCCTCAATCGTCTCCTCAATTTGTATTTATTATGTGCGCACACATACAGTCAAAAAAAAGGTTCAAGTTGAAGAGAAGAAATTAAATACACAAATAAGTATGAAACTAAAAGTATAGGACAAACCAATGATTAGATTGAGAATTTCGATTCAGTTGGGAAAAACAGTTTCTAGTAGTAAAATTTGTTATAATCAAATTAGTAGGCCTACGTGAATTTTCAGCTCTGTTTCCTTCCTTCTTCGTTGTCTGTCCACTTCTTTTCTGAAAAGAAAAGACGCCATAAGATTACAGACTGGAGAGTTAATTATGAAAGTAAACCTACTACTACTAACCCTTCTTCCCACCTCTGGCAAGTTGTTTGTTTGTTGGAGTTTAAGGTTCCGTCAACTACAAGGTCATTAGAGACCCGTCCACTGTATAGTTCTAATGCATATACTGCACAGACACTACACTAACGCGACGATTATTGGGTATTAGCAGTACCCAGCTTTCCCCGAGCGACCACCCATGTCAGTACTAACTGGGTTTGCGTCGCTTAACTTCAGTGATCAGACGAGAACTGGTGTGTCCAACGCAACTCGCCGCTCCCCACCTCTGGCAAGCGGGTCGGGTACTCATCTTTGTCCCTCTAGATCAGCGATTCTCAACGGGTTTTTTTCGTCACGGTACACTTTTAATAATTTAAAAATTTGGCGGCACACTAACAAGGACACATTTCGGGGCACACAAACTCCGAAGGAAATTTTATATAAGCTGTAACCTAACCCTTTGCAAAAACATCTGGGTGTTCTCCGCTTTTGAGCGTCCAAAAGCACGCTCGGTAACTACGTCAGTAATTTTTGGCTCGATACTGGACCGAGGTGGGTTGGCTTTTTCGGTCAAGAGAGACGCCCTGAGTGCGCCTTCTTTCGGATGAGAAGTGAAACCGAGGTCCCGTGTGGTGTACGATGGCATCTGCACGTGAAACAACCCTCTCTATTATGGAACCGATAGAGGAAGCAAAATTTCCAGGTGTAGGAGCTCGCCCCCTGGCTTTGGTGGGATGTCCCAACGAACAATACACAGACGATAAATAGCATAGGGGTTGCAGCTTTGGTCGGCAACCGTCTGTGGGAATGCACTGTCCAATATATCGCCCCTGTGTCCATTCAGAGGGACAAGATGGGTACCCGACCCCGCCATAGGCGGGAAGACTAGTACACTAAACTACTACATAGCTTTGTTAGCCAATAGTGAGAACTGTAATATTCATGCTCATTGGTTCAGCCAGTCTCCTCCTAGGAAGGCAGAACCGATTGAACTACTTGTCGGACGTCACTTATGTATGGGTATTCGAAGTGGCGTCACATTTCATGAATCTCGCGGCACAGTAGTTGAGAATCGCTGCTCTAGATGAACACATGGGTGATCGGTTGGGCGGTATTTTTTCATAGCCGGCTGCCGACCAAAGCTGCAACTTATTTATTGTCGCCCTACTGTTCTTTGAGTCAATCCGCCGTCGCGACGCCAGGGAGTCAGCTCCTGCACCTGGAAATTTTACCTCATCTATCCATTACTGGATTAGTTTCATGGGTTGGGGAGTAAGCCAGGCAGCCATAACAGGACGAACCCTTAGGAGGCTGCCCGCGGGAGATGAGGAGGTAGGTGAAAGGACGAAGGAGAGGGTTAATTTGCAGCACCCAACTTCTTTACCAACCACCCATGTTGGTATTGACGTGGGCTTGCGCTGCTAACTTCAGTGATCTCACGGGAACTGGTGTGTCCAACGCAACTTGGCTGCACAGGAGAGAGGCTACATAGAAGAGAGGGTTCTTTCACGTGCCTATGTCATGGTAAACACCATACTGGGTCACGACCTGCCTTCCCATCCGACGGAAGGTGCACTCGGGGCCTCCTATTTTCGCCCGAAAGAAGGCAATGCACCTCGAACTACTGTTGTGCACGCTACCCTCTGCGGCACCGAGGAGGTGCAGATTATAATGAAAGTGTCGATTATTATTTTAATTTTATAGCTTGTTTTGACGGAGAATTAACTAATGGGAAGTGACATATAATTAGATTGTTGTCCTGCCCCACTGCTCTGTGATTATGGAGAAATGCTACCACCTAGCTGGCAGGTAGTAAGTTCATAATGTTGATGCGAAAAGAAAAATCTCCATGGTGAACAGTTTTAAAGTTTTCTCTCGTCGTTTTTCATTTTTGACACTTGGGTTTTTTTTATCTTAAGAGATTTGTCTCTTGAGTTTTTAACACTTGAACGTCTTTAAATTGTTCCTTTCTGTGCATTCGTCGGTGATTTCAGACAGTGACGCAATATAATGACTTAAATTCATTATACTTCTAGATGAAAAGAAAGGATTACAGACAGATGGTGCCTAGTTATGATATGGTGTGGCATTTTTCTGCAAGTCCTGCCTGATATGTAACTTCCTTCTGTATCGATCAGACTGGGAACCGGCGACGCAACGTCTGGTGCTAAACGGCAACTGACGTAGCGGCCGTGAACCATTTGAAGGCGATGTTAAGGAGAGAGAGAACTAGAAGGATTAGGTTTCTTAGATAGACGTGCATTCCTCTCTTGGCCCTTGAGGGCTGATAAGGTGTCAATGAAAGAAATAGCAAGAAAAAGAAACTAGACTATGTCTTTCTTATCTGTCTTATCCTTACTCCTAGGTCTTTCTGTCTCCAAGCTTTATTAGAGAAGAAGGGGGGACGTGGAGTGAGAAAGCATTTCCGAGTACGCAATTTTCTGTGTTCATAAACACTCAGTGAGATTCATTGATTTTCGACTTTTGAAATAGGCGTGCAGAGTTGTCTCTTCTAACTAGTCCTCCTATAAATCGCTTCTTCATAGACTCTTGAAATATAGTTTTGAATGATGTATACCCACCCGACCGTAGAGTATTAAAAACAAAAATTATGGGGTGAAATATCTATTCAATTTAACGATGATTATCTTTGCTGCTCCTGATGAGAAGTTTCACGTGGCTGTCACGTCAAGCCAGCCAGACACGTGATGCGATGAATGGAACGTTTTAGACGCTAATTTACAACCAATAAAGGCCGCCATACATGATCAGTTCGGTGTGTTCAGTTTGATGTGAATTTATGCATTACCCACACACGATGAGTTTGATGTGTCACGTTCTTATGTTGATTTTCGTTAAACGTGATTTGATTGTCCACCTCAACCAGTAATTCTACCGTTGCCTTTGTGTATTTTTTTTTAAAGATGGTGTTGTACCATGTTTGAGCATGCGGAGAACTTCTAATGTGAAGAACTGATGTGAACAAACCCCCACACACGCTCACTTCTACCTGACGTCAGTCCGATGTGATAGAATCTCTTCACACCGTCATTTGAAATGTTTAGTGTGAGCACTCGCTTATTTTTTAGAGCTCCCCACCCCCGATCAGTTTGGTGTGTGCAAAAAACGTTTTTGCTCACACCAAAAATTTTAACTGACGGTGTGAAGGAATTTTATCACATCGGTGTGTCAGTTTGGACTGACGTCAGTCCGAAGTGAACGTGTGTGGGGTTGCTCACATCAGTTGTTCACTTTTTTTTGTTCTGCGCATGCCCAAACATGGATAAATGTCATCTTTAAAAAATTGCACCATGGTAACGGTAGAATTACTGGTTGATGCGGACAAATGACGTCACATGACGATTCACGAAAAGGAACATAAGTACGTGACACACCAAACTGATCGTGTGTGGGCATTTCATTCCTTCATACCAAATTGAACACATCTATGTGCACACACCAAACTGATCGTGTGTGACGGGCTTAACGAAAAGGAACATAAGTACGTGACAAACCAAGCTGTCGTGTGTGTGCATTTCATTCCTTCACACCAAACTGAACACATCGATGTGCACACACCGAACTGACACACCAAACTGATCGTGTGTGGGGGGCCTTTACACACACTTCAGTTTGGTGTGTCACATCGAAGTGACATACCAATCTGATCATGTATGGGTTACGTCCACACACAGTCGCACGTGCGCACACAAACAGTGGGGTATAAGATATCCCGTGATTGGAGGATTTGAATTCCGTTGCCCAAGTAACGGAATTAGAACGTTTGATTATAGCAATTCACCAATGAGGTAATGGCATTTTCCTCCCTCGTGTTCGGTAAACACGCCCCCTCCACGTGCTTAGTAAGCTATCGCTTAGGCCGCTCGCACACACAGCCACTTGCAGCGGCCACTAGCCTGGCACAGACACGTTGTTTGCAGTAGCGATACTGAACCACAAGCTGCAGCAGTGGTATCTCATTACTTGAGGCCGGTGGCGGCGTCGTTCCTATCATTGCAAACACGAGATCACGTTGCTGCCAGCTGTGGCAGCCTCCGGTGGCCGTGTACAGCGACTTGTGGTGACCACACGCTGCGGACTGTTTTTAATTATAACTCAATAGACCCAGAGTTTGCAGTAGTGCTGCTGAGCCATAAGCTGCGGCAGTGCCCGGTATTAGGCAGTCACTGATGGCCGTGTACAGCGACTAGTGGCTGTTTGTGCGAATGGCCTTAATGCTGCCGGCTTTGAAGATGCGTACAATACTTTTAACGGGTTGTAGGACAACAAAGAGCGATTTCCAGTGAAATAAAACTCGACTATAAATTTAAGTTGAAGACAGGTCGATGACAGGGCAGTGGTTATGCAAGCTATGCTATATGGATCAGAGTGTTGGACAGTGACGAAGAGCCACATAAACAGAATGCAAGTAGCCGAGATGCGAATGCTGCTGTGCATGAGTGGGGTGTCGAGAGCGGATAGAATTAGGAATGAGTATATTAGAAGTAATTTGGGGGTAGGGGACCTCGCGGAAAGAATGATGGAGAGTAGATGGAGGTGGTATGGACACGTAATGAGAAGAGGGGAGGAAGAGCTCATTAGGTCCATTACAGGAATGCAGGTGGTTGTTAGCACCCGGGGCAGGGGGATTTTTTGTTGTTTATTGGTGTTTAAGGTCCCGTCAACTACAAGGTCATTAGAGACCCGTCCACTGCATAGTTCTAATGCACACACTGCACAGACACTACACTAATGCGACGATTATTGGGTATTAGCAGTACCCAGCTTTCTTGAGCGACCACCCATGTCAGTACTATCTGGGCTTGCGTTGCTTAACTTCAGTGATCAGACGAGAACTGGTGTGTCCAACGCAACTCGCCGCTCCCTCGGGGCAGGGGGAGACCAAAGCAGACCTAGGTTCAGATTGTTCTTAAGTAAATGGTTATGTGTGGGGTGGACGAGGACCTGGTGTGGAAGATAGACGGGAGGTTTGAATTGACAGCTGACTTTCTTGTGAATCGATTGCATGTCAGTCGACTTTACAGGGTTTTTTCCTGTCAAAAGGTTGCTTTTTTTTACCTTTTAGACAAGAGCTCGGGTTTAATCTAGAGTTTCTGTTGACTGACTAATGACGACTGCTTCATCACACTGTTGAAGTCATTAAGACGTTATTTCTGTTGATTGACTGACACAGATTTGTCATTAGCGTAGTGGGTAGGGTTCGATTCCCGTGTGAACTGCTGGAATGATTTATTTACTCGCCATGTATTAAACATCAGTGCACTGCACCATATGTTGACACAAACATGAAATTTCTGCTTAATTGAATTCCTCCTTCTCCTCCCCATGGTTTGATTCATTTTCTTTGTAGTGTCATGCCTTTGTAATAGAGTTTTCGATATCTAGTTGTGCGTGTGTGTGTGTTCATGGAGTAGTTTTCAAGAATTTTCTGCAGAAATGAGTTCTCCAATCTCATCTCTTTCTCTCGCTTTCACAATTTATTATGACTGATTTGCGTCGACATTTCTTCTTGGTTCAGGTAGTTTCTTGAAGATTGCCCACTGCCATCTTACTTTCTATAGTCGCCTATTCACCCTTTCCTTTGACTTGTTGTTAATATCTTCTCCTTTCTTCTTGGTCTGCGGCGTTTCCTTCGCTTTAAATAACCACCTTCTTGATTTTTGTGTTCGCTGAGCTCATCTCGTTCAGGAAATCATTAAGTTAATCGGTTGGTGAATCAACTTTACTGTAGACGAAAGTTTTTGGAAATTTCATTGTTCACCGCTAAAGACAAAGATTAATTTGCCTCGGTTTCATTTCGCTTTTTTCGGTGGAAAAAATCTATTCAATATAATGACGTTGCCATCTTGACTTTACTCTCTCTCTCTCTCTCTCTCTCTCTCTCTCTCTCTCTCATCTGTAGTTAATCCCACAGTAAGGGACGTAAACATGGGGTTCTTCTCACACCCGGAAAGAATCCCTTTACCTCGATCAGGTACTGAACCTTCAGCAATGCACTCTCGTAGCAATTGTGCTGCCATTTTACAATGGTTCTTCCTTGCGTCTAAGACACCCGCCGCGGTGGCGTAGTGGTTAGCACGCTGCGTCAGTAGTTCTAGGTTTGGTACTGGACCGAGGTGGGTCGGCTTCTTTCGGGTGATAGAGAGGCCGCGAGTGTGCCTTCTTTCGGATGAGAAGTAAAACCGAGGTCCCGTGTTAGTGTACGATGGCACTTGCACGTAAAAGAACCCTCACTGCAATGCAGCGGGTAGATGAGGCAAAATTTCCAGGTGTAGGAGCTCGCTCCCTGGCGTCGGTAGCATTCCCCAACTAGCACTAGACCGACCATGAATAAGCGTAAGGGTGCAGCTTTGGCCGGCAACCGGCTGCAGAAAAAACCATGACCAATATATCGACCTATGTCCATTCAGAGGGACAAGATGGGTACCCGACCCTGCTGTAAGCGGGAAAAAGGTTAGAAGTTGCTTGCTTCCTTGCGTCTAAGACACCTGCCTCGGTGGCGCAGTGGGTAGCATGCTCCGTAACTGCTTCAGTGGTTCTAGGTGCTATACTGGACCGTGGTGGGTTGGCTTCTTTCGGGCGAGAAAGAGGCGGCGAGTGCGCCTTCCTTCAGAAGAGAAGTAAAATCCAAGTACCGTGTGGTGTACGATTGCATTTGCACATAAAAGTCCCTTCCCTACTGTGGAACGGGTAGATGAGGCAAAATTTCGAGGTGTTCGAGCTGTCTCCCTGGCGTCAGTGGAATTCCCCAACGAACAGTAGACTGACGATAAATAAGCATAGGGGTAGCAGCTTTTGTCGGCAACCGGCTGCAGAAAAACATTTGCTCATTGAGATGCAAAAATTCTGGGAACTCTTTGTGACAGTGTTCGATACCAACAATGTTTAGGTTGTTGTACAGTCCATTATCAGGAGACACCTTTTTTGTTTGTCGTTTTCCTGATTTTACTGTTATATTTTTTTTATTATTTTATTTCGCGTAAAATAAATGTAGGAGAAATATCTCAATAACAACAGCAGCAACAACATTTTAGTGACATTTCTGATAACAACGGCATTTTATTTGTAAGTGGACGAACGTTTTAGACATTTTTATTTCAAAATAAGTGAATTTATTTCTTCCAGTAAACGTCAACTTTTAGCTAGTAGATTCAACTTCGTTATCCAACCTCTTCGTCTCCCCACTTTTTTTCTAACAGTCGATTAACTTTGAAAATTGTGTCATTTAGTTGTTGACCGGTGGAACGCAGATGTATAGCTTTTGAGTGGAATTCCAGCAGACATGTATTTTTTTTTTCCTCTACTCGTGGACACTGCCATATTTTTTTATCCGACGATTTATTTTTCTATTTTGACAGACCAATGAACGAGCTACCTCGGTAGCGCAGGAGGAAGCTGGCTCGATTACTTCATCAATGGTTTAAGGTTCGATACTGGTTCGAGAAGGGTTGGTTTCTTTTCGGGGCGAGAGAGAGAGGAACCGAATATCGTGGGAAGTAAAGAACCCTCTCTACTATGGACCGGGTAGATGAGGCAGAGTTCCCAGGTCGGTTGTTGTTTGTTGGTGATTTAGGGCCCTTCAACTACAAGGTCATTAGATCCCCGTCCACAGCATAGTTCTTATGCAGAAACTGCAAAGACACTACACTAATGCGACGATTTTTGGGTATTTGCAGTACCCAGTTATCCCAAGTGGCCACCCATGTCAGTACTAGCTGAGGTTGCGCTAATGAACTTCAGTGATCAGACGAGAACTGGTGTGTCCTACGCAATTCGCCGCTCCCATACCCAGGTGGGTGGAGTGCCCCAACGAACAGTAAGCCGACGATAAATAACCATATGGGTTGCAGCATTAGGTTGGCAGCCGGCTATTTAAAATAACCGTCCATGTGGGAGGTCCATTGGGATAACAAGTACCCGAATTAGCCATAGGCGATAAATGGATTAAGCAGTAGTGATGGTAGTAGTTTCTTGGAACTAATGCCTAGTACCGTGGTACGCGACACTAGACAGAATAGTGCCTGAGCAGACGGGAAAATTATGACGTCAATCACAGGCGCTAGGCGAAATTGCGTCTGTTGTGGTTCTGTGGCAGGCGAGAAATGATGCCAAGCAGTGGGGCGACACTTCAATGGGAGACCCAATTCCTTAAGTGTAATTCAAATATGGGACTGTGATGGCGCTGTGGTCGTTATCATAACGTATTGCATCGTATCAAATGGATCTGATTCGTCATTATGACGTATTACGTTGTTATTGACCGCTGATATTTAAAAAACCTGTAACTAAAAATAGAAGTGACCCGTGTGCTTTGGTGGCATAGTGGTTAGCGTGGTAGGGAGCTACGTTAGTAGTTTTGGGTTCAATACTGGATTTAGGTGGGCTGGCTTCTTTTGGGTGAGATAGACTGTTTAAGGGTACTGTGTTCAATTCATTTCTGTCGGTTGTGCACATTTCATGTCCTTCATTTATCATAATGAAATACCGTTAAAAAAAAATTGAAGCATGCGTCAGCTGGGATGTGATCCCAGGGCACATCGTGAAAAAAATTGGGAGTCCAGCAAGTTACCCACTGAACCATTTTGTCACAGGCAAATTTTGCAAAAAAATAGGGGTTTTAACCATGATGACGTGTCTAGTTCCAATATCGGACTGTGAGGGCGCTCATTTTAGGAAAAATTTTTTAACGTTAAGTGTCGCTTCTTTAAGTATATATGTTCTGTGATGCCAAGTGTGAACGTTTCCAAAAATGCCTGTTAGGTGGTGCCCACAGCACAAAAATCCAACAGCCAATAGAATTTAAATAGCAGACGTTGGGGCAATGAATGCGCGCGGCAATTGTAATCAAGAAATGCAGTTGACTACCTCTCAACTCCACTTTTCTGTTGATTTCGCGCTACCGTGGCAAAAATGTTGAGTTCCTACGTCATCAGTTTATGAGGCATTTCATTTGCTGGAGCGCGATTTGCGTCGGCGTCGCGTGCCACGGAACCAGGCTTAACTCATAACATTTCCGCACAATTTTGATAAGCCCTGCCATATATGTTCATCTAGAGCGCTCAGGACCACGAAATTTATCAATTTATTGAGTAGTGAACAGATCAACGGTTGAAACAAAGAGGGCAGGGGGACAAAGGGAGCGTATAAAGGTCCTGTGGATTCTATATAGGGGCAAGAGTTAAGCTTTTGAGTGGTTTTCATCGCCCTTTTCGTCTTAAGATTGGAGTTGGATTTATGATGACAAATGAAGTTTTTTTGTCTTGATTTGGGGTCCCAGAATTGCTGGACGTATAAGAGGACATGGCATGAGGTGATAAATTACCTTTTCTTCTTCATCGATGCACATGCCTTTCGACATAATTGTAGGGCCAGAAATGTTTCTTCTAGAGAGTCCATCATTTTCACTATGGGAGGCATTTCCTTTTTATTGCATTTCTTACAGTTCTTCATCTTCATATTTCGTTTATTTATTCATTTTTTGTGGGTAGGTTTTTCTGATGTTATGTAACATGTTTGTTGTATACATTTGAACCATGTTTTATGTATGCTTGACAAAATGATTACTGCGCAAACATGCGTACACTAAAAAAAATGGTTCTTTGCATAGGGACTAGCTCTGCGTGGATGTTGTTTTGTATATGGGCGAAAGGTCAACCAGATAACAAGTCACATTTCTATGCATTTAATGGGCATTTTGTTGTTGTGCTTGGCGGTTTGCTATTTTAATAATCGTGTCATTCCTTTGGTAAACCGACGTACAAAGAAGAGTAGTGAAATAATTGTTAATGGTATGCCGATGTGCGTGGCTGCAACCAGGACGACGATTGCTCACTTGTCTTTTGCGCCAATGTTGGCTAACTGATATTAACCCATTCCTAGGCCATAGTTTCAGACGTGAACCCTTAGGATCAATGTAGAGTGGATGAAGTGGGGCACTGTGTGATCGAAAGGGTCCCAATAAAGTTGATGGGGAAGTTCTACAGGTCAGTGGTTAGGCTGGCTATGCCATATGGACCAGAGTGTTGGGCGTTACGAAAGAGCCATGGAGGCAGAATGCAAATAGCTGAAATTGGAATGCTGCCTGCCGGACAATGGGTGAGATGTCGAGAGCAGACAGAATTAGAAATGATTATATTAGGGGTAGTGTGAGATTGGGGCAAACGAGGAAACAATGAGAGAGAGAATAGATTCAGGTGGTACGGGCATGTTTATGCTATGTTATGTTGCACTAATGGGTTGGGGAGTAAGCCAAGCAGCCATAACAGGCCGAACCCTTATGAGGCTACTCGCGGGAGATGAGGAGGTAGGTGTAGAGCAGCGGTGTTCAAACTGTGTTCCGCGGAATCCCAGGGTTCCGCAATACATCTCTGGGGGTTCCGCGAGTCGAAATGAAAATTCGTTAGCAGCGGCAAGATATACTTTTCTAAAGGTGGGATGGGGTTCCCCCAAAACATCTTATAGTTCTAAGGGTTCCGTGAGTCGACAAAGTTTGAAGACCACTGGTGTAGAGGATGTAGGAAAGGGGAAATTTGCAGCACCCAACGTTCTTTACCAACCACTCTTGTTGGTACTAACGTGGGCTTCGCGCTGCTTAACTTCAGTGATCTCACGAGAACTGGTGTGTCCAACGCAACTGTGGTCAACGCATGTGATGTAACGAGGTGAGGATTTGGTTAGGTCCATTAAAGGGATGCAGGTTATTGGAAGCACCCGGGACAGAGGAAGGCCTAAGCAGACGTAAGAGCAGGTTGAACGAAAGTATGTTAGTTGTGGTGGTTGGGGACTTGGAGAAAGATAGGCAGAAGGAGAGGGGCAGAACTCGCATGATGATGAAAGGCCATAGTCTGGAAAGTTATTTTTATACCAAGCAGGTCATCTTCGCTGCTAGTCTGTTTAGCCGGAAGATCGATCGTTTGCTAAGAAAGATACAATAAAGGGGTTTAAAGCCGATCGAGCCGGCCGATTATTGGTCAATATTTGATGTGTGGCGTTGAATGTCTTGTATTGCAGTCATCTTGGTGACTCTGCTGCTGGCTATTGCTGTCTAGTATTAAAATAAAAATATGTTATTTGTTATGAAATGTTAATTAAGCCGCCGTTGTCTGCATAATAATTTCTTAATAGTTCTCGTATTATCTAGCTAATTGGAAACCCCCACTGAATGTATGGATGCCTGTCACGTATAGAGGGCGTTCTGTATTCTCTGTTGACGTCACGATGGTGAATCACCGAGATTAGAATGACGTCATAGAGATGCATTGTGGGTGGGAATTGCAAGTTTGATGTTTTCATATGCCGGCCGGCCGACTAGAAAAGTAGTAAGGTCCCCCTCCATATCTTTATCTTTCCTTCCTTCTTCATCCTCACCCTATTTCGTTTGGCATATACTGTATGGGGTATAAGTTTAGGAGGAATTTTTATCGTGCTACAGGACACTATATTATGCAATGCTGTTGATTTATAGATTGTTTAAACAAATTTCCTGTCATTATTCAAATTTAAAAGTGTATCTTTTGACAGGAAGAGGAGAAGGAGGAGGAGGACGAGGTTTTCTTCGATAGATTAATGGCTCCTACGTGCTGTCGAAAGAAAGAGTATGTCTGTGTGTGTGCTGAAAGGATTTTGGCCGAAGAAATATCTGGATGGAGACTGATGTGAAAATTTTTTTCGATGAGTTGTTCAATCCAGGATAGGATATTTTTGTTAAACAAACATCAAAAAAACAACACTTGATTTGAGGAGAGAATGGCGTATGTGAAGGCATTTTCGGCAAGACGTTGTAGCGACTTTTCTTTTTCAAAAATCTTATACGAGAGAATATGTAAAGCAACTCCTAACCCTTTTCCCGCCTATGGCAGGGTCGGGTACCCATTTGTCCCTCTGAATGGACACAGGGTGATATATTGGACATAGTTTTTTTTTTCCGCAACCGGTTGCCGGCCAAAGCTGCACCCCTACGCTTATTTATCGTCGGTCTAGTGTTCGTTGGGGAATGCTACCGACGCCAGGGGGCGAGCTCCTACACCTGGAAATTTTGCCTCATCTACCCGTTGCGTAGTTGAGAGGGTTCTTTTACGTGCAAGCGCCATCGTACACCCACACGGGACCTCGGTTTTACTTCTCATCCGAAAGAAGGCACACTCGCGGCTTCTCTCTCGCCCGAAAGAAGCCGACCCACCATGGTCCAATATCGAACCTAGAACTACTGGCGTAGTTGCCGAGTGAGCTAACCACCACGGCGGGTATACGAGAGAATGTAAATTCCGTTTTTTTTTTTTTTTTTTTGGTTTGTTGGTGTTTTAGGGCCCTTCAACTACAAGGTCATTAGAGCCCCGTCCACTGCGTAGTTCTAATGCAGAGTCTGCACAGACACTACACCAATGTGACGATTCTTAGGTATTAGCAGTACCCAGCTTTCCCAAGCTTAACTTCACTGATCAGACGAGAACTGGTGTGTCCAACACAATAAGCCGCTCACCTGTAAATTCCGTCCCAGATTGTGTGGATTATTGCATTCCTCTATGTTACACTAACGGGTTGGGGAGTAAGCCAAGCAGCCATAACGGGCCGAACCTTTAGGTGGCTGCTCGCGGGAGAGAAAGAAGTACGTTTAGGGGATGTAGGAGTGGAGAAATTGATAGCACCTAACGTTCTCTACCATCCACTCAAGTTGGTACTAACGTGGGTTTGCGCTGCTTAACTTCAGTGATCTGGCGAGAACTGGTGTGTCCAACGCAACTTGGCCGCACTGTTTATGGAATTGATGTGGAACCCGCATCAGAGGTGGAACAGAAGGTAGTGTGCTCGACTACTGCGTCGGTAGTTCCAGGTTGTCGTCTCCCGGCTTCTTTCAGTCCCGTGTGCGTCTTCCGTCGAATAGGAAAAAACGTACGTTGTCATTAGAGAGTTTTCTGGCTTCGGTTCTATCCGACGTACGCTACGCAATGCAGACGAACGCCGTATCTGAGTTTGCGCAATTGACAATTCGTCTGCATTGTGTAGCGTACGTCGGATAGAACCGCAGCCAGAAAATTCTGTATTTGCACGTAGAAGAACCCTCTCTACTATGCAACTGGTAGCAAAAATCAGCCTCTAACCCTTGCCCCACCTATAGCAGGGTCGGATGCCCATCTTGTCCCTCTGAATGGACACAAGGGTGATATATTGGACGATGTTTTACCGCAACTGGCTGCCGACCAAAGCTGCAACATTTATGCCTATTTATCGTGGCTCTACTGCTCGCTGAGGAACCCCAATGACTGGAAGGGGCGAGCTTCTACACCTGGCAATTTTGCATCTTCTACTCGTTGCATAGTAAAGGAAGGTTCTTTATTTTTAAATGTCATCGTACACCACACGGGAGCTCGGTTTTACTTCTCATCTGAAGGAAGGCACACTCTGGGCTTCTCTCACCCGAAAGAAGCCAACCGGCCTCGTTGCAGTATCGAACCTGGAACCACTGACGCAGTAAATCGAGAAGGCTACCTATTGCGCCACCACTGCAACGGGTAGATGATGCAAAATTCCCCAGGAATAAAAGCTGGCCCGTTGCATCTGTGAAGTGCCCCAACGAATAGTACTTAGACCATAAATAAGCATGGGCTGCAGCTTAGGTCGGCAGCCGGGTGGTTATAAAGACTGTCCAACGGATCGATCATGAGCCACTTCAGAGGAACAAAGATGGCTACCTGATCCTGCCATAGGAGGGAAAAGGATTAGTAGTTGTTTTGTTAAAGGCCGCCACACACGATCAGTTTGGTGGGTCAGTTCGGTGTGTTCACATCGATGTGTTCAGTTTGGTGTGAAGGAATGAATTGCCCACACACGGTCAGTTTGGTGTGTCACGTACTTATTTTCCTTTTCGTTAAACGTCATGTGACGTCATTTGATTGTCCACATTAACCAGTAATTCTACCGTTACCATGCAATTTTTTTTTTAAAGATGACGTTTATCCATGTGTTTGTACATGCGCAGAACAAAAATGTGAACAACTGATGTGAGCAACCCCACACACGCTCACTTCGGACTGACGTCAGTCCGAACTGACACACCGATGTGATAGAATTTCTTCACACCGTCAGTTAAAATTTTTGGTGTGAGCACGCGCTTTTTTGCACACACATGTCAGTTCGATGTGCACACACCAAACTGATTGTGTGTGGGGGCGTTAATGATCCATGTGGCGTGTAGTGTGTGCTTAAGACGATGACGTCAGACGGTAGTCGGAATTGAACACGTTCACAAAGGAGCACTAATTCGAATGGGAAGAAGCAATTTGAAAATTTGAATTTGTTTTCGAACTACAATTCTAAATTGTAGAGGGCGAAAATTTCGCAGGGTGGCTAATGAAGCGCCGTTGATGAGTGCGCCTCCCCCTCCGCCTTTAAGGATAGAATGGAACCGATTTTAACAAATGGTTTTCGTCATTTGAAGTAGACTTCTTTCCGCTATTACATTTAAAAGTTAATTTGTTGATTATTCTAGACTCTTTTGTTATTGCTGATTATTTGGTGTGTGTGTGCGTGTGTCTGCCATTTTCGACGTTTGGTAAGATTGATGATAGAATTATTCCTTTATTATCGGGATTTCATTTGTCTTCATTACTGTTATGAATGTCTGTACTACTACTCTTTAATAACTATCACTTTTTGACCGAGGTTTTTTGTCGTCTACTACAATTAGGATTTGTGTCGTTACTTGATATTGTCATCGACTATAAGAGTAGCAATTTATTGTGTGTTTCTCTTACTGCTAAGTACGAAAATTTTTGATGTTATTCCTCATCTTTGAGATGTACGAGTGACCCAATAGGTATCGTGCTCGATTTATTGAGCCAGTTGTTTCAGGTCCTATACTGAATCGAGGTTGGTTAGCTTCTTTCGGGCAAGAGAAAGGCCTCGAGTGCACCTTCCTTCAGATGAGAAGTAAAATCGAGGTCCCGTGTGGCGCACCCATGTCATTTGCAAATAAAAGAACAATCTCTACTGTGCAACGGGTATTTTGAGGTAACAGCTTGGTAACTGGGTCAGTAGCTATAAGTTCGATGGTGGACCGAGGTGGGTTGGCTTCTTTCGTATGAGAACTACTATGGCATTTGCACGTAAAAGAGCCCTCTCTAATGCAAAATTTCCAGGTGTTGGAGCTCGCCCCCTGAAGTCGGTGGAGTGCCCCAACAAACAGTAGACCGATGATAAATAAGCATAGAGGTTGCAGAGAAGGCGACCAAGTTGCGTTGGACACACCAGTTCTTGTGAGATCTCTAAGTTAAGCAACACAAACCCACGTTCACAGGCGGCTCATGGGGCAGGCAAACTAGGCGGCTGCCTATGCAGAAAATTTCACAGGGGCGGCTAAATTACAGAGGTACTTCACTTCCTTGCCATGCAGTCTATCGGTTATTTAAAATGTTCACAGTCCTGGGGTTTCCAAACTTTCTGATTGGTGGGGCCTTTTCTAAATGTTGGCTTTCTCCAGGCGTCTTGTTGCAGAGCCTTAGCAATGCATTGGCATTGGGACGAATGCCAAGGGCGTGAGGGACGCTCGGACAATTCAATGGGGGCGGCGTTGAACCCACTTGCCTAGGGCAGCTGAAACTGACGAGCTAGGCCTGCCCACGTTCGTACCAACGTGGGTGTTTGGTAGAGAACGTTGGGTGCTGCAAATTCCCCCTCTGCTACATCCCCACACCTTCTTCCTCCTCTCACGCCAGCAGCCTCCTAAGGGTTCGAACTGTTATGGCTGCTGGGCTTACGACCCAACCCGTTAGTGTAGCATAGAAAGGCAGCTTTGGTAGGCAGCCGGTTGAGATCACCGTCCAACAGAGTTGCGTTGGACACACCTGTTCTGGTTAGATCGCTGAAGTTAAACAACGCTGCCCAAGTTACTACCGACATGGGTGGTTGGTTCAACATGGGGTGCTGCTAATTTCCCTTCTCCTACATCCTCCATTCCTACCTCCCTTTCACCCACGAACAGCCTCTAGAAGGTTCGGCCCGTTATGGCTGCTTGGCTGACTCCCCAAGCCGTTAGTGTAATATATCACGCTTGTGTCCATTCAGGGGGACAAGAGGATAAGACATTGCTTTGCTTGTTTGAGATGCGTATAAAATCTACAGTCTCGTACAAGTAACTTAGGAAGAGGAATACACGCATAGGTAAATTTGTCACTTTGTTTACTTCGGCTTTAAAAACGATTACTTTGCTTGTGGTACGCACCATGTGGGGCTTGCGGGACTCCACCTTTGAAGCGATTGAGGAAGCCGGAAATATTTATTAGGTTCTTGTTTTTTTGTTTGCTAAAGTTTAAAGCGGGTGTTACACGCTCAGTCTGGCATCAGTTCAGTCCATGGCTGTGGTCAGAATGATGCCAGACTGATTGTATAATGTGATGACTGAGGGGTTTTTCAATATTTTGATCATTTTCGTCAGTGCGTGACGCCAGATTGATCGTCTGAGCGCATTTCATCAGTCTGGTGTCAGTCACAGGTTGGACAGCGATGGAGAGACACGCGTTATCACTGCCTCTGTCTCCTGCAACAATGCCTATACAACCATTCAGGGCCGGCCCTACAGTTTGTGGGGCCCGTGGCAGCAGACGATAGCAGGGACCTCATGGCCAAGATTTATGAAGTTGATTGCTTATCAATGCAGTACTTTAATGTCTTTAAACGCATATTTAATCAAAATATAGTTTAAAAAAAATTTCACTTCACCAGCGCGGGGCTTAAGGAGGAGCAATTGCTGCATTGCTCCCCCTCTGGATCCGCCCCTGGTCGAACGTTGCCTTTTAAAACGTTTTATTGTTGCCAAACCTAATATACTTGTAATACAAGATTTTTCTTCTTGCAATCCATCGTGTTTTTACAGAAACGTGTAACACACTCAGTGTTGTTGAGGAGACTGATGGTGTAATGTCATCCATCAATCCATCAGTTTGCCATCAATCTAGTCATGATCAAGGTCGTGGATTGAACTGATGCCTGACTGAGCGTGTAACACCCGCTTATCAGGCCTGGCATTGTAACATGCTAGCAATAAGCTGCAGATGGAGTTGTATTAGACTGTTATCTTCCGTTTCCAAATATAAATGTTTCGTCCATTTTTTTTTTCTTTTCCACATTTCTTATTGTCTTACATTATCTCCCCGTCCCCCACCTTCGTGGGTATGTTTTAGCAGGAGAGCCGAAAGTTTTTTTTGTTTAAAAAGTGCCTATCACTGTATTTTATGAGAGGCTCGACTGTGGATGGAACTCGGCGCTCCTTCTACTCGATGAGACACGTGTCACGTACAGTTTCCCCCGAATAGAAGATTATTTGTTCTTGGACAATTTATGAAGTAGATTATATCGATTTGCTGTCAGATTTTCTCTTAGTGTCTCTGCCTTTCTGGTTTAAACCATTATTATTAGTAGTAGTAGTAATAGTAGAGTATATTTTTATAATATAAAATATTATTTTATTCGTGAAAAGTTTATTTAAGGATTAATAAGGAATGGAGGTGGAGATGCTGTAGGGCTTGGTTGGTAGAGCTTCACTGCAACACAGAGTTGCATTGTGTGATTGCCTTCATCAGTTGCCTGGCCGACTGTCTGTCGTTTCAGATAGACTACAGAACACGTTTAAATCCTTTATGGACATTTGTTTTCTTAAGGAAATTTGTTTTCCATGGTGTCACCGCACCAGGTGACGCCAACCCTAGCGACGCCACTGCCAGCTAGTACTAACATGGGTGGCCACTTGGGAAACTGGGTACCGCTAATACCCAAAAATTGTCGCATTAGCGTAGTGTAGTGTCTGTGCAGTCTCAGTCTCTGCATTAGAACTATGCAGTGGACGGGGTTCTAATGACCTTGTAATTTAAGGGCCCTACAACACCAACAAAACAAAAAAAAATCCAGTTTGATACTGATTTAGGTAGTTGGCTTCGTTAGGGTGAGAACGAGGTTCCCATTGCGCCTTTCGTCGAATGGCAAGTAAAACCGTGCCCCCGTGTGGCCCGCAATAGCGTTTGCACGTAACAACCCTCTCTACTATGCAACGAGTAGATGAAGAAGCATGATTCCCGTGTGTCGGGAGCTAGGCCCAGGCGATTGGTGGAGTGCCCCAACGAACTGGAGGCCGATGATAAATAAGTATAGGGGTTGCAGATTTGGTTCGGCAGCCGACACCGTAAGAGTACCGTCCAACTATTGCTCATGTGTCCATCCAGAGGGACCAAAATGAGTACCCGACCCTGCCATAGGCGTAAAAGAAGGTTAATCGTTGTTCTGATGTCAGAATAAATCGTCTTGTATGTCTCAGTACTGTTTATTATACGAAATTGCTAAAGGTCAGTTATTTTTATTTCTTGCCAGAAATTTAGTTTTACACTTGTGTCTTGTACGCTCGTCTCACCATTTGCTCTAGGTGCTTCTTCATTTTTATGGACAATTCTGTTTTCAATCACCTTCTGTCCCCTTTCAAAAATTATTTAAGATTTATTTTTTGTAGTTTTCATGTATATAGCTCGTTTCTGGTAGGGTTATGACTCTGATACTTTATTTAGGTTTAGATTTCTTGACTTTAAGTGCCACGTTTAAATAATAACGACGACATTTTCAAGAGACTCGAGATTATTTATCGATAACCTTATATTACATTTTCGTAAGAGTTGCGTTAGTACATGTCGTCTTATATGGTGAGATTTTTTTCTTCTTCTTCTTCTCGATATTGGGCTAATCGTACCCACGATTTAGACGTTGGATATCTTCTTGTGTGTACAGTATGTGTGTGTGTGATCAATTGAATAAGGGGGACGACATTATCTTCTTCCTGACTTCTTCGTCGTCGTTATCGCATCCACCCCTTCCTCTCCCCATCTAGTTCTGCTTTCTTTGGCCTGCCTCTATTTTTATGTTTCACTATTCAGTTTATATGAACATGGAGTGGTTATGCTTGCGTCATTTTATTGTTTAAGATATCAATTTGTCACTTCTTTCAGTGAGGACAAAATGGAGAAAATAAAAGAAAACTTTTACTCTTTACCCCCTCGAAAATGATCTTATACTGTCTCTCATGTTGGTTGTTCTGGAATAGTGTTTAATCCCCATTATCAAATGCACTTATATCGGGATTTTCTTGGCAAGGGTTAGTCTCCGATTAAAGGTTTTTTTAATAAAGATGTTGGGAATTCAATAATGACCCTTCAGGAACGTTCCTAAAGTTCCTGACTGCGTGATCGGCATCATGATTTTTGGACGGAGCCCTCTTACCAACACTAGAGGGCGACGTCGATTTTTGTACAATTTGTGGTGCATGATATCGAAAGTAGACTAACCAGCCGCGGTGGCGTAGTGTTTAGCACGCTCGGCAACTGCGTCAGTAGTTCGATACTGGACCGAGGTGGGTCGGCTTCTTTCGGGCGAGAGAGAGAGAGGCCGCGAGTGTGCCTTCTTTCGGATGAGAAGTAAAACCGAGGTCCCGTGTGGGTGTACGATGGCACCTGCACGTAAAAGAACCCTCTCTACTATGCAACGGGTAGATGAGGCAAAATTTCCAGGTATAGGAGCTCGCCCCCTGGCGTCGGTAGCATTCCCCAACGAACATTAGACCGACGATAAATAAGCGTAGGGGGTGCAGCTTTGACCGGCAACAAAAAGCTATGACCAGTATAGTGTTCTGTGTCCATTCAGAGGGACAGGATGGGTACCCGACCCTGCCTTAGGCGGGAAAAGAGTTAGGAGTTGTTTTTTTGCTTTTGATATCGAATGTAGACAGTGTTGACATCTCAGAGGACGTTTTTGAGTTCCAACCTTTATGACAGGGCAGCGTGGAAACTGTCCAGGATCGATCCTGTTTGTCACATGCTCGCAAAGCTGAAACAATGCCCAGTAAAGCTAACCTTCTGAACCACGTGCCCGGATGGAATGTGACAAGTTTGTATTCTAAATTTTAAATTTGTGAAGAGAAGGTTTTGTCACGTGCTCTGACGTGCTTTTCTCCGTTTCGTTGTTTCAAATAGGTAGCGCCATAACTGTTATCGATATGATAATGTATCGATTTGAAGCTTGTGGCGTGGCGTATTTTTTCATTATAATGGTACTCATGAAATATGTATTTTAGTCTAGTGCATGGCTTGATAGTAAATCGATTCCTTCTCCACATTGTGTCAAATTTAAAATTATCATATCTGGAAAGGGAGAAAAGAAACAATTTTAAGTCCGATATCAGTTGGGAGGATGTGTGATTTGTCTAGTTTATGCCAGTCTGGGGTTAAAGGGTGACGTGCTCGCGTGTGTACGTGCATCTGTTGGCAAAGACGACCCCGCTGCTTTGACAATTGCATTGATTTTATATTTTTGAATAAATAAACAACCTTAAAGGGAAAACACTTTTATTGAACGTTTTCGCGTCACATTCAATTTGATAAGAGGAAGAAAAAGACTTTTTTTTCTCTGTAACTTGTCATTGGAAGACGTCATTATTTACTGTTTAATAAATCGTGTGAATCAAGAGCATGACGTCATTGATGCCACTTTTTTTGTGCTTAGTATTATTATAACTTCATGGGGGCTACAACCTTGTCATGGTGAAAGACCCCTTTTTTGAACACATTACGCCAGTGCTAGGCAGCTGGTCCCAATGCTATCCGAGGTCATCACAAAATTACCACCCCATGTAGACCACTTCAGAGTAATAACATGCACATTGTATCCTCAGAACTGAAAGGGTTGTAACGTCAAATCGATGAGTCGCCTCGTAAAGATTAATCCATACCAAAAAAATATACTGGCATCCTACAAAAACACATGCCTCATCATTGCTTGAATTTGCCATACATAAGTCTGAAACATGCCTTTGATGTCATTTTTCTGACCATTGGGCAATAAATTCAAGTCTAAATCTTATTTCTGTTGTGTCATTTTCTTTAAGACGTGTCTCGTACGTTGTTTCTTCCTATATTTTTGTCTTATGTGATAGTGTGCGTGCATGTATATGAACTACTGTACCTTATTATTATGATGATGATAATGATTTTTTTGTGTGAGTGTGTGTTGAGGTACATTTTGTTGTCAGTGTCGTTGAAATATTATTTATTTTTATTTTTCATTGTATTTTCACAGGCGCGAAGTAAGACTCCTATTGATTTACCGAAAAGTTCATCTGGTCTGAAACTCCAAGCTGCTCAGAAGTCTGGTCAAAAGGCTCCACCAAAAAGTAGCTCTAAATCTCAATTGAAACAACAGCAGAAACCTCAGCAAAAACCGGTGCAAAAAGGAGCCGCCCAAAAAGCTCCACAGAAAGCACCGCCACCTCCGCAAAATAAAAAATATGCCAAGAAAGGCAAAGCACAACAGCAGCATTATGAGTTAGTGGTCACCATCGATCTGGTAAGTTGCTTCTTTAATAATACCGTAGTGACCGCGTTGCATATTTATTTTTTCACCACCACCAGTCTCAGGTTTCTGATATCCATTTCCACTTAACAAAGATGATTCGTTATTTTTTTTTTGTTTTGGAAAGAGTGAGAGAGGTGGGAGGCAGGAAGGGTCTTGACTCTTAAAGGGTCACTCACTCATTTAATATTGCCAACCATTCTTGTTTAGTTGAGCATCGGCTGTTCAAGTGTGGTGTGGGGTCACTAGTCGCCCGATTACAGACTGACCGCGCATCTTTATTTTAACCGCAATTGCCTGAAGCGTTAGAGAGAGAGAGAGAGAGAGAGAAAAAAAATGTTGTTCTTCTGCCAAAGGATTGATGATCCCCACTGGTCAACTTCTGGTGGAGATTTTATTTCTGACCATCATCTCTCATGGCCGTCTGTCTCAGGTTGTGATGTTAGTTAAGCGTCACGGCCTAACTCAGACCATTGCCAATAGCCACGAGATAGTTTTGTTTAAGTAATAGGTTTAGTAGCTGGTTAAACGTTTATGATGAAAAGTGAAAATGTCTTTATTATTGTTTTATTGAAAATGATCTGTATTTCTCAAGAGGATGTTTATATCTATTTGTCTCTGCATGTACAGTATATATATAGCTATCGATTATTCTAAAAGTGTACAAATATTTACACTTGATATTTCCCAGTTGAAGTCTCATCGTTTTCGTATTTTATTAAAAAGCTATTTATCATTTCATAGCTTTATCAAAATGTATGTGCCTGTGTGTTGATGTTGCGCCATCACACACTGTACTTAATTCCTCTCACTTACCATCCCTCTCCTGGATATGCTATAATTTACGCACTGATTAACAATGATGATAATGATTTTTACTTGCAACCAACCTGATAGTAAGCAGTAGTAACGCCGCCAAGTTGTTAAGTGTTCCTCTTACAAAAAAGAAGTACTAATTTGATCCAAGCAGGTGGTCCTTTTTCATTCACTGATAACTACTTTTGTTCCAGTATTCTCTTTCGTTATTATTAATATTTAGTAGGAAGACGTCCTTCCGACTCGTTGACACGCTGGATTAAGAGAGAATGAATGCGAAACTATGAAAACTATTTCCAAGGCTTTCGGAAATGGCGTCTATTTCAGAGAATTCTCGATATGTATAACCATAATTCCCACACGTGAGATAAAGCTGTTGTCAAGGCACCCCATACACTCTCAGTTTTCTCTTCAGTTCTAACTGTACAGTTAGATCGCTACGTGTGGGGGGGAAATGTAGGAGCGGCGAATTGCGTTGGACACACCAGTTCTCGTCTGATCACTGAAGTTAAGCAGCGCAACCCCAGCTAGTACTGACATGGATGGCAGCTTGGGAAACTTGGGTACTGCTAGTACCCAAAAATCGTCACACTAGTCTAGTGTCTGTGAAGTCTCTGCATAAGAACTGCTGTGTGGACGGGGCTCTAATGACCTTGTAGTTGAAGGGCCCTAAAACAACAACAAACAAGTGGGGAAATGTCATCGAATTTTCAATTAAAATTTTTGAACTGAAGATCTTTTGGAGTGGCAAAAGAGTTAACTGTGCAGTTGAACTCAACTTCACGTGTGTGGCGTTATCTTCAGTCCAAACTATATAACTTAGTAGGAGGCATCCATGAAGGATTTCACGGTATTTTTAGCCAAAAGTTTACCCTCCCCCTATGTCACATTTTGTCCCCCTTGGCTGATCCCCCCACTACAGTAGGACGTCACATTTTGTTTGTTTGTTTGTTGGTGTTTTAGGGCCCTTCAACTACAAGGTCATTAGAGTCCCGTCCATAGCATAGTTCGTATGCACAGACTGCACAGACACTACACTAATGCGACGATTTTCAGGTATTAGCAGTACCCAGCTTTCCCAAGTGGCCACCAATATTAGCACTAACTGGGGTTGCGTTGCTTAACTTCAGTGATCGGACGAAAACTGGTGTGTCCAACGCAATTCGCCGCTCCGTCACATTTTGTATCCCTCCCTCCTTCCTCAATCACTTCATATTAATAGGAGGAGCACAGTAAATAGTTTCATTTTCTGAACGGCATTATCTTAGATGTCAGCGTGAAACAAAAGGAAATATTTTTCAACTCAATATTTTACAAAAGATTGCACTGAAGGTTAAAATCTATAATAAAAGAAATGTGACGTCCACTAGTCATAACCTCCCCCACCCCAATGTAACTTATTGTCCAACATTGCATTGACTTCCCTTCTCCCCCATAAAGCGTGACGTCCTTTATGGACGTCCCCGTAGTTCAGGAGGCATAGTGCGTGTGTGGAGAAATCTCTCTCGGTTTCAACTGAAGATACTTCTCAACAGTTAAGGCCCTCCATACACACTCAGTTTTATTTTCTGTTAAATCTTTTTGCCACTCAAAAAGATCTTCAGTTCAAAAATTTCAACAGAAGATCCGATGAGATTTCCCCACACACGTAGCGAGCTAACTGTACAGTTTTAACTGAACAGTTTGGTGTGTTAGTTCGGTGTGTTCACATCGATGTGACACACCAAACTGACGTGTGTGTGTGTAAAAAAAAGTGTAAGCTGACACCAAAAATGTCAACTGACGGTGTGAAGAGATTCTATCACACCGGACTGACGTCAGGTAGAGATGAGAGCGTGTGTATGGTTGCTGACATTAGTTCTTCCCGCCTGACGTTCTGTGCAATGCCCCACCATGGATAGACCGTCATCTATTTGTTGCTGTTTGGTTCTTATGTACGTTAAGGACCCTCCTAAGGATCTTTTGGAGTGGCAAAAGATTTGACTGAAGATAAAAAGCTTCCCCCCCCCCCATACACGCTCAGTTTTAAGATGCAGTATGTGGCTTCTGGTCATGATGTTTTTTCTCAGTGAACGATGGTCAGCCATTCAGTCGCGGAATTCATTCTACTTCTATGCTCATTGGGTTTCTCATTTTGAATTTGACAAGAAGAAATTCAAGTGACTTTTTTTAAAATCAAGAGAATGATAGATCGGTGTTGCAAGGCCCGCTCTAAAGGGAGGGGGGGGGCAACCTGGACATTTGTCCGGGGCGCCATTTTGGCTGTAAGTGTGAGAACAGAGCGCTGCTTCAAGGGGCGACATATTGTCCTTTTGTCCGGGGCGGCATAAGTGCTAGAGCAGGCGCTGGGTGTTGAAATTTCAATTTTGTTAGATTCATCAACGCTTGTTGGTTAAAGGCTATGTGGAACACGTCATCACACGCACGTGCAACGTTCGATGTTCGTGTGTCTCTTAGCAACGAAGAAAAAAAAAGAATTCGAATTCCATTTGTTAGGCAGCCATTTTCGATTGTCAACCAACGATAAACACTGGCTTTTACAAAGTTGGTTATCAGCCATCATTTGACTAATTTGAGTCAGAACTGTAATTGATCTTTGACTAGATGATGTTTATTAATTTATCTGGCAAGCGAGTGAATGTGAGTGGGAGAGATGGGCAAGGAAGAAAAAAAGCATATTTTTAAATGGATGTATTCATGCAACTATTACTTCACATCCATCATGAGAGCTTCATGTCTGGTTGTGGTTGGCAGCCATTCAAACTGTGAGTCTTGTATAGTTGGAGTTTTACATGAATTAAGGGTTCATTAATCTTATAGTTTTCATCTCAGTAATGATAGTAATAATGATCATATTTTTTTACTCTAATACCTATGATTTAATGAGTGGTGTGGCCGAACTAGTGATGGTTTTTTTGTTGTTGTTGTTGTTTCCTTTCCTTTTTTTTCTGCAATCCGCTTTTTCTCTCTTGTTTGAATCCTTTTGGGCCATAGCATTAGCGCCACTCATCTCTAAAATTACTCATTAATTTACTGTGATAGCTGGCTACACCTTTTTGAATGTCCAATGTCAAACTGAATCGGGTTAAAATGAAAATGCCGCTTGAGAGACAGACGCGTTATATTTAAAAGAGCATCTCGAGAGTATTAAATAATGTACAGGATGTCGTCAAGAAGCAAGGCACACTCTCTTCTAAACGAATCCACTACCTGTCTTAGCAAGTGACACAAAGGGCCTCTTTCTCTGTTATGTTTTTTTTTTTTTACCTCTGAGGTTAAAATTTGTTGGGAGAGTATTGCATTTATACTGACGAATGACGAGCACGTGACTTTACTCCAGAGAGGAAGATATTTTAATTTAATTTTCGTATTTTTGATATGTTTCACGTTTGTTAAGTTATTTTCTGAAAACGGAAGTCTCTGAGGGAACATAAACGTTAAATGAGCATGTTGTTGTGGATAACAGTGATGGAGAAAGGCCCTTCGCGTCGAATGTTACAAAGGGCTTCTTCATTTCCGAGGTCCGAGGCACATTTTAATGTTGATGACGACTATATACTTCAATTGATGATGCCTTTGCCATTGTCATAGATTGTTAACGTTTTCAATACGTCCTTTGAGAATAAATAGAGAATGACCGATAAACAAAGGGCAGGTTTTTTGAGAGTCTAAACGAGTGAGTAAGCAAACTATGAATGGATCAATGACTAATTTAGTGAGTTAGGTGAATCAGAAATGCAAGTAGAATCCCTCCCCTTGGATGTATTTTCTGTTGACAAACAGGAAGACACATCTGGATGGTTTCTCAAGGGTATATGAATATGTGAAAATGTCGGCGGCGGCGGCGGCATTCCTCTACGCCATTTCTTAAGTCTCTCCATGCTGTAGTTAAACTGTGGCACTTGTTAGGCGAGAGCACCGTCACTGCCCCAAGGAACTTGAGAATGAATGATGATAAAAAATTAAAATTCTAAAACGATGTACTGGGACTCGGAAATTGAGCCAGCGTTCTATTTTCATCGAAAATTTGTTTATTGGAAATGGCCTACGTTTGTTGACGTCTTGAGGGACAACTCCAGTGTCTGTAACAGTAAATATAAGCAGCCTGCAACTCTACCTTTTTTTTGGCCCTCTCTTTCAATTCACGAACTGGCTTTTCGATCAAGGGGTGCATTTAGAGGTCATGAACACATGTAAGTTTTACGCAAAAGTTGCAATTGTAGTGTGAAGATGAAAACGACTACAAATATTAATGGCTTTGATGTTCGGCTATGCTTTTAAAATAATAAACATGCCATTCTATAAAAATTTAGTATGACGGAAGAAGAAATTACTGTTCTTCTTAAAATACTTCATCCGAGTTGAGGATAAAGAACTATTTTTGAAGGGTGGTGTCACTATTACAATTTAGCAATGTGGGCAGTGCTGTTATAGAGCTCAATGTTTATGTCTCTAAAAGAATGTCGTGGTGGTTATAGTATTTTACGCAATAACAATAACAAATTTCATAAGAGACGCAGGCATTTATAGTGTGCTTTTAGGTTTCCTCTCCCCCGTTGGGGCCAGAGTTGAGTTGTAGAATAATTCCGCGTTTCTATGGAATGGATAGTGTTGACTTGTATATACATATAATATGGGAGAATACTTTTGATTTCCACAACTGCTCTCCATTTCATCACTCCTTATAATCCTTTTTGTCCTACACGGTCCGAGACCTCCTTGATAAGGCGATTTATACTTTATGAATTGTGTATCCATCGGTGTAGTATTATGTCAGTAATAGATCGTTTCGTTCTAACACGTGGTTTTAGTGAATTTGCCGCCTTATCAATCTGATTTGTACACCAAGACGTGTCTTTATCAGATACAAGAGATTATAATGGTTCACAATTATATTCATGTTGTGAACTCGATTCATGAAGACATTTAAGTGTGAAAAGAGACATATAATGGCGATTGTAGTGATGGATTTGTGAAAGCGTTAAATGCAGTTATCGAATCTTATGTTTGCACTTTAAAACTGCCACTGAAGTAGAAACACGACTCGTGTTCAATAGTTTCCTCCCTTTTAACCCAATTTGCAAATGTGACATGACGAAATTTAATCTTATCAACTGTTGGTTAAGTGTATTGGACAGCAGGGCTTTCTCTCTGTCGTTGTGAAGCCCGCCTCGCCAATTGTACTGTAGCATGCTTGACCTCGAGTACGTGGATACATGGTTTGATTCTGACTCGAGGCGATGGATGGTAAGTAAGACAAGGCGCAAAATGAGACGCAGGGTGTAGCAGCTCTGCGAAATTCTGCAAGCAGGCAATCACCACACATTGAATCGCAGTTTTTCACCATACTTGCATCAAATAACGAGAGAACTCCTCTGCTTCGCACCGCTTTTTGTTATTGTCACGCCAACTTCACGCAGTAAACTGCGGCATTGGCACTACGCTCCGCAGAGTCACGTGGCGCACGCACTGAATCACGTCACCCTGCGACTTAACATGCGCAACTACATATGTACTATCATGTGAGCCACAAAAATGTATAGTGAGTCACCCTGCGGAGACTGCATCTCATTTCGCGCTGGGCCTGAAGATTAAGTAACTGAGTTGCAAAGAGCGGCTGAGTTGCATTGGACACACCAGTTCTCGTCAGATCACTGAAGTTAAGTACCGCAATCCCAAGTTAGTACCAACATGAGTGGTTGGTAGTGAACATTGGGTGCTGCTAATTTTCCCTCTCCTACATCCTCTACAACTCTACACCTACCTCCTCACCCTCGAGCAGCCTCCTTAGTGGTTTGGCCTGCTATGTCTGCTTGAGTTACTCCCCAACCCCTTACTGTAACTAACTAAAAGCCATTGGACCGGCGTGGTGTGCACAGTGTCACCACTGCACGTGGAAGAGCCAAGAGCCCTTTCCACATCATCATTACTAACCCTTTTTCCGCCTTTAGCAAGGTCAGGGATACATGAAAGACCTGTTGGACGGTATTTTTTATGCTGCAGCCACTATGCATATTTAAAACCCGCCGTGGTGGCGTAGTGGTTAGCTCACTCGGCAACTACGCCAGTAGTTCTAGGTTCGATACTGGACCATGGTGGGTCGGCTTCTTTCGGGCGAGAGAGAAGCCGCGAGTGTGCCTTCTTTCGGATGAGAAGTAAAACCGAGGTCCCGTGTGGGTGTACGATGGCGCTTGCACGTAAAAGAACCCTCTCTACTACGCAACGGGTAGATGACGTAAAATTTCCAGGTGTAGGAGCTCGCCCCCTGGCGTCGGTAGCATTCCCAAACGAACACTAGACCGACGATAAATAAGCGTAGGGGTGCAGCTTTGGCAGGCAACCGGCTGCAGAAAAAACTATGACCAATATATCACCCTGTGTCTATTCAGAGGGACAAATGGGTACCCGACCCTGCCACAGGCGGCAAAAGGGTTAGGAGTTGGAGTTGTAGCCACTATGCATATTTATCGTCGACCAGCTGTCGTTGGGGCGAGTTCCCGAACCTTTAGATTTTGCTGAACTGCACGTTCAATGTAGAAAACGTTCTTTTACATGCAGGTGACATCTTACGCACCACACGGGGCCACAGTTTTATTTCCCATCTGACGAAAGGTGCTCTTGGAGGTCTCTCTCGCCCCAAAAGAAGCAAGGGAGCGGCAAATTGCGTTGGACACACCAGTTTTCGTCTGATCACTGAAGTTAAGCAACGCAACTCCAGGTAGTACTGCCATGGGTGGCCGCTTGGTAAAACTGGGTACTGCTAATACCCAAAAATTGTCTCATTAGTGTAGTGTCTGTGCAGTCTCTGCATTAGAACTACGTAGTGGACGGGGCTCTAATGACCTTGTAGTTGAAGGGTCCTAAAACATCAACAAACAAACAGCAACACGAACCTCTACTGAATGTTACCCTGTGACCATAGAGAAATCTATCTGTGACCTCCCTTGTGGTGACTGGAATGTGATCGGAAGCTTGTCCCTCTCTTCCTGAACCACGGATTTGCGAAATTTCATAAGTTGTAAAACTGAAACTGTGTTTTATTTTTAAATTTATTTTTAATTCTGCGTCTTCCTTTAAAGATTAGACAATGAGAAGTTTGACTTTGAAAGGCTACTTATTTTGGTATTGACTTTGGTTGGGAGACGAGAAGGGGTTAGGTAGTCATTCGATGAATATTTTTGGGAGAAGTAAATTTTTTTAATTGAACAGAAAGGAGGAGCAAGTCCTTGACAAACCTCTCTTTCATCAGCCCCAGGTTAAAATTAGTGCAGATCTACAATTGGCGTATACGTAAACCCTTCTTCCGTTGTTTCTCTCTCTCTTTAAGAAAGTTATCTGCAGAGAAATATATACTCTAAACCCTTGTCTTGACATTGGTCCCTCTTCCTTTGCGCGTCTCCAAGCACCCTTACCTCCCCATTTTTTACCTTTGTCCTCATTTACCATTGGTACTGTATTTGAATTTTTAAGTGTCATCTTCGAGTCTGGTGCTTTTTTTATTGGCAGATAGTGCAGATGACAGGGTTTGAGAGAGTGTGTGTGTTGACTTGCTGCTGGAGAAATTCTTCGGTCCACGCGATTATTAGTGAACTGCTACCTGATTTCAGTTAACTGACCACCCTTCTACTCTCAAATCTCTGACTCTTCTTCGGATCTCTTAGCCCTTTCATTTTTGGCCATAATTGGATTTTAAAGAAAGACGTCGTTTTAATTGCTATGTCTTGAATTGCATGGCTTGTCGGTGACTGATTATACGCTCAAATATTTGTACAGCAGTTATAAATAATTATATAATTAAAAATATTGTGGATATATTAGAATCAAGTAAGGATTTCCGAATGTCAGTATGTCCAAAGCGGAAATGGCTATTTGATTTTGTTTTAAATCAACGTCATTTGGTGATTTTGTGAATTGTCCACTCTACTCGAAGCGAATAATTTAATGTAAAGAAAAAAAAAGGAAGATTTCTTATTTAATCGAAGACGAGAACGCTAGAAAGAGAGAGAGAGAGGGTTAAAATTTAGTAGTCGGAACATGTCCAGGACTAGGACAAATTCCTACGACGACGACGGTCCACTCATTGACAATTTACAACACCTGGAGACTCAACCATTACTATCGGATGGTAGTTTTATGAAATCTAGTTATTCTGAAAAACTGTGTAGTCGTTACGAGATCAAAAGAAGTTGTGTAAGTTATTTTTTTTTTTCATCCATTTATTTTTTTAATTTAATGTCTGAAGTAGATGCAGAGGGAAATGAGGCGAATAATTACAAGAAAAAAAATTGGTAAAAAGGGAAAGAACCCCCGCCTCCCCAAGGTGATTCCTTAAGGTCCCAGATGTTTCTTCCTTCTTCGTTCTGTATAGGATATGATAGGAGAAAATGTAGTTATAAATATTTACTGAGGATTTTCCAATTCACCTCCGTCAGTAGCTGAATTTAATTTCTGCATTTCTTTTCACCCATTTTCTTGATATAAATATTTTAAAGGCTAAAATAGTGGTTTGGTTTACATAAAAAATAAAAGGTAGTAGTCTTAGGTGGAGTTACCAAAATTTCTGTATAATAAAAGTAATATTAATAATGGTGGGAAATAATAATAAAAAATGATATCTCCTCCCCCTTCTGAAATTGAAATTGCCTTTTCTTTAAAAAAAAAAAAAACAAATTTCTCATACCGACCTACCTCTCACCTGCGAGGAGCCTCCACAAGGTTCGGCCCGTTATGGCTGCTTGACTGACTCCCCATCCCGTTGGTGTAACATACCATATTTATTCTAATAACCGGCGCGCCGTTTATTGCAGGGCGCTGTTTATATTTAATTACAACCCCGCCGCGGTGGCGTAGGGATTGCCGAATTGCGTTGGACACACCAGTTCTCGTCTGATCACTGAAGTTAAGCAGCGCAACCCCAGCTAGTACTGACATGAGTGACCACTTAGGATACTGCTAATACCCAAAAATCGTCGCATTAGTGTAGTGTCTGTGCAGTCTCTGCATCAGAACTACACAGTGGACGGGGCTCTAATGACCTTTGTAGTTAAAGGGCCCTAAGACAACAACGTGGTGGCGTAGTGGTTAGCACGCTCGGCAACTGCGCCAGTAGTTCTAGGTTCGATACTGGACCGAGGTGGATCGGCTTCTTTCAAGCGAGAGAGAGAGAGAGGCCGCGAGTGTGCCTTCTTTCGGATGAGAAGTAAAACCGAGGTCCCGGGTGGGTTTTGTTGTTTGTTGGTGTTTTAGGGCCCTTCAACTACAAGGTCATTAGAGCCCCGTCCACTGTGTAGCTGTGATGCACAAACTGCACAGACACTACACTAATGCGACGATTTTTAGATACTGCTTAACTTCAGTGATCAGATGAGTACTGGTGTGTCCAACGCAAGTCGTCGCTCTCCCGGGTGGGTGTACGATGGCACGTGCCCGTAAAAAAACTCTCTCTACTAGGCAAAATTTCCAGGTGTAGGAGTTCGCCCCCTGGCGTCGGTAGCATTCCCCAACGAACACTAGACCGACGATAACTAAGCGTAGGGGTGCAGCTTTGGCCGGCAACCGGCTGAAGAAAAATCTATGACCAATATATCGCCCTATGTCCATTTAGGGGGAGAAGATGGGTACCCGACCCTGCCATAGGTAGGAAAAGGGTTAGGAGTTGCTGTTTATATTTAATTGCCTGTAATAAGGCACCCTCATAGACAATCCAGAATAAATACAGCACTAGGGCCTATTTCGTCATTTTACTATGCAAGGTTTTATTATAATTTATAAGTTAGTGAAAGAATGGGTGGTTGGTAGGGAGCGTCGGGTGCTGCAAATTTCCCCTGTCCTACATCCCCTACACCTACCTCCTCCTCACCCGCTGGTAGCCTCCTAAGGGTTCGGCCTGTTATGGCTGCTTGGCTTGCTCCCAACCCGTTAGTGTAACATAGAAAGAAATTTAAGAGATCAAGGTTTGAATTGAAGGGGAAATGCAGGGCAAAAGGAGAGAGGGTTGTTTTGTTTCTATTCGGTCTATTAGCCACATTATTTCGCTGTAATTTGAGCATTTTTAAATATTTTAAAATAATGTATTTGTGTTATTGGGGCCTAGGTTAGAACTAAAGGGTGAAAAAGGAGAATTTGAAGAAGACAAAGTGATATACATTTTATAGCTAGGTAATGGCGATCTTATGATTCTTTAATGACAACGATGCTTCAGAGTTGAAAAATTGCATTTGAAGGTGCTTTTTTTTTCTGTCTCACCAAGGTCTTGAAGCCCGGTTTACTTACTGTAGCAGAAAAAAAGTGACTTTGTAGGTCTCTTTTTATTATTATTGTTATTATTTCAGGCTAAAACAAATTTACTCAATGTGATGTAGTTGAGGAGTTCCCAAACATGGAATTTTTCTTGACCTATATAGGGATCCATTTGTTTTCATGTGGAAAAAAGTGGTCCTTTGATTGGTAGGTGGTATAGTAAAAACCCTACGAGTAGATTGTGATGCCCTATCTAACATAAAATGTTGTTCCATTAAGGAATCCATTCTCATTTCCATTTGGAGAAGGAGCAGGCCCGTAATGCGACTTTCACTCTTATTTTTTTTTCTCCTTTGGCAGGATAGGGTAACCATTTTTTTCTGTTGATAACGTTGAAAGATGGCTGCATTGTTAATGTCGACCTAATTTCCTTCTAGGAAGAATTTCTTTTACGGATACCATGGGTGAACTCCAACACCTGGTAAATTTATCAATCTGTACTTTATTCTGTGCAGAAAGGGCTCTCTTACGTGCAGTGGTGACATCGTACGCATTCCACATTAAACCACAGGTGTACTTACTTCCCTGCTGACTGAAATCTCCCTTCGGATTTTTCAGGGACACAAAACGGGACACCCGACCGTGCTTTTTGACAGAAAAGGCTGTGTCATTCTCCTGCTGCGGAACTCCCGACTTGAACACCTAATATTGTTTTCTGGGCGCTTGTTGGGCGCTAATATTGTTTTCCGGACCGTTTAACAAATTAATTCTGGCTAGGCGTTTTCTTGTGCCCTCAGGGCTTTACTGCTTATTAGCCTGGGCCTGGACTCTTGTTTTCACGTACTGGTAGTCGCCGACTTACGGACTGTTCGACTTTACTACCAGTTTGGTCGGCTGACGACCCATAGCCAATCAGCAGTGATGAAAATTAAGAGTTGTATGAGGTGTATTTTTGAAACAAAATCATCACACCCTTCTCCAGCCCGTGGCTGCGTCGGGTCTGCGGGTTCCAATCCTCCACCCCCGCCTATCTGCAACAAGACCCCCCATCCACCCCGCCATAAAATCCACCCCACCATTAAATATGCAATAATAATGAAAGAAAATTATGATAAAATATGACTTAAAGATTTATATAACCATTTCACAGTACAGTACTAGAAGCTTCGAGGTGCAGGTGGGTGTGCATCAAGGGTCAGCACTTGGCCCATACTTATTCACTGTAGTCATCGATGAGCTGCTCGCAGGAGTAGGGGAATGGGCCCCTCAGTGCTTGATATTTGCCGATGATGTGAGAAAGCTTGGAGAGTCCAAAGAGGAGGCACAAGATGTGCTTTGGGCTTGTCCCAAGGAGACGACAATATAGCTATGCTATACAGGGTGTCCGTGAACTCGGCAAGAAAAAAAACGTATTTTAGAGGGTGCCAAACTAACCATTTTTAGCATAAGAATGCAGGGTCTAAAGTCAAGCCTTAACAAATGGCAAGCAAAATAAGGTGTTGGTAGACATAGTCAATTTTCATGTAAAGTTTTCACAGTAAATGTTCAGTGGTTACCATTTACAGTTATGCATGCTGCACAACATCTATTCAGTGATTTTCTAACTCTTTCAAAGATCCCTGCCATGGCCTGTACATCTCCAGCAGCAATTGCAATTCTGGTCACAAGATCCTTGGCAGAGTCGACAGGGGTTGCATGAACTTGGCTTTTAATGTGTCCCCACAGAAAATAATCAATTGGTGCCAAATCAGGTGATCGTGGTGGCCAAGGAACTGGTCCTCCTCTATCAATCCAGTGGTCCCCAAAGGTGGCGTTCAGATGAGCTCGCACATTCAAGGTAAAATGTGCTAGAGCTCCATCGTGCTGAAACCACATCTGTTGGCGAATTTGAAGTGGAATGTTTGCCATAAGTTCTGATAACTGTTCTTGTAGAAAAACGTGATTCATATGGCCTGTGAATTGATGTGGAAGCAAGTATGGCCAAATGAAATACAACACCTTATTTTGCTTGTCATTTGTTAAGGCTTGACTTTGGACCCTACATTCCTATGCTAAAAATGCTTTGTTTGGCACCCTCTAAAATATGCTTTTTTTTTCTTTCTGAGTTCACAGAAACCCTGTATAGCTCAGAGTGTTGGGCCGTAAAGAAGGAGAGAGCGGCGAGTTGCGTTGGACGCACCAGTACTCGTCTGACCACTGGGCTTTATGCCAGAAGTGCTGTTGTTTTCATCCCTCTCACTCCCTCACACGAAGGAGCACGTCTGAAATAGTGCATAGAGGATCATCTTAGGACCCAACTTCAGTGCGCCCACGTCCTCTTCAGTGACGAATCAAGATTCAACTTAGACGCGGATTCTAGATTAACCTTGATCTGGAGAGAACCTGGAACTCCAACGTCAGGGGAGCAGCGAATTGCGTTGGAAACACCAGTTCTCGTTTGACCACTGAAGTTCAGCAGAGCAACCCCAGTTAGTACTGACATGGGTGGTCGCTTGGGAAAGCTGGGTACTGCTAATACCCAATAATCGTCGCATTAGTGTAGTGTCTGTGCAGTCTATGCATTAGAACTATGCAATGGACGGTTCTCTAATGACCTTGTAGTTGACTGGACCTTAAACACCAACAAACAAACGTAAGAAGGACAGTGAAAAGAGAATGAAAGTGGCTGAGATGCGAAGCCTGTCCTTCATGAGTGGGGTGTCGCGAGCTGATAGGATCTGAAATGACCATGTTAGAGGTAGTCTGGGGGTGGATGAGGGAGAGTAGGTTTGAGGTGGTATGGGCATGTGATGAGAAGGGGGAGGAGGAACTAATTAGGACCATCGTGGGACTGCAGGTAGTCGGTAAAACCAGTGGGAAGGGAAGACGGCAGACCCGACCCTGCCACGGGCTAGAGAAGGGTGTGATGATGATGATATTTCACAGTACAGTACTGTATATAGCCTACTCAACGTGCGACCAAATCGTGTTACGACCGGTCTGTCGGAACGAATTGTGGTTGTAAGTCGGTGACTACCAGTAGTATATCCTCGCTCGATATTTGGGGGAGACCATGTCTCAGACGTCCCTTCTTCTCAGTATGGTGCAAAGGCAACTGGTGTTTGTGTTGAGAAAGGAAGTGGTTTCACATGCTTAATCCCTTTACTCATTCTGTCGTCGTCATCGTTGTTGTTGTTGTTGTTAAATAATCTTAGGAGCCGATAAATGGACGTTAAGTGTCGTAATAATTGAGAGACCACCCGTTGGGGTGCGAACTCTAGTTGTCTGCGTATTATTTAACACCGAATCTCTGAACAGGGACTAGAGCCGCTTTTGAACCTTACAATTTTGATCCGATTTACCATCTTATGTTCCGCGTAGAAAGGGAGAGGGGTGTCTATTACGTGCATTTGGCATCATATATATACCTTTTATAGAGGGCCACTGGTCCCTCGAGTGGGGATGGGGTTAATGGGGAGTGTTGTTATGGCAAACCTTAATACTGTATTTTTTTTTCTCCTTTACCAATCCTATTTTTCTCTATATTGTTCTTCTATCGGACGAGATCTATGCGAATAACCCTTTCATCACCAATTTTCACCTCCTTCCCTCCTCCTTTAGTTTATTTTCATCTCTTCCCTCTCCTCCTCAATTTCTGTCCTCAAGAAAAAAAAATGGAGGAAAATGGATGTTTCTTTTATATTTGATAGATGATGAAAACGGATCGAAATTGACGACGATTCATGATGATAGAGACCGGTAAAAAAAGTAAAAGAAAGTTATCTTCTTCTCTTCAGCCTCAACCTCCTCTCTGGGCGATGAACAGGTTTAAAAAAAAAACGAAAAAAATTATAAATTGAAGTCGTTTACTTTCTTGGAGAAGAAAAAAATCTGATTTCCGGTATTTTTCAGCTGAATTACCAGGGCTAGTCTGATTCGGTAGCCCCGTGGTTAGCGTAGTCGACTTTTTGAGTCCTTGGCTGTTGGGTCAATCACCCACCTCGGTGGCATAGTGGTTAGCACGCTCGGCAACTGTGTCAGTAATAGGTTCCATACTGGACCGAAGTGGGTTGACTTCTTTCGGGCGAGAGAGAGAGAGAACTCGAGTGCACCTTCTTTCGAATGAGAAGTAAAACCGAGGTCCTGTGTGGGTGTACGATGTCACTTGCACGTAAAAGAACCCTCTCTACTATGCAACGGGTAGACGATCCAAAATTTCCAGGTGTAGGAGCTCGCCCCCTAGAGTCGTTGGAAGTCCCCAAAAATGAATAGTAGACCGACGATAAATAGGCATAGGGGTTGCAGCTTTGGTCGGCAACCGGCTGCGGAAAAGCTATGACCAACATATCGCCCTTGTGTCCATTCAGGGGGACAAGATGGGTACCCGGCCCTGCCATAGGCGAGAAAAGGGTTAGGGGTTGCTTTTGCTTTTGGCTGTTGGGTTAATCCTGGCTGAGGGAAATGGCTTTTCCCGGTCGCGGAGGTCGGAGCCCCGTTTGGCTATACGATGTCGCCACTGCACGTAAAAGAACGCTTTCTGCATGCAGTAAGATATGCCTGCAGATTGGAAAAATTTCCAGGTGTAGGGGCAAGCGCCTGCCTTGAGAAAGCGCCGACATTCAGGGAAGGCTCCGCCAATCGGGTAAGTTTGGGACCTCTGTTTTAGCCTGAATCTGTAGGGCAAAACAGTTGAGCTTCTTATTTGGCTAACAGCTTCCTTAATGGTGTAGAGGTAACTTTCTCGACTATTGCGCCATGGGTTCCATATTCGATCCTGGATCGAGAGGTGGGCTGGCTTCTTTCGGGCGAGAAAGCAGACTCCGACTGCGCTTTCCGTGGGATGGAAGGAAAGCCGTGGCCCCGTGTGGTGTACGATGTGCAACAGGCAGATAAGGCAAAATTTCTAGGTGTTGGAACTCGCCTACCTAGCGTCGATGGAGTGCCCTCCCCAGAAAACAGAAGGCCAACAATAAACAAGGATAGGAATTGTAGCTTAGGTCGGCTTTTTTGTTTTGTTTCACTAGTGTTTTAGGGTCCTTCAACTACAAGGTCGTTAGAGCCCCTTCCACTGCGTTGTTCGAATGCAGAGAATACACAGACACCACTAATTCGACGATTTTTGGGTATTAGCGGTACCCAGTTTCCCAAGCTGCCACCCGTGTTAGTACTAGCTGGCGTTGCGTTGCTTAACTTGGGTGATCAGACGAGAACTGGTGTGTTCCATGCAATAAGCCGGCCCCTAAATTTGGGCCGGCAGCCGGCTGTGTAAAATTTTCTGTCCAACAGATCGTCCATGCGTTCCAGAGGGACAAGAATGGATACCCGACCCTGCCATAGGTGGGAAAATGATTCTTAGCTGCCTTCTTTGGGTTTAGCCCGCTTGGATTTCTATGACGACCTCAAAGTCATTGACGTGGAGGCTGAAATAAAACAAAATACATTTCCGGATAGTTGATGTTGTGAATGATGACAGGTGCAATAGGAGCAGAATCAGTCCTAGCATTTACGGCGCTTTCACTTAAAACGTTTGTTATTTTTTATTGTTATGTGCTCTGAAACTGGGTCTGTAAATGCCACTGTTCATCATCATCATCATCATACCCTCATCCCGCCCGTGGCAGGGTCGGGTCTGCGGGTCCGCTGAACATGCTCTGAATGGGAGCACCCCAGCCGAGCGTCTGCAGTCCGCAGGAAATATTGGGTGAGCGGCACATTGCGTTGGACACACCAGTTCTCGTCTGATCATTGAAGTTAAGCAGCGCAACCCCAGCTAGTACTGACATGGGTGGCCGCTTGGGAAAACTGGGTACCGCTAGTATCCAAAAATCGTCGCATTAGTGTAGTGTCTGTGCAGTCTCTGCATAAGAACTATGCTGTGGACGGGGCTCTAATGACCTTGTAGTTGAAGGGCCCTAAAACACCAACAAACAACAACAAAAGGAAATATTGGCTGAGTTGTCTGTGGGGGATGCCGGCCTACCCCACTGTTCCAACACCGCATTACACAACCAGAATAGAAATTTTTGGCAGGTAAATTAACGCTTTGTTGGTTATAATATTGCGTGGTGTCTGACCTTCTGCAAAATAACTGCAATGCAACAGGAGTCAGGCTCATGCAACTGTTCCAGGAGTTGAATAGGCGAGGGAGCGTCTTCATATTTGTTTCTCGTTGCTAATAACAAATAGTTTCGAGTTTTGTTATATACGTTGCTATTTTCAGTTAAATTATAAATTCTGAAGAAACTTCTAAGAAAATGTTTCACTTTAATCTTTAGTTTCTTAGTATTCATAAAATGCTGTCACATCCTTGATTTATCGACTCGTCCTCGCGGTATTCTTAGCTTTCTGAGATTTTCTGTAGAGGACTTCACGTATTACTATACCTTTGTTTAGGCTCATTCTCGTATACTGTCCTGTATATCAATGAGCTTAAGAAATAGAAATGAATATCTTTTTGTGTTTTTCCTTTACCATCAAACGAAAAAAAAGGAAAATCTGCTGCATTCACGAAAGTATTTTTTTAAAAATTTGAATTTCATGAGTTTTCAGTTGAAAAGAAACAGAATTTTGACGTCGAAGGTCAAAGATGTAATATTTCATTTCAACTTGAAAAACATTTGGAAAAGAGAAAGATGGCAGTTGTTGTTGTTAGATGTTACTTGCCACTACTTCAACTTGAATTTCATCCTCACTCCTCAACCAGACACATTCAAAATATTGTATTTTGGTTATTTGTTATATTCTTTCTTATTCGGGGAAAAAAAAAGTGAAATTACGTGACGTAATTTTGGATTTCTCTTGAAATTGCTGACTATCTTTTCATTCAACATTTGAATTCTGCACTTCTTACAAAATTTCGCGTAGTAAATTTGGGTGTTTTTGCGGTTCTTTTAACGAATGGTCTGTCAGCTGGTATCATCTGTGACTTCAGAGCCTTACGGTGCCCAGGTTCAGTCATGGCGAAGGTAGAAATTCTCCATTCTCTCGGCTGACAAAGAAACCACTCTATGCCAGGCAGGCCTGAACCTGCAAGCCATGAATTCCTGCGCAGTTTGCCACTGCTCTCCTTCACGTTTCAGAATTTTCTACAAATCAAAAATTCCTCTCCCTTCGCCTAACTTTAGAGGGAGGAGTGTTTGAAGCATTAGAACAGAACCCTCCAGTGGTATGTGAAACCGGTGTCCAAAAAAAGAAAGAGGACCGCTAAGTTTGGACGTTGACACCTCGTTGGAAAAGAATTAATATGAGGAACAATTCTACGTAATTTATAATTAGGTGTTATAATTATACTAGCGAGAGAGAGGCCGTGAGTGTGCCTTCCTTCGGATGAGAAGTAAAACTGAGGTCCCGTGTTGGTGTACGATAGCACTTGCATGCAAAAGAACCCTCTCTACTATGCAACGGGTAGATGAAGCAAAATTTCCAGGTGTAGGAGCTCGCCCCCTGGCGTAGGTAGCATTATCCAACGAACACTAGACCGACGATAAATAAGCGTAGGGGCGCAGCTTTGGCCGGCAACCGGCTGCAGAAAAAACTATGGCCAATATATTGCCCTGTGTCCATTCAAAGGGACAAGATGGGTACCGGACCCTGCCATTGGCAGGAAAAGGATTAGGAGTTGCTTTTTTTAGTCATTAATTATACAGTAAAACCTGCCTAAACCGGACCTTGTATAAACCGGAAACCTGGCCAAACGGAAAATTAGTTTCGGAAAGGAATACTTTCCCATTTAAAATACTACCCTAAACCGGAAAACTACCTAAAGCGGAACCGGAATAAGTTTTGGGAACCGTTTGCATAAATAACCTGACTAAGACGGATTCATTTATGCATAACACTACAATGCAGGCATTAATTTTGAGTGTGACTGTACATGCACCGAAGTTCTAGGGACCGTTACGGCCATATACACACAGAGCTGTCCAATAGTGAAGCAACGACAAT
>JAAFCE010001036.1:45486631-45517814 GCA_013389805.1 Trigoniulus corallinus | reverse complement strand
TCTGTAAAGTAAAGATATTGTTGTTGTTTAAGTAAGAATGTGGAGGTGATGAAAGCAGTGTGTGTGGTTTTTGCTGCCCCCTCCATAACACATTACTCCTATTTTGGTCAGTCTTTCCTTTCCCTCTTCCCAACTGTACCCAAAATATTAAAATTGAATTTTAATGTTGGAGGAGATACTGATTTTTGATACGATCTATTTTCCTTTCCTCTTCAGGTTTTGTTCCCCGTTTGTTTACTGTTTTTTCCTCTTTATCTCTCCTTTCACCTCTATCTCCTCCTCCTCTCATCATCTTCCAAGATGGCGACAACTGTCCCATTTCGGAAAGTGGCGCATTGCAGAGGATTTAAAATAAGTTATATATTTTTTTAAACATAGCGAGAGAGAGAGAGATGGATTTGTTGTATGCAGTGTGGTATTTTTTGGCAGTGGGCTAAGAAAAGTACCGCCGTTGTACGAAATGGAGGCGTTTGAAGAGATAGAGAGAGAGAAAGGAAGTATGTGTGCCTTGAACGGGATGGGAGAGGAAAGATGAGGGGAGGAGGAACTGAAATGCTAAGAAATTTAGGAAATAGACGAGGCCAAATGTGGAAAGAGAAAGTTGGGACATGGTGCAGTGCCTTGCATGAATTCTCTCTTTGGGAGAGGTCGGCGGGTCGTTAAGGAAGAAGGGGAGAGACAGACAGATGAAGATTTGGATATTATTGTCCCGGAAATATATTTTTCTTCGTTCTCTCACCTATCGTCCTTCTACGATTTCTACTTATTTGCCCCGTCCTGGGCTTGGTCTCCTCTCCTTCCCTGATCTTCTTTCACCTCTTTTTTTAGCTCATTTTCCTTTCTCTTGTACCCCTCTTCCTTCGCCCCACCTTTACCCTCTTCTACCAGGTTCTTGTGATGCAGTCTCGTAAAAATGTTAGGTTGTTTTGGTGTGGGGGGAGACTTGTGCTCATTGGCTTTACTTAAGTATTAGAAAGTTAGTGAGTTGTCGATGTAGTTATTCCCCTCCCCTTCCTCCCTTGGTTCGACTCCATTTTAGCCCCCCCCCCTCCGCTTTCTTACCTCCTCTCTTCCACTGGTACCACATTACTTTTCACCTACCTCCCCTGCCCTCCCAACTTCTTTGCTACTTAACTTTATCACATTTGACGCTTTCAGTTTCGATCTCGGGTCCTCCTCCTTCCCCTTCTCTCACTCGGACCGCTCCACGCTGCTCCTCTCGTGCCTCTTTTCGTCCTTCGTTGCTAACTGTAACAGCCCTGAATTTTTGGAGTAGTTTTTAGTTAAGTTTGGATGCAATGGTGTCTAAAAGTTTTTTTTGAGTTTTGGAAAAAGTAATTTTTGAATTTTTTTGTTCGACTTAGTGGTGGTCGTGTAGTCGCGATAATAGTAGTGACGACAGTGACGGGACTTCTTGAAGATTGAGGACGGTGAATAAATCTATCAAAATTACTTGACCTCATCTCTTTCTCCACACGCTTGCCCCTTACCTCAAACACGCATCTCACCCCCTCTTTTTTTTTATCTCCCTCACCATCTTGTGTGTGCTACGCATGTGAAAATCATCATCTTCAGTCGCTATTGAATGGATATTGTGGTTTATGTTCCTTAATTCTTGAAAGTTAAAAAACAAATACGAGGCACTACCTTCCATAAAATTTTGGTGTCCATAACACCTCTCCCCTCTCCCTCTCGTACTGTTTAGTCATATCTCTGTCTCTCTTTTTTTTTTCTGGTTTAACTCTTTCACTGCCTCCAATTCCACTCACTCCATCACTCGGTTACCCTAAGGTTTTGTTGTTGTTTTGGTGGCAGTGTTGTTTGGATTTTTTTTATTACTCTGTGTTCAACGGGATTAACCCCCCCCTCCCTCCTCTCCCCCTTCGAGCCAAAGAGATGAAAGGATTATTTTCGTAACAGGTAGAAAAGGAATCTTAATTTTGACTGTGCTACTGCTTATTTAATTGTGAAGATTTTATTCAACACTGTGATAAATATATATATATAGTTTTTGTGGCACTGTTCTCTGATTTTTAAAATGGTAAGTTTTATCATTTAAAAAAGAAATTTATTCCTTAAATCTTTTAATAATTTTTTTTTATTAAATTCTCGAGTTTGATATTAATTCACCATAATCTAATAGTGACGCGATACTCGGACATTGGTCTGATTTAGAATTTTTTATGATTAATTTATGACATTTTTCTGACATTTTTATGACATTTTTGCAATATTTGTGTTGAATTTCTAACGGCTACTGTTAACTCCTTTATTCCCCTTTGGGTAGATGCATGGCATCGAAGAACGGGACCTTGACGGGGGGTGTTAAACTTCCGCATTCTGGCTAAGGAGTTCTTACGAATATGAGCTCCACCTTCCACCTCCCGCTCGGCACACCTTTTCCTCCCGTAGAAGGGCAACTCCTTAAACTGGACAAAAATTCTTGTTTGGGTCTGGGACATTTCTTTTTATTCCGTTATTTAACGTTGACATCTAGGCTGTTGAACAATTGGATCTCTTGACGTCTGTCGTTCAGCGATGACCAATGGTCTCAGTCATGGTTGATGGGGAGACAGGGGCGGATCCAGTGGCGGATGAAGGGGGAACACTTCATAAAAAGTGCGCCTCAAATATTTTTCAATATTCATTATTCCTTCGTGTAATTCTAGCTAGTAATTACAATAGGTCCTCTACTGCCCCTTGGACTGCAACTGTTGTAGTGGCAGTATAGAAATGGGGATAGCCATGCAAAAATGCCTCATTAGTTGCATAGTTGAATCATGCATCATTTGAAATATGCGCCGGGAGCGGCGAGTTGCGTTGGACACACCAGTTCTCGTCTGATCACTGAAGTTAAGCAACGCAAGCCCAGTTAGTACTGACATGGGTTGTCGCTCGGGAAAGCTGGGTACTGCTAATACCCAATAATCGTCGCATTGGTGTGGTGTCCGTGCGGTATATGCATCGGACCTACACAGTGGACGAGTCTCTAATGACCTCGTAGTTGACGGGACCTTAAACTCCAACAAACAAACAAACAATTGAAATATGCGCCCCATTGAGGCACTGAGGGGGAGCAATTGCTGCATTGCACCCCCTGGATCCACTCCTGTGGGGAGATGGGGCGGATTACAGTGCAAATAGATGGGGAGGCTTATAGTATAAGTAGGTGGGGAAAGAAGAAGTGGGAAAGCATTGAAATGGTCAGTGTCATTAGCACCAGGATTAGCACAAAGTTGTATTTTTAACCACTGTTCCTTTCTCCCCTCATTCATCTTCTCCTGTGTAATTGTTATATGTGAATGACTCCTCTGTACTTCAGTTGTGATTATGGTTGTAATAACGTTAGTATTGGATAGTGGGAGGGGAGGTCATCACCTCAGCAGGGTTGTGACCCTGGTAAAGAGGCTGTTGCGTTGGACACACCAGTTCTCGTGAGATGACTGAAGTTAAGCAACGCAAACCCACGTTAGTACCAACATGGGTGGTTGGTAGAGAACGTTGGGTGCTGTAAATTTTCCCCCCTCCTACATCCCCTACACCTACTTCCTCCTCTCACTTGAGCAGCCTGCTATGGCTGCTTGGCCTACTCCCCAACCCATTAGTGTAACGTAGACGTAGACATAGATACTGCATGTCATATTTGGTGGGTTCATTGTTTCTTTTAGACTCGGGCCTTCCTCCTCCCCCTTCAAAAAAACGGTCAAATGTTGCATTTTGGCAATCTGCCTGTATCGATTGTTGAAAAGTGGCTCTTGAAGATGTTGACAAAGTCGTATATTAGGTTTCATAATTAAATAGCAAAGAATTAACTAACTGCTTTTATATTTGGAGTTAAGACGGGGCAGGATTGAAGAAGGCGACGTCATGATTGGAGTCTGCTTTCTACGCGGAGTACAGTTGTGTTCAAAATTAAGAGAATAAAGCCAAAGTAACTCTTTATCCTTTTCCCGTCTATGGCAGGGCCGGATACCCGTCTTGTTCCTCTGTATGCACACAAGGGTGATATATTGAACAGGGTTTTCCGAAACCGGCTGCCGACCAAAGCTGCAACCCAAATTCTTATTCATCGTCGACCTTTTGTTCTTTGGAGCACTCCACCGACGCCAGGAGACGAGCTCCTAAACCTGGAAATTTTGCCTCATCTACCCGTTGCATAGTAGAGAGGGTTCTTTTACGTGAAAATGCCATCGTACACCACAAGTGTCGTGGGTTTTACTGCTCATCCTTAAGGATACCGCACTCGGGTGTTTCTCGCCAACCGACCTCGAGCCAGTATCGAACTTTTGGAACCACTAGTGCAGTAAATCGAGCATGCTACCCATTCCGCCACCGAGGCAGGTCAATTAAGAGAAATACCGGCATTTATTAAAATTTCTCAGAACTGGAAATTATGTCTCCCACTAATAATACTGTACTGTACTGCAGCTATCGAATTTGAAAGTATACTCCTGTGTGTAGGTGACACTGTGACCTTTGTAAGCTTAATACTAATGATTTGTTCCGCTGCTGCTTCATTTGTACACATCAGGGATACTCATAAAGTGCGGTTTTTTTTTTCAAATTCTGTCACATTGCATAAGCAGTCGAGGACAATGGCTATCACCTTTGTTTAGACTTTAGATGATGGAATGAGGGGGAGAATCGATTGTAGAGTGGATGCAAGGCAATCTCAAGTGCAGGTTGAAAGAGACCTCAGCATAACACCTATTATCTTTTGTAATTTGTGGAAACAGTTTCAGGAAACTGGATCGAGAACCGAAACACTGGACCAGAGCCACAACAGCCAATGAGGATCGGTATTCGGCACTTTTAGCCAGGCACCAGAGGATTGCTACAGTCACACAGCTCTCTAGTGAGCTCTCTGCTGCCAAGGGAACTGTAGTTCCAAGGGTTACTGTTTTCTGAAGGGGGCTTTATGGCAGAAGTCCTGTTGTTTTCATCCCTCTCACTCCCTCACACGAAGGAGCACGTCTGAAATGGTGCATAGAGGATCATCTTTGGACCCAACTTCAGTGCGCCCACGTCCTCTTCAGTGACGAATCAAGATTCAACTTAGACGCGGATTCTAGATGAACCTTGATCTGGAGAGAACCTGGAACTCCCTATCATCCCTCCAACGTCTGGGTAGCGGCGAATTGCGTTGGACACACCAGTTCTCGTTTGATCACTGAAGTTAAGCAGTGCAACCCCAGCTAGTACTGACATGGGTGGCCGCTTGCGAAAACTGGGTACTGCTGACACCCAAAAATCGTCACATTAGTGTAGTGTCTGTGCAGTCTCTGCATAAGAACCATGCAGTGGACGGGGCTCTAATGACCTTGTAGTTGGAGAGCCCTAAAACACCACCAAACAAAAAATCCAACATCAGGGAAAAGGACCATTATGGTAGTATGCCACACACCACTCCATGTGTTCGACACAGGTTCCCTGAGTGCTACTTTTGTCAGGTCGTCCACATAGGGCCCAAATGGCGGATGAATTTCTTCAATAATTTTCAAATCAGATCTCTAGATCTGAATCCTACTGAACATCTCTGAGACGCTCTTTGGAAGGCAATTTCGTTTCGCCAACCACTTCCTAGGACCGTCCTCCTACAACAGGGACTGATCAACTGTCTCATAAACAGTAGTTTTGAACATTTCTGCTCTTATATGAATTGCTCATGCTTTGCAATGGTATTTTCCCTGTTGTAGACCATGTATTGCTGCTGAAAATGACTGTTTCCGTGCCAAATTTTACTAAATTCTGTCCAGCAGTTTTTTTGAGAAATTTCAATAAATATGTGTAATCTCTTAATTTTGAAAATATGTGTGGAAAGTCCGCCCACCATTGTCCCAACTTCGTCGTCACTATTACTTAGTCTGGGCTATTTTCCCTTCGTCATAATCATCCCCGCTTCCTTGTTCTGCCCTTTCTCCTAACATTACCATACCACTCGGATGTCGTTTTGCCCTGGTCTTTTCCTTATGACCACAGCCCCATAAAACTACAACCACAACCTCATTTGTAACGAATTTTATTTTCATTACGATTTAGCTGTGCAATATACATTCGTCAAAATACACTCCTTTCTGAACTCTTTCAAGCATCTTAATTTAGAATTGGCTTCGCTGTGGAACGTTTGTACACCCTTCCTCAGGATCCCCCTTTCCTGTCCTGGTCAATAGATTCGCGACTGTACGTCCTGGATAAGGAAAGCTGTAGATCAGGGAAACTGTAGATGGGGAGATAGGTCCTTGAAGGGTAGGAGGGCTTCGTCCCCATTTTAGACGACTTTCAGAGGCCCCGTCACTGCTCTTTTCTTCTTCTAATCCCTTTTTTCTCCCCTCCTAAGAAGTTTATTATGAGTAACGATTTTTTTTTGCCCAATTTTATTTTCTATTGAAGATGTATCCCATCTTACTACTTTTCTCATTCTTTTCTCTCCGCCTCCACCTTTAATGTCTCTCTTACCTCCTCTCGATTTTCGTCATCACCACCCATACCCTGCCCTTCCCCCCCTCCACCAACCTCTCGTCGTGGGTTTTTTATATGACGGTCTGATCTAGGGTTGGCAGTCAGCCCAGGAGGTTTTTTTTATCGCGCCTTCAAAAAAATTCAGCAAGTTTTTTTCTCTCTTCAGCAGTCCAAAGTTAATTTCATGGTAGAGTAAACAACGAGAATGAGAGCATCAAAAAAGTAGGACTCTACCCGAAAGAAGGAGGAAGACCAGTTCGCATCCCAGCCTCTCACTCTCTTCAGTTGGTAGTTCTGCTGAAACGAAACACCATTTTGTTCATACCTCTTTTGCCACTTTATAGTCATGTTGTTGAATTATGTAATTTTTTTTCTCTTTTCATCATTATCAAAATTTAGTGTTTCTTGAGTGTAATTCGGGTCTAGGGGGTTTGCTGTTGTCCCTGTTTCATATTTGTAGTGTTGTACTGCAATGTACTTGAGCTTAGTGAGAGAGAAATGAAAAGTGAGCCAGCCTTCCATCCTCAAATGAGAAACAAAGCCTTAGCTCATGTTACCCCTTCCTTAACAGAAAAGCAATGCGTTAATCTTCAAAGATTTCATTTTTGTTTGTTTCGTTAGTGTTTTAGGGCCCGTCAACTTCAAGGTCATTAGAGCCCCGTCCACTGTGTAGTTCTGATGCAGAGACTGCACAGACACTACACTAATTCGACGATTTTTAGGGTATTAACGGTACCCAGTTTTCCCAAGCGGTAACCCTTGTCAGTACTAACTGGGGTTGCGTTGCTTAACTTCAGTGATCAAACGAGAACTGATGTGTCCAATGCAATTTGCCGCTCCCACCACTTTCAGAAAACCACCTCTGTAATGGGTGCATCCCGCGTCGGTGACAGATTGGGTGGCGTGTTTGGTAACTACGACAGTGGTTCCAGGTTTGATACTGGACCGAAGCGGGCGTGAGAGAGATGCCCCGAGTGCGCCTTCTTTCGGATGCGAAGTAAAACCGAGGTTCCGTGTGGTGAACGATGTGATTTGCACGTAAAAGAACCCTCTCTACTACGCAACGGGTAGAGGAGATAAAAATTTACAGGTGTAGGAGCTCGCCCCCTGGTGTCGGTAGAATTCCCTAAAAACGAACAGTAGTCCGACGATAAAATAAGCATAGGGGTTGCAGCTCTGGTCGGCAACCGGCTGCGGAAAAACAATAACCAATATATCGCCCTTGTGTCCATTCAGAGGGACAAGATAGGTACCCGACCGGCGGGAAAAGGGTTAGGAGTTGCTTTTACTTTAGGCTTTATGTGATTACTACCCCTCTAAACGGTACACCTCTATATGGGTACACCCCTCTATTGGTACTCCCAATATCTGTCACCATTTTCAGAAAAAAATCCCTCTGTAATGGGTACATCCTACCTCGACGGCACAGTGTTTAGCGTGCTGGGTTCGATACTGGACCGAGGTGGGTTGGCTTCTTTCAGTCCCAAGTGCTCATTCCATGAGAATATGAATATATAATCCTTTGTGACGGAAACCTTGCTAGGGAGACTTTTCATGCTAGACCACTTTGCCTAGATCTCCACCAGCACCAAAGCAACACCTTTGCCTTCCGCACCCATTCCAGCCGCTCCACCCCAGACCCCACCACCCGCAGAACCTCTTCCAGGGTGGGGGTGCCCCAACCCCTCCTGCAGTGATCCAGCGCTGGACAAGCCAGTATCACATGCCTAACATCCTCCACTTCGTCCCCACATAATCCACAGCCCTCATCTCCACCTGTGATCTTTGCCATCCTCTGTTTCGTCTCCAGTGACCCAGCTCTTGCCCGAAACAGAAGTGAGCTCTCCCACGTGTTGTCATAAATTACCTCCCTCTCTATGTTAGGCTTGTTCCCATACACCCTCAACGATTTCTTTGCCGTCCTTCCCTCCATCCCCTGTCGCCACTGCTCCAACCCCCCACTCCTTAACTTTGTCCTGCACAAGTCTTTGAAGTGTTATTGCCCCCTCCATGCCCTCCCTGGGGGGCAGTGATATGCCTATCTTCTTTGATATTCTGTTTACCCTCCTCTCCCAGTTAGTAGAAACCTTCATGTCGTTTACCCATGTATTTACCTGCCATACTGGATTTTCCTTTTGAAGCCCCCATATCCTGCACAGGTACACCAACTTACTAACCATTTCTCTCTGTTCAAATGTAGCCCATCCCATATCCCCCTGTATTGCTTCAACTGCTGTAAACCTATTTCCCCCTAAACGGAGAAGTAAAACAAGAGGTCCTGTGTGGTGTCACACTAATGCGATGATTTTTGGGTATTAGCGGAACGAATTTTTCCCAAGCGGCTACCCATGTTATTATTAGCTAGGGTTGCGTTGCTTAACTTCAGTGACCAGGCGAGAACTGGTGTGTCCAACTCAATAAGCCGCTCCCTCAAAGTTTTCAGCTAGTTTTAGGATTGGTTAGTGGTCTTCAGGTGCTGAATAATATTCAGGTTCGAGTCTGACCGACGCAAATGAGATCTAGCTGAAGGACTTCAGGTGCCCTAAGATTTTGATCGTTGCAAGTAAAGGAACCCTTTCTATACAAGCGAGAAGTTTAAAGGTCTTTAACATTTCCAGGTGTAATAGCTCGTTCCCCGGAATCTATAGTCTACCTCACTGGCTCAGTGGTAGCGTGCTTTAATCATGGATTCGTTATTGCGGGTTCAATCCTTCCTAGTCCCATGTTGTGCGCGCTGTCACCACTGCACACAAAAGAACCCTTTGTATACAACAGCAGCAGCAACTACTACTAACCTTTTTCCTGCCTGTAGCGGCCTTTGCTTATTTATCGTTGTCCTATTTTCTTCTTTATGGTACGCCTGGGAGCGAGCACCTAGCCTGGGAATCTTGCTTATCTGGTTTTGCTAAATGATTCTTTTGCGTGCGAATGACATGGTGCACACCACACAAGGCGAGGGTTTTATTTCCCATCCAGCGGAAAGCGCACTCGAGTAACCTCGGTAGTGCGTCATTGGTTTCACTTTCCATACTGGTTCAAGGTGAGCTGTCTTCTTTCGGACGAGAGGGAGGTCCCTAGTGCGCTATCCGTCGGATGCGAACTAAATCCGTGGCCCCGTGCGGTGTACGATGTCATTTACACGTAAAAGAGCCCTTTCTGCTATTCAACGGAACGGTGAGTCAAAATCCTGAGGTGTAGAAGCTCACCCCAACGAACAGTAGCTTTGCAGCTTTGATGGGCAACCGGATGGCAAACAGATCGCTCTAGTGTCCATCTAGAGGGGCAAGGATGGGTATTCGACCCTGCCATAGGCGGGAAAAGGGTTAGTAGTTGCTTTTTCTATTTGAAGCGTAATTCGTATGCAGATTGACAAAATTCCCCTGTGTAGGGATGATACCCTGGCGTCAGTAAATTACCTCCAACAGTAGAGCAGCTGTCGTTGAATTACTAAATAAACCAGACTAACTCTGGAGTTGGTAAATAGAAGCCTTGTTGTTGTCATTTTTTCGCTAAAGCCAATAGGAATGTGGGTGGACGGCGAATTCACGACCCACTGCCCCTCGGTGGCACAGTGGGTAGTACGATCGATAACTGCGTCAGTAGTTCTAGGTTCGATACTGGACCGAGGTGGGTTGACTTCTTTCGGGCGAGAGAGAGGCCCCGAGGGCGCCTTCCTTCGGATGAGACGTAAACCCGAGGTCCCGTGTGGTATGCGATAGCATTGGTACGTAAAGAACCCCCTCTACTACGCAACGGGTAGATGAGGCAAAATTCCCAGGTATCAACCACTGGTGTCGGTGGAGTATCCCAACAAACAGTAGGCTGGCGATAAAAAAGCGTAGGGGTTGCAGCTTTGGTCGGCAGCGGAAAACACCCAAGGTTTGGTAACCTTCGAAAATGCCGACCAATCTATCATCCTTGTGTCCTTTCAGAGGGACAAGATAAGTGCCCGATCCTGCCATAGGCGGGAATAGGTTAGGAGTTGCTTTTGAGTTGTATTATTAATATAGAATGCAAAAACCGGCTGTGGAAAAACCATGTTCAATAATGTATCGCCTGTTGAGAGGGACCACATGGGCACCCTGCCATAGGGAGAGCGGCGAGTTGCGTTGGACACACCAGTTCTCGTCTGATCACTGAAGTTAAGCAACGCAACCCCAGCTGGTACTGACATGGGTGGTCGCTCGGGAAAACTGGGTACTGCTAATACCCAAAAATCGTCGCATTCGTGTAGTGTCTGTGTTGTCTATGCATTAGAACTATGTAGTGGACGGGTCTGTAATGCCCTTGTAGTTGATGGGACCTAAAACACCAAAAACTACAACAGCCCTGCCATAGGCGAGAAAAGGGTTAGGAATTGCTTACTGTAGTTTTCATAAGAGCTGTGTTATATGAAAGAACAGGAAGTTGTAGGAAAGAATGTTTTTTTTCATATTATTGGCAGGTATAGCGCTGCATAAAACTGCCAATTGCTTTAGTTAATTAGACGTTTAAGTAGGTTGTGATATGTATGACACACTCGCCTCTGCTATAATTTGGTTTCAAGTGCATAATCATTAACTGGGTTGAATAATGAAGTCATTACTGAGGGGGAGTCTTCTTTGTTTTGGAGGTCGTTTTTTTTTCCTCGCAATCTTTTTTATGGTTTTTCTTTCCAAAATTTCTTCGGATGTGGCAGTTTGACGATCGTTAAAAAACCGATACGGTTTGAATTCATTATTAGGACTTAAATTCTTGGCAGGATCACATTTCCTGTTATCGTGGTTGACCATCTCCCTTTTCCGTCTGATTTACAGAAACGAGAGGAAAATGGTGGTTGGGTTGTTGAACGTGAAAAGCATCGATAAAAAAAAAGGAAGTTTCCCTTTTTTTGAATTGTCTACGATTTGTATCTTTTCATTCATTGATTGCTATTGCCAAAATCTCTTGCGACTGTTTTGTTGTCGTTCCTTGAAGAAAGAAAGAAAGGCAAGCAGTCCACTTTGTACTACAGCATACACGGGAAGAAAGTAAGGAATTGACAAAGAAATTTTCAATTAGATCGTCGAATCGTTTTTATCTGTTTATTGGATTATTTAATTTTAAATTTCAGTAGTTTTTCTCGTGCTTTGGTGTTAGCCGGTTACTTGGCTATTAGACTTTTATTTATTGTGCTGGTGACCAACATTTGTGCAAGTGGCCGAGATGCGAATGCTGCGGTACACGAGTGGCGTGTCGAGAGCAGATAGAATTAGGAATGCGTATATTAGAGGTAGCCTGAGGGAGGTGGACATCGCCGAAAAAATGAGGGAGACGTCATGAGACGAAGGGAAGAGGAGCTCGTTAGGTGCATTCCAGGAATGCAGGTGGTCGGTCGGCAGCATCCGGGGTAGGGGGAGACCGAAGCAGACGTGGGAGAAAGTTGTCCGGAGGTACATGGCAGTGTGCGGGGTGTACAGGGACCTGGTGGGAAACAGACGGAAGTGGAGGGCTAGAACCCGCTGACCCGACCCCGCCAAAGGCGGGATAAGGGTATGATGATGATGGTGACCAACATTCAATTCCCAATTCCGTACAGGGATAACATCCATCACGAAAAGCGATTGCTAGGGTGCTGGTGGAGATCTAGGCATATGAGTCTAGCATGAAAAATCTCACTAGCAAGGTATCCGTCACAAAGGATTACATATTCATACCTTCTGGGTATTGTGGGGTCCCTGTCCCACACACTCTCCTTTCCAAAACCCATTAAGGTCAGGCATATGGTGGAAGGTCGACCACAGTGGTGACCCGGATGTTTGACCTGTTAGCACCATGGTGTCATCAGGTCCGGTGCCCTGCAGCATGGTAGGCACTAAAGTAGTGGTCGACAAGAGGTAAGCCGCGAAACAGTTTTGAAATGCCCCCCTCCACATTTGGTAAAATTTTTCCATATGTAGAAGATGTTAGCGGGATTGTCCTATGAGATGTGTGTCGGGTTCCGATTTTGCACCCTCTTTTATACCCGCCGGATCAGACCTGATTGGTCACCTTCCCTTGACATCGGAATAGTCGGCTTTATCGACACTGGGATTCCGGCGACGCCGACTTGCACAGGAATGTTTTCAACTAGCTACGTTCCCATTCGAGGGAGGTGGTATTTTTGCTTGACCCGCCTTTGATTTCCACGACTTCGAAGTGACCCGCGTACAAATTAAGTTGCCGACCCCTGCACTAAAGCAAAAGTTGCCTTTGCAAGGCCCGGCCTGTTATTGCTGCTTGGCCGACTCCCCCATCCGTTGGAGTATCCATCTTACCTCTCTGAATGGCCACAGGGTAATATATTGGGCGATGCTCTTGAGCAGCCGGCTGCCGACCAAAGCTGCAACCCCCTCTGCTTATTTTTCAACGGTCTACTGTTTGTTGGGGTACTCCATCGACGCCATCTACCCGTTGCCTAGTAGAGAGGTTCTTTTACGAGCAAATGTCATTATACACCGCAAGGAACCTCGGTTTTACTTCTCATCCGAAGGAAGGTGCACTCGGGGCTGCTCTCTCACCCAAAAGAAGCCAACCCACTTCGATCAGTATTGAACCTGGAACCACTGGCGCAGTAAATCGGGCACGCTACCTATTGCGCCGCCGAGGCAGGTCGGGTAGAACACACTGGTGTTCAAAGTTAAGAGAAAAACAAGCATTTATTAAAATCTCTCAAAAGTACTGAACTCAAAATTGGAAATTACGTCTTCAAATAATAATACCATAGTGAAGGTGTCGAACTAATACTCCTCGGTGTAGGCGGCCCTGGGACAGAGGTAAGCTTAAACCGTGTCAATTTGTTCTTTTTCTGTTCATTTGTACATATCAGGAATACTCATAAAGTCTGTCACAGCAGTAGAATAAATTGACTAATCGCTATTGGTTTTAGATAATGGAATGAGGTGGAGAATCGTTGGTAGATTGGAAGCAGGACAATCCCAAATGTAGTTTGGAAGAGACTGGATCCATATCCGGATGGCCTGGGCAAGAGCGTCTAAGAGCCACAGCATTCAATGTGGGTCGGTATTTGGCACTTTCAACCAGGCGCCACAGGACTGCTTCAGCCACACAGCTCTGTCGTGAGCTCTCTGCTGCCACTGGAACTGTAGTTTCAAGGGTTAGTGATTTCTGAAGGCTTCGTGAGAGAGGGCTGTATGCCAGAAGACCTGCCGTCTGCATCCCATTCGCTCCCTCACATAAAACAACACGCCTAGCTTGATGCAGAGAATGTCATCTTTGGACCCAACTTTAGTGGGCTCACGTTCTCTTCAGAGATCAGTCAAGATTCAGCCTAGACACAGATTCTAGAGAAACCTTGATCTGGAGAGAACCTGGGACCCGCAAGCACCCCTCCAACATCAGGGAATGGGACCCTTATGGTGGTGGAGGTGTCATGATGTGGGCAGGAATCATGTTGGAAACCCGCACCACTCTACGTGTTCGACACAAGCTTCCAGGACCACTCTGAATTATAGGTAGGAGATCACAGAGGCTTATGTGTGAATTTTCAGGGATGCAGTTGGCTCTCAGTTCCTTTTTATGGATGATAGTGCTCGTTCACATAGGTGCCAAATGGTGAATGAATATCTTCAAAGTAAGGGTATTCAGTGGATCGATTGGCCAGCCAGATCTCTTGACGTGAATCCTATTGAACATGTCTGCTGTGCACTTGGGGAAGGCAATTGTAACCACTATCCAGGAGCTAAGAACTTCTTTGCTGCAGGTATGGGTGCCGCTGTCTCAGGGGCTGGTCAACTGTCTCATAAGCGCAGTGTGGTGACTCACTATGCAACCTATGTGTCTGTTAGGGGTGACCATGCCCTCTATTAGCCTAATTTTCGGCACCACCTTGCAGTGTCAGTTTTCCAAAAATTGCTCTCCTGTGAATTACTCGTGATTTTGCAACGATATTTTCCTTGTTGTAAGGCATAAATTGGGGGTGGGGGGGGGGGGGGGAAGGAAGAGGAGTTCGTTAGGCCCATTACAGGAATGCAGGCAATTCGAAGCACCTGGGGCAGGGGAGAAACCCAAGCAGACGTCGGAGTTGGTTGTTCGTTTTTGTTTTGTTGGTGTTTTAGGGCCGTTCAACTACAAGGTCATTAGAGCCCCGTTCACTGCGTAGTTCTAATGCATATACTGCACAGAGACTACACTAATGCGACGATTGTTGGGTATTAGCGGTACCCAGTTTTCCCAAGCGACACCCTAGCTGGGGTTGCGTTGCTTAACTTCGGTGTTCAGACTAGAACTGGTGTGTCCAACGCAATAAGCCGCTCCCTGTGGTTTTTCGTATGGACAAGGCAGTGTGGGGGTGGACGGGGATTTATTGTTTGCTTGTTGGTGTTTTAGGGCCCTTCAACTACAAGATCATTAGAGCCCCGTCCACTTGTTTGTTTGTTTGTTTGTTTGTTGGAGTTTAAGGTCCCGTCAACTACGAGGTCATTAGAGACCCGTCCACTGTATAGTTCTGATGCAGAGACTGCACAGACACTACACTAATGCGACGATTATTGGGTATTAGCAGTACCCAGCTTTCCCGAGCGGCCACACATGTCAGTACTAACTGGGCTTGCGTTGCTTAACTTCAGTGATCAGACGAGAACTGGTGTGTCCAACGCAATTCGTCACTCCCGTGGACGGGGACCTGGTGGGAAACTGGTGGGAGTGGAGGGGTAGACCCGGCAGACTCGACACTGTCACGGGCGGAGGGGATATGATGATGTTTCATGACGTTTCAAGAAAATGAATAAGTAATTGAATATCACGAATATGTACATACAGTATTGAAATATTTTCTTAAAGAGTTCGACATTTTGCGAGGTGTGAGGGAGGTGAACCCTTTTTGGTACTTCAAATTTGTTTGATTTTTTCCGATGTCGGATAAAGAAGTGAAAGCGGGAAAATGATTGTTGAGGAATGTACAGTGTTTGGTTGACATGTTTTTGTTGAAAAATCTATGGTGTAGTCACCTCTATTCTTGTCCCTTACGCAGTCACAAAGACGTATATCTAAGAGCAGTGTCAACACTTTGGATGTTAAATTTGAAAGGACAAGCATGAAGAAATATGCTATACTCTCCAAACATTAAGAAAACCAGACATGATCTTGGTATGAAATGGCCGCTTTTAAGTATCTTCCTGCTGCCACAGTTGGTAATAATATTGAAACCAAGATACTCTTAAAATCGAGATTTTACTTTATGGTAATGATTATGTAGGCATAAAACCGCCGTCCTTAACTTGAGAGAAACTACTGAGTGTGTGCGTAGAGGTTAAAAGGTTAAGAAATCGATGTCTTTCGTCGAGAAGAAAAGGAAGGAGACTCGTTCACGTTGTGCAACTCTTTTGTGTGATGAGAGTAGGCGGAGAGATGACTTTCTTGTGTGTCTGCATTGAAGAGTTTTGAAAAATTTACTAGACAACTATCGATATTATTTGATCTCCCCTCAGTTTGCTCCTCTTTCCCCCCCCCCACCTTATGTTGGGACAATGGAGTGGTGGGAGGATGATTTCGTGTTTTTTTCTAGAGAAATACTTTGGATGTTATCCAAACTTTAGCCATTATTGGTGGCCACCATGGCCTATTTCCTTGTATATGTGTCCTGACTTCGGCTGTTGTTGTACACTTGCCAAGACAAAGATCCAGGCGGTAACTGGACAGAGGCCAGATTCCTAGGGCGTGTAGTAGTATTATTTGTGTCCAACGGATCTCCGACATATTAGGTTTCGTATGCAGATGAATTTCGATTATGATGGGTATCTACCGGTATCTAACAAATCAACTTGGAAATCTGTCCGGTTGACTTTCGTTATTTTATTCTGTTTTCATGTAGCAAACATGCACTGTATACCTTTGACCATTGTTTCTGTTTTATGCCTGGTTCCGTATACCCACGCGCTAACGCTATTACCGTTGAATCAGACGACACAGCACAAAAAATGGTGACGCCACACTGCTACTTGGGGCACCGCAGAGCAGCTATGCGTCACTGTAGTTGAGTTGACAGATGGCACTTGCTTGAGTTGAGATGACACGTGGCTGGCGGTTGAGCTGTCTGCTTGAAAAATGGCGGAGGATAAACTAAGACATGGCGGCGTGCCATGACTCCAAATAAAGCGCTACGCATAAGGAATTGCGCTGGCGCTCCTTCATAATGCACTAGCACAAAACGTCATCAAAATGTCATCAGTGGCGACGTGATTAGCGTTGAAGTGTGGTGATACGGAACTAGGCATTAGCGGTGAATTATCTAATAATATCGCACATTAAATAACCCCTCCAAACTAATTTACCGTTTGTTGGACACCTCGTTTCACCTCAAAGTCTGTTAATTTTCTTGAGAAATTAAAAAGCAGGGTATTGAACCGGAACGAAACCGAAAACCTAAAACTGGTAAAACCGCTCGAACTGGTCGAAACGAAAACCGGAACCGAACCGAAAAAAAATATCGCCCTTATCCGTTCGAACATGGGTCCGGGAGCCATACGGGCACGAACATGGGGTCCAAAATCATTCTAACCATCAGAAACACACTGTACACGCTGTATATGCTGCATGTACAGCGTGTCCTATTTCACAAGCAGAGTCCTGTGCACAGTGGCGTAGCCAAGGGGTAACCCCCCCCTTGGGCCTCGAATATAGCGAAGCGCTATACACCCTATAGAGTCATATCCCCCTCCCTCAGAAAGTCGTGGTTCACCCTATCGACAGTCATATCCCCCCTTCAGAAAATCCTGGCTATGCTACTGCCTGTGTGATAGGGAAGTTGTACAGGGCAGTGGTTCAGCCAGCTTTGTTATAAGGATCAAAATGCTGAGCAGTGAGGGAGAGCCACGTCAATAGAATGGAAGTAGCCGATTTTTTTGTTTGTTGGAGTTTAAGGTCCCGTCAACTACAAGGTCATTAGAGACCCGTCCACTGTATAGTTCTAATGCATATACTGCACAGACACTACACTAATGCGACGATTATTGGGTATTAGCAGTACCCAGCTTTCCCGAGCGACCACCCATGTCAGTACTAACTGGGCTTGCGTTGCTTAACTTCAGTGATCAGACGAGAACTGGTGTGTCCAACGCAACTCGCCGCTCCCGGAAGTAGCCGAGATGCGAATGCTGCAGTACATGAGTGGGGTGTCACGATCTGACAGAATCCGAAACGATTAAGTTAGCAGTAGCTTAGGAGTGGGAGATGTCACTTAAAAGATGAGAGAGAATGTGATGAGGAGGAACTTATTAGGTCCATTACCAAACTGCGAGTGATTGGGGGGGGGGGGGGCACCAGGGATAGAGAAAGACCAAAATGGCCGTGGGAGCTGGTGGTGCAAAGGGACATGGAGGCATACGGGGTGGAGGCGGACTTTGTGGGGGATAGACGGGAATGGAGGATTAGAACCCGCAGACCCAACCCTGCCTTAGGTGGGATAAGGTTGAGATGTTAATGGATATTTTAAGTATGATGTACTGTATTTTAAAATTATGTTTAATACATATTAATTTTTTTTAAATTAATACTCGGAGTGAAAACGGAAAAACCGTTATTTTTTACTGGAACGAAAACCGTAACAGAACCGATATAATAGGGTGATTGTGCGTACCGATAACGATTCGTCCCATAAGCAGACGAAATTTAAGATGCGCATGCTCCACAAATAAAATGAATTTCTTCGGAGCATGCGTAACGTAAGTGTCGTCTGCTTATGGAGCGAATAGTTATCGGTAACAGTACGCACAATCTCCCTATTTATATGGCATGAACCGAAACCGGAACGAAAAAATTAACGGTTCGATGCCCTGTTAAAAAGCGAACGCCGAAAGAAAATGGTAGATGTTTTAGTCGATAGTCCGGTGAAGAGTGCGTAAATACATTTCATCTACATAAAAAAATTCCTTCAGGCCCTAATACAGTAAAGCCTCTCTATGGATACACTTCTCTAAAGGGTACTCATATCGGTACAAATTCGTCAAACACCGATTTTTCACCCATAGGCTTTATGGGATTACTACAGGGGCGGATCCAGGGGCTAATCAAGCCCCTGTCGTCGGTGGAATTTCCCAACGAACAGTAGACCGATGTACAGTAGAAGCATAGGGGTTGCAGTTTTGGTCGGCACCCGGCTGAGAAAAACCAATGTCCAATAGATCACCCCTGTGTCAATTCAGAGGGACAAGATGGGTACCCGACCCAGCCATAGGCAGGAAAGGATTTAGGAGTTGCTATACCCTTCTTATGAGTACACCCCTCTCATTGGTACACTCAGGCCGGGTCTCGCAGGTGTAACAATTGGAGAGGTTTCACTGTACAACGTTGACTGACATGTTTAAGTGTGAATGTAGTGGTGGTCAGTCATGTTTACAAAATTCCGCTGCCACTTTTTAACAGGTCAAGAAGGGGATGTGATATAAATTGCCCTGAGAGAAAATAAAAGTGGATGTTGTCATCACATTTTTAGAAATGTTATCCATCAGTGTTCAGAGAGATGTTTGAGTGTTTCAGAATGACGTCATCATGAAGAGGCGATAGGCAGGCAGAAGGTTGAGCTATTACTGCTTGTCTAAATGAACTTGCAATGATATTGTAAAGCAGTTATACACCGAAAATTAAACTATTTTTTTCATAATGTTATTTAAACAGATCAGGGGGAGCACTTCAACCCGCCGTGGTGGCGTAGTGGTTAGCTCACTCGGCAACTACGCCAGTAGTTCTAGGTTCGATACTGGACCATGGTGGGTCGGCTTCTTTCGGGCGAGAGAGAAGCCGCGAGTGTGCCTTCTTTCGGATGAGAAGTAAAACCGAGGTCCCGTGTGGGTGTACGATGACGCTTGCACGTAAAAGAACCCTCTCTACTACGCAACGGGTAGATGAGGCAAAAATTTCCAGGTGTAGGAACTCGCCCCCTGGCGTCGGTAGCATTCCCCAACGAACACTGGACCGACGAAAAATAAGCGTGGGGGTGCAGCTTTGGCCGGCAACCGGCTGCAGAAAAAAACTATGTCCAATATATCACCCTGTGTCCATTCAGAGGGACAAATGGGTACCCGACCCTGCCATAGGCGGGAAAAGGGTTAGGAGTTGCTTTTTTTAGGGGGGAGCACTTCAAAAAAGTACACCCCAAATATTTTTAAATATTCAGAATCCCTTAATATAATTATAGCCCGCCGCGGTGGCGTAGTGGTTAGCTCACTCGGCAACTACGCCAGTAGTTCTAGGTTCGATACTGGACCGTCGTGGGTCGGCTTCTTTTGGGCGAGAGAGAAGCCGCGAGTGTGCCTTCTTTCGGATGAGAAGTAAAACCGAGGTCCCGTGTGGGTGTACGATGGCACTTGCACGTAAAAGAACCCTCTCTACTAAGCAACGGGTAGATGAGGCAAAAGTTCCAGGTGTAGAAGCTCGCCCCCTGGCGTCGGTAGCATTCCCCAACGACCACTAGACCGACGATAAATAAGCGTAGGGGTGCAGCTTTGGCCGGCAACCGGCTGCAGAAAAACTATGACCAATATATCACCCTGTGTCCATTCTGAGGGACAAGATGGGTACCCGACCCTGCCATAGGCGGGAAACGGGTTAGGAGTTGCTTTTGCCTTAATATAATTATAGCTAACAATTACAATAGGCCCTCTACTACCCCTTAGACAATGTCCCACCTTCAGTGGTTTAACCAACTGCAGATTGGACTGACAGTATAGAAATAGGAATAGTTATGTAAAAATGCATCACTTGCACCCCAAATGAGGCACTGAGAGGGGAGCAATTACTACATTGCTCCCCCTCTGGATCGACCTCCTCTACAGAGGGATTTAACTTCACTACATACTACCATTTAGATTTTAGATATAGCTTCATCATCATATCCATATCCTGCTTGTGACAGGGTCAGGTCTGTAGGTTCTAGCCTTCCACTCCTGCCTATCTCCCACCAAGTCCCCATCCATCCCACTATGGACAACCTGCTCCCACATCTGCTTTGGTCTCCCCCTAACCCAGGTGCATTCCATCTGCATTCCTGTAATGAACACAGTGTGCTACTCCTCCCCTCCTCTCATTACATGTCTATATCACCTCAATCTACTCTCACTCAATTTTTCCACAATGTTCCCCACCCCAAGCTGCCACTGACATACTCATTCCTAATTCTATTTCATAAGGAAAGGGTTAGGAGTTGCTTTTACATGTATATCCACAAAGCAGAAGTGAGAAATTGGATTTTAAAACCACGTGATTGTTCTTAGCAGTAGGTCATCAGGACTTTAGGGTGTTCCCTTAGGTGGGTCAGTGTGCAGTTCCATGAATATTAATTGGATCCCGATCGCGACAAGTCGTGGCATCTTTCGAGTTCAACGAAGTTCCCTCTAATTTTCTGCCTTGAGTGTCCGCACAACGTATGTGCGGACCTAAACAGCAGCGCACCTTAGACACGTTGTGCACCAGGGTGCACTTTCGTTGACCTTTTTTTTTAGTCACATAAAGAAAAAAAAGCCTTTGCCCCAATGACATTTCCCCCTTCTAGTACTGTAGTTATTTCAGAGGAGGAAGGGGTCGACGAAATGCGTTTTCGAACTGAGTGTCGGGCTCACGATGCCGGACTCCTTACTAAAACACCTACCAAACTCTCAAAACACGTTACTTCAAGGTTGGTTTTTGCTGTGCCCTTAGGACTTCACCTGTTTATTAGGGTGAGCGTGGATCGCTCATTGTTCTAGCTCACTCGCATTTCAGGAGTCTTCGCTCGCTCCTTCTCATGGAATCCACGATGGTCATAGGGGTTAGGCGACCCACTTCCACTTCCAGAGCCACTCCCAGCCTATCCGCCACTGACAAAGAATGTATGATGGGTGTTGTTATCCGTCCCCCTGCAGAACAGGCACTCTGTGGCGTTTGCTCTTCCCATCCTGTGCAGGTACCCTCCTTGATAGTAGGCAGGTGGACATTAAATAACCATCCCGCCTGTGGCGGGGGTCGGGTCTGCGGGTTCTAGCCCTCCACTCCATCTGTTTCCCACTAGGTCCTCGTCCACCTCACACACTGCCATGTCCCTCCGGAAAACCTGTTCCCACGTCTGCTTCGGTCTCTCCCTACCCCGGATGCTGCCGACTACCTGCATTCCTGGAATGCGCCTAACGAGCTCCGCTCCCCCTCTTCTCATAACGTGTCCAGGACATTAAATAACCAATAGAAAGAAATTAAACACTGGTCATCTGTGCGTCAGAAGGAAAATAAACTCGTCATTCCACACGCTAACCCTTTATAAGGAATGACCTGATAGCTGGGCATGTAGTATTACGAGTCTCGAAAGATGAGCCCTCCCTTTTAATGGAATGAGGAGGGGGTCCTGTCATTTAGGGAATCTTTCAAATCCCAATAGCTTTGTGTTTGATTTTATGATGAATAGAGAGGTAGCAGCTTATGTTCAACGTTGCTGTTTAGGGCACTTTGTACGACTTGATTTTAATTAAAAATGACTGTCATTTTCCCTGAAACGCTATTTAACAGGGCGAAGAGACGACGACATTAATTTTAAATGTAAAGGAACATAATTATCGCCATTATCATAATCAGAGACGAAGAGATATTCATTTTTATACCCCTTTTTGAGCTCAAAAAAAAAGAGAAATATATGGGTCGACCCGCCAATAGCAGTGTTTTCAATTTAATCGACTATTTTTCGACTTTTGAAGGTCGAATAATAAAAAGTTTTGGAAGATCCACAAGGGCAGGTGTATTTATAGGTGATTAATAACATCACTAGCAAGCTCATTACTTTATTTTTTTGTTTATTTTTATTGGAGAATCGTGCCAGTCGTGATGAACGCTCGAAATTGAATGGGGAAATAAAAATTCGCATTATGCCTTTATTCCGTACTTTTTTAAATATTCCAAGGCGCATAGAAAGACAAAGGAAGATGCTGGATAGTGTCGTGAGATTTTAATCACGAATGTTACTTTTCTTCCCTATTTTAGTTGAAATTATGTTATAATGCAGTATCTTATGATTAAAGTGATGCGTACCTATTTTTTAATTTGGCAAAATATTAATTAATTAGAAGTTTAATTTCTTAGACGTTGTTATCGTCGTCGTTCACCTTATCAATCTTCATTCTGAGGCAGATGGTAGAAATGCATAAGGCAGTCAAGAAACGTCTCCATGCAATTTTCATCAGTTTGGAGAAGGCCTGTGATAGTGTTCTGAGGTACTAAAGAAATAGGGAGTGGAAGAAGGATCTGTCAGGATAGGGCAGGATATGGATGATGATGATGGTTCCATAGCCTGAGTAGGGGTTCTGTGTATCGTATTCACTGACGATGTAGAAATAGAAAGATCTTAGTGACCCCAAAGCGGACGTAGAGAACGGGCTCAATAATATTAGGACAGCGACAGAAAAGGCGGGTTGCCCCGCCCACTGAGTAGTTCTCATGCAGAGACGGCACAGACACTACGCTAATGCGACGACTTTTGGGTATTAGCAGTACCCAGTTTTCCCAAGCGGCCACCCATGTCAGTACTAGCTGGGGTTGCGCTGCTTAACTTCTGCGATCAGACGAGAACTGGTGTGTCCAACCCAATTCGCCGCTCCCAGAAAGGGGGGGGGGGGGGGGGGGGGCTGATGGTGAACATGAAGAAGACAGAGTATACAGTATAACCTTTCAATTGGGAAGGACAGGGAAATAAGGATGACGTACTCTATGGAGGCGATGTAGTGAAAAATGTTCAGGAATTTAATTACCTAGGTTTAGTGTTTCGGAACAATGGGTGGGGGAGCGGCTTATTGCGTTGGACACAACCAGTTCTCGTCTGATCACTGAAGTTAAGTACCGCAACCCCAGCTAGTACTAACATTGTTGACCGCTTGGGAAAACTGGGTACCGCTAATATCCAGAAATCGTCGCATTAGTGTAGTGTCTGTGCAGTCTCTGAATTAGAATTACGCAGTGGACGGGGCTCTAATGACCTTGTAGTTGAAGGGCCTTAAAACACCAACAAAACAAACAAAAAATCGGAACAATTGGGAAATAGATTCTGATGTGACCCACAGGATCAATGTAGAATGGATGAAATGGGGACATGCAAACGGAGTCTCTCTGAAGGCGACGTTCTACAGGTCAGTGGTTAGACTATATGAATAGGAGTGTTGGGCAGTAAAAACGAGTCATAAAGGCAGAATGCAAGTAGCAGAAATGACTGCATGGGTGCGGTGTGGAGAACAGACAGAACCAGGAATGAGTGCGTTAGGGGTTGTTTGGGAGTGGGCTACATCACGGAAAAGTTGAGCAAGAATGGATTGAGGTGGCATGGTCATGTAATTATTGGTTTATTACAGTTATGCAGGTTATTGGAAACACGCGGGGCAAGGTTGATTGGTTGATTTGTTATTGTTTTAGGGCCCTTCAACTACAGTGGTCATTAGAGTCCCGTCCACTGTATAGTTCCAATGCAGTGTGTACAGACACTACGCTGTTAGGACGATTAGGGTACTTCAACTACAGTAGTCATTAGAGCCCCGTCCACTGCGTAGTTAGAATGTTGAGACAGCACAAACATTACACTAATCGACTTTTGGGTATCAGCGGTACCCAGTGTTTCCAAGCGGCCACCCATGTTAGTACTAACTGGGGTTGCGTTGCTTAACTTCAGTGATCAGGCGAGAAGTGATGTGTCCAACGCAATACAGCCACTTGCCCGGGGCAAGGGAAGACCAAAGTAGACGTGGGAGCGGGTTATACGAGGGGACATGACAATGTGTGTGTGGTTGGTGGGAACTTAGTGTGAGATAGGCAACAGTGGAGGGCCATTACCCACAGAGAATATTGAGACAGGTTCGAATGCAGAAAGTCACGTGAGTGTGTGCATTGGAAATTTCCGATGGCGCATGCGTTGGGCATGTAATGCATTTGGAGTAATGGGTGTATGTCGTTCGTCGTTAACTACTGTGTCAGGAATGGCTAATCTTGCGGATATTAAATTACATTCGTGCACTTTGAAGTTGACAGAACTTGGAAGTTTATATTGACTCCTCGTGTTGAAGGTGTAATCAAATTAATGTCGGCCATTTTCGTACTTCTCTTAGCCCTCTTCCCATTGCAATCTAGCGTAACATGCGTGTCCTGTAGGATAAATAGCTCGTTGAACAGACAGGAGGGAATAGATAAACAGACAACGACTAATCACTCCAAAGTTGTGACAGCTTTTTTTTTTCATCTTCTCTTCACTTAATTTTCGCCATGAAAAGTCCATCACTTGTCCATGGCTAAATGATTTTGGCAATACGATTCATCCCAAATGTTTATGGAGAAGGTTTGCATTTAATGAACGCCTAACAGGTAGGATGTATGCATTACAAGGCCGGCTCGTCCACTGGACTTGAGTGCCCCTCTAGAGACAAATATGTACCGTCTGTCCCCCAGTAGCAAGGAAATACTAGGGTCTGATGGCATGAATACGCTCCTTAATTATCAGACCGTCATTTATCTGATTCAGGTGGGGTTACCTGAACCAGCCTCGGCTGTGGAGGAGGTAGTGCTCGGTGTAGGCTCGATCACTGGGCCATTCATCCTTAGGATGCGAAGTAAAACCGAGATCCTCTGTTGGGTCGTGAGGTTCCGACGATAACTAAGCCTAGGGGTTGCAGCTTTGATCTGCAGCCGACTGCGTCAAATATCGTTAAATATAACACCCTTCACCCATGTGTCCATTCAAATTGTTGTTGTTTGTTGGTGTTTTAGGAGGGCCCTTCAGCTACAAGGTCATTAGAGCCCCGTCCACTGTGTAGTCCTGATGCAGAAACTGCACAGACACTACACTGATGCGACGATTTTTGGATACTAGCGGTGCCCAGTTTTCCCAAGCGGCCATCCATGCCAGTACTAGCTGGGGTTGCGCTCCTTAACTTCAGTGATCAGACGAGAACTGGTGTGTCCAACGCAATTCGCCGCCCCCGTCCATTCAGAGGGTCAAGATGGGTACCCTACCTTCAGGCTTCGAAGATTAAATAACGGATTTGTGACATTCTGCACCTGAACATGACGTGTCGCACGAATTTCAGTTCATATTTTGAAAATGCTTATTAAGTTTCTTCCCTATTGGAGAAAAAATAATAGACCGCGGTAATGGGAGTCGAACCAATATCGTTTCGAGTTAAAGAGGCCAGCTATGTACGAATGTTAGCTGGTTCTTCCTAATGGATTAATGGGTTAAGGGCCGCCTAAGCATTGATCTGGTCTGCCGGTGAGCCGAATTCAACTCGTTTATTGCGTCGCAAGTAACCAATCTACTATCCCTTTTCCCGCCTATGGCATGATCGGGCACCCATTTTATCCTTCTGAATGGACACACGGGTTTGGACAGTGATTTTCCGCAGCCAAAGCTGCAACCCATACGCTTATTTATCATCTCTCTACCGTTCGTTTTTAGGGAATTCCACCGAGGACAGAGGGCGAACCCCTACACCCCCGAATTTTGCTTAATCTACCCGTTATATAGTAGGGAGGGTTCTTTTGCATGAAAATGCCGTCATGCACCACACGAGACTTCGGTTTTTCTTCTCATTCGAAGGAAGGCTCACTCGGAGCATCTCTCTCCCAAAAGAAGGCAACCTACCTCTGTCTATTATGGAACTGAGAACCACTGACTAAGTTCCCAAGAACACTACCCACTGTGCAGGTATTAGAGAGTTAGTGGTGAACGTCGACGATGACGATACGAACGATACGAGGTCAAATGAGGCAAATGCGCAAGCTCAATTGCTGGTCTGCTTTTCGTGAGCATGCACAGTTGCCTCATTTGACCTCGTATCGTTCGTTTCGTCTTCGTCGACGTTCACCACTAACTCTCTATTATCGAACAGGGCCGGTCCGTCCATAGGTTCAAAGTGTGCAAAGAACGCGGGCGGCTGCCCTGATGGGGCGGCCGGCCGCCTTGTTAACTTGTAGACATTAACGAAAGTAAGTGAAAATATTATAGGGGGGGCGCCTCGACATAACTGCACGCGGGCGGCCGAATCTGTAGGATCGGCCCTGTTATCGAAGCATGACGCCACATTTCATAAAATGTGTCGCCGCAATGGTATGACATGGCATGCTATGGTAATAACTGCTGCTGCCGGGGGTGCAATGGACCTCTGGTTGGAAGTGTGTCCCTGGCGGACTATAAGCAGAAAGGATCAACTATAAGTAGAAAGGATCATTCATATAAATTGAAGGATAATAGGGCACAGGCAGACTCATACTACTGATCTTTGTTTACAAAGGGCCATTTGGCAATGGAATAGCCTTGGAGAGGATAAAGTGGAGGGCTTCCTCATAGGAAAGCCCACCATTTCTAGCATTGTGGGGGGGGGCACAATACAGACTATACAATCTGTTGGGTTGGTTGGGCGGTTTTCCCAACAACTGGCCGGCTTAATTCTGCAACCCCTATGCGTATTTATCGTCGGACATCTTAGTTTAGGCACTCCACCGAGTAAGAGAGTGGGTCCTGAGAGCGCCTTCCGTCGGATGCGAAGTGTAGGTGGGGTGTGCGATGCCATTTTCACGTAAAAGAACCCTCTCTACTATGCAAGGTGTAGGAGTTCACTCCGCCCGGCATCGGTGTAGCCGCCAACGAGCTGTAGGCCGACGATAAATAAGCATACGTGTTGCAGCCTTGGTCGGCAGCCGGCTGAGTAACAATACCGTTCAACGGATCGTCCATGTGTCCATCCAGAGGGGCAGAGATGGATACCCGACCCTGCTATAGGCGGGGAAAAGGCAGGTAGTGGCTTGCTTGGAAGCATTGATGCCAAGCTTACTAAATCCATGTCAGTGTTTGATCCTACTGTTCTGTAGTTGTTGTTGTTTGTTGGAGTTTAAGGTCCCGTCAACTACAAGGTCATTAGAGACCCGTCCACTGTATAGTTCTAATGCATATACTGCACAGACACTACACTAATGCGACGATTATTGGGTATTAGCAGTACCCAGCTTTCCCGAGCGACCACCCATGTCAGTACTAACTGGGCTTCGGTTGCTTAACTTCAGTGATCAGACGAGAACTGGTGTGTCCAACGCAACTCACCGCTCCTACTGTTCTGTAAAAGGAATCTAAGACCCCGTAATGCCGGTGGCGGTGGTTGGATCACAGAGGGTACCATCGGCTTGGAATGAGTGGAGGATTTTCGGAAGCTGTGACGCAGTTTGACCATAGTTTACGTTATATACTATAATGCTGACCAACAAAGAGACAATCTGAAAACTTTTATGGGTGACAATTTTGGCCGAGAACAATTAAAGGGGGTCCTTATTGTCCTTTTAATAAACGTCGACTACTAGCGAAACAAGAATAAAATAGACTCATAAAGAGGGGAAAGTGAAAGTGTTTTCGAGTCGAAGGACTGGCCGAACCGCGAAATTATTCCTTAATTAATGTCCACACCAAAAGTGGTGGTCATTGACAGGTCTTAAAAATTGTTATTCGCTCTCTTTCGGTAGTGTGGTGGTAGCACCTTCGTTTAATTGCTGTTGTGTCATTTTACCCGGGCAATTTTGATCCTTTTTTCAATTGGGTTTTTATTGGCCCCTTGCCTGCCGTCTTTACAAGCACAATATACGCATCAGAATAATGGCTACTTCAAATTAATTGATATTAATTTGTTTTTTTGTTGTTGTTGTTGTTTTCCTTATTTGGACATCATGGGCCACTTTAATCGATAGGTCAGTTGGTAAAACACGCTTGCTTTTTGAGGCAAAAGTACCCAGGTTCGCGTCTCTTCCCTCCCCTAATTATCGAGGTCGGTATGAGACAATTCGTCTTTCATCGGAGCCGTGGGGTTCAATACCATTCACCCCTTATCTGTGACAAATGGGCCGCACTTGGAAGCGAAGCTAGGCCATCTGGTCTCCGGGCACCATCGCCAACGTGATGCTGAACGAACGGGCTACTTCGGATATGGTCTCTCACTGTGTAAAATGCATACTACGCCGAAAAGAAGAGTGAGCTGGACTGCAGAACGCTCCTAGCTTACGCTAATATCCTAAGAGCACAAGAAAGGACCTAGCCTGAAGCAACACCAAATGATTCCGGGGCTTTAGTCGGGAATCCGACACTCAGTGCGTAAACCCCCTTCACCCACCCCTCCATTAAATTCATTTGCACTTCACTTGTCAATTAATCCCGGCTCGGTGGCGCAGGAGGTAGTGTGCTCGATTGCTGCTTCAGCGGTCCAGGATCGATACTGAACAGAGGTGGGTTGGCTTCTTTCGGGCAAGAGAGATGCCCCGAATGTGCCTTCCTTCGGATGAGAAGTATAACCGAGGTCCCATATGGTTCACGATGGCATTTGCACGTAAAAGAACCCTCTCTACTTTGCAACGAGTAGGCCTAGATGAGACAAAATTCCCAGATCTAGAAGCTCGCCCCCCTTTGGCGTCGGTGGAGTGCCCCAACGAATAGTAGACCGACGATGAATATGTACTGGGGATCCAGCTTCGGGCGGCAACCGGCTATGTAAAAATACCGCGCAATAAATTGTCCATTCACAGGGACAAACATGGGTACCCGACCCTGTCAGGGAGCGGCAGTTCTCGTCTGATCACTTAAGTTAAGCAACGCAACCCCAGTTAGTACTGACATGGGTGACCGCTTGGGAAAACTGGGCATTCCTAATACCCGAAAATCGTCGCTTTAGTATAGTGTCTGTGCAGTCTGTGCATTAGAACTACGCAGTGGATGGGGTTCTAACGACCTTGTGGTTGAAGGGCCCTAAAACACCGACAAACAAGAGGGAGCGGAAAATTGCGTTGGACACACTAGTTCTCGTCTGATCACTGAAGTTAAGCAACGCAACCTCAGTTAGTACTGACATGGGTGGCCGCTTGGGAAAACTGGGTACCGCTGGTATCCAAAAATCGTCGCATTGTGTAGTGTCTGTGCAGTCTCTGCATCAGAACTACATAGTGGAGGAGGAGCGGCGAATTTCGTTGGACACACCAGTTCTCGTGTGATCGCCAGGCCTGCTGATCACTGAAGTTAAGCAGCGCAACCCCAGTTAGTACTGACATGGGTGGCCGCTTGGGAAAACTGGGTACTGCTAATACCTAAAACTCGTCGCAATTGTATAGTGTCTGTGCAGTCTCTGCGTAAGAACTATGCTGTGCACGAGGCTCTAATGATCTTTGTAGTTGAAGGGCCCTAAAACAGTAACAAACAAACACGGTGGACGGGGCTCTAATGAGGTTGTAGTTGAAGGGCCCTAAAACACCAACAAACAAACAAACACAGTGGACGGGGCTCTAATGAGGTTGTAGTTGAAGGGCCCTAAAACACCAACAAACAACAACAAATGGTGCCAAACGACCGCTTTCAACGCGAGCGCCACGAACAGCGAGGCGAATGACGAATGTGGTGTTTAAACGTTCGTCGAACAACTCGCCTCGCCATTCGCCTCACCTTACTCGCGAACGTGTAAATGCGGTATGAAATTGTGTGTGTGGCCTGTCGGATAGTCTCTTGCGTCAATGAGCAACAATTAATCAAGAGACAAAAATATCTCTTATCGTTACGCTGTTAAAATGATGGTAGAAAGATATTTACTGAACATGTACAAATTCTTTCAAGTTGATTTTAAATTTATTTTGTTATGCTGCTCTAATCCAACCGAGGATATGTGATTTATTAATATTTATAATGCGTTTACGTTTCTATATGAAATGAGTTTGGTAGTGAATACAATTGTGGTTCAAATACATATTTGTTTTTCGAGAGAGAGAGAGAGATAAGTTCGAGGAAGTGCAGAGAGAGATTTTATTTGATACTAGTTAATAAATAATGTATTAAATGTTTTTATTTTTTATTTTTTTTTAATAGTCTGAATACGGCTTAACGGAAGAACAAGTCGCAGGTAAATGATACTCTTTTTTCTTACCTCTTATATTTTTTTTTAGAGACTGTCCACACAATTTGGGATTAAACCAAAAATATCGGAGACGGCATTGAAATTCCTGGAAAGGAAAATTTTATTAAATTTGTGAACATTTATATATTTGCCACATGAGCGAGCACAAAGTTAGGAAGTCGAACATATTCTACAATTGAAATAATCTCGAAATATATTTTATCCATTTTTTTCTATAAGATATAGTCATTTACAAACTCCTATAAAATATGCACAATCGATAAAAATGTTTTATTTCTGAGACATGCTGTGTGTTATTTCCCTAAGACAAAAATGCATCTTTTATATTGAAGTAGATTTAATTTCAGTGGCATCTTTTCAAATAATGACTTATTAGATATTTGCCTCTGAACCCTTTATTTTTCTCGAGACTCACTGCTGCACATCCAAATAAGGTCCTTGAGATTTCGGTCCTTTGTTAAAGATGCCGCCGTCATTTTTTTTTTCTCCTTTTTATGACTAAAGGGCTCCTCCTACTCTTTCTGGTGCTTTAAAAATGTCCTATTGGCATAGAAAATTACATCTGAGAGTAGTTATCTCCCTTTCCCTACTTCTTCTTCTTCTTCTTCTTCTCTTAATGATATTTGTCGCCACCATTTTATTTTATTCATCGGATTTAAGTTTGAATTATTTGTTATTCGACAAATTTAATCGTCTCCATTTTAGATGGCGTTCATGACGCCGCCATTCTACCTCTGTCTTTCTTCTGCCTGCCTGACTTTGCGCTCCTCTCATCTGACAGGCATTTATTTCAACGCCTAGTTTCCGAAGCTTTTCTATCTTCGCTTTACTGGGTCCTTTTTTTT
>JAAFCE010001036.1:45410095-45480724 GCA_013389805.1 Trigoniulus corallinus | reverse complement strand
CTTTCCAGGAATGCGGGTGGTTGGACGCAACCGGGGCAGGGGGAGGCCGAAGCAGACGTGGGAACAGGTTGTCCGTAAGGATATGGTAGTGTGTGGTGCGGACGGGGACCTGGAGGGAGATAGACGGGAGTGGAGGGCTAGAACCCAGCAGACCCGACCCTGCTACAGGCGGGAAAAGGGTATGATTATGATTATTGCGCCCTTATTGTTGCCAAACGTGAACGACGAAGCCATTGATAATTCCATCCTTTTGATTGGATGACAAGCTACTGACGTCATTGTCGGACATGCTGTTCTTTCCATTCTTTGATTTTGAAAGATTGATGTAAATGATAGTGAGAAGTGCGAAGCAAGAGATTGGAAATGATGAGAAAATTGGAATAAAAGGTTAGCTAGATTCGTAGTCCGAAGGGGGTTAGAGATGGGTCATGTAATAATAGCCGAATTTCATTAACGGGCAATAGTGTAGAAAGAAAAATGACGCTTTGATTTCGTGCTACTTCTTTCTTGGTCTAGCGACTCGCACATTCCCCTATTGATATATTGATTAGACCCGAAATAACGGACACCAACTCTTTCATCCGAAATAATTCACATTATTTCACGCCCACTCTATCTCCTTCGCAATTCTACCTCGTATTTGTTAACGTGTATATGAAACGGCATGTCTGGCTTTGCCATTAATCGTATTACTCATTACCAAAAGCAACTCTTAGCGCTTTTCCCGCTTATGGAAGGGTCGGGTACCCATCTTGTCCCTCTGAATGGACACAAGGTCGATATATTGGACAATGTTTTTCCACAGCCGATTGCCGATCAAAGCTGCAACCCCCATGCTTATTTATTGTCGGTCTAGTGTTCGTTGGGACATTCCGCCGACGCCGGGGGGCGAGCTCCTACACCTGAAAACGAGCTCCTACCTCTATATGAATATATGAATATGTAATCCTTTGTGACGGATACCTTGCTGGCGAGATCTTTTCATGCTGGACCCATATGCCCAGATCTCCACCAGCACCCCAGCAACACCTTTGCCTTTCGCACCCATTCCAGCCGCTCCACCCCCGAACCCACCACTCCCAGAACCTCTTCCAATGTGGGGGTTCCCCAACCCCTTCTGCAGTGATCCAGTGCTGGGCAGACCAGAATCACATGCCTGACGTCCTCCACCTGATCCCTGCACAATCCACAGCCCTCCTCTCCACCTGTGATCTTTGCCATCCTCTGTTTCGTCTCCAGTGACCCAGGTCTTGCCCGAAACAGAAGTGAGCTCTCCCACGTATTGTCGTAGATTACCTCCCTCTCTATGTTAAGCTTGTTCCCATACACCCTCAGCGTTTTCTTTGCAGCCCTTCCCTCCATACTCTGTCGCCACTGCCCTAACCCCCATTCCTTCACTTTGCCCTGTATGAGTCTTTGCAGCGTTATTGCCCCCTCCTTGCCCTCCCTGGGGTGCAGTGTTATGCCTATCTTCTTTGACATCGTGTTTACCCTCCTCTCCCAGTTGGTAGATACCCTCATGTTGTTTACCCATGCATTTACCTGCCATACTGGATTTTCCTTCTCTAGTCCCCATATCCTGCATAGCTATACCAACTTACTAATCATTTCCCTCTGTTCAAATGTAGACCTCTACCCGTTACATAGTAGAGAGGGTTCTTTGACGTGGAAATGCCATCGTATACTACACGGGACCTCGGTTTTACTTGTCCGAAAGTAGGCGCAATCGAGGCTTCTTTCTCGCCCAAAAGAAACCAACCCACCTCGGTCCAGTGTCGAACCTAGAACTACTGATGCAGTCACCGATCGTGCTATCCACTGCGCCACCGAGGCGATATCTTCGTATTACTCATCATCCTTTCTCATCAATTGTTTTTTTTCATCTTGCTCACTCAGTTCTTTTTACCGGCGAGTGAAAGAATTGACTCGGTACTCACCCGCATAGGCGGCACGTGGGGCAGGCAAACCTAGGCGGCTGCCTAGGGCGGCAAATTTCATAGGGGCGGCTGATTTCAGAGGTACTTTCTTGCCATGCAGTCTATCGGTTATTTAAAATGTTCACAGTTCTAGAGGTTCCCAAATTTCTCTGATTGGTTGGGCCTTTTCTAAATGTTGATATTGGGACAAATGCCAAGCGCATGAGGGACGCTTGGACTATTTAGAACTGTATTAAATTCAATGGGAGCGGCGGCGATGGATCCACTTGCCTAGGGCGCCTTAAACTCACGAGCCGGCCCTGCTCACCCGGTATGCAAATGGACTGAGTTCAATTCCCAGCAATGAAACCGTAAAAGATATTAGTGTGCTGTGTGCACGATTGTGTGATTTGGTTTCTTTTTTCTTTCAGAATTTAAAGAAGCTTTTATGCTATTTGATAAAGATGAAGACGGGATGATTACAGCTGCTGAATTAGGAGTCGTGATGAGGTCTCTTGGTCAGAGGCCGACGGAACAGGAACTCAGGAACATGGTGCGGGAAGTTGACGTCGATGGTAAGAGCTGTTTTAGTAGCAATATACAGGTCGAAAGATAGAAATGCTTCATTTGCTCGTGCGTCTGTAAGCAGTTTCATTTCTCTGAGACTTCGGAGAGATTCTTCCTCCTCCCCCCCAGGGATATATGCTACTGTCTCCCTTCAATTTTCGCATTATCTAAAATCACAAGTACAGTAGAACCCGGATTAGCTGTGTTTCAAGGGACCCGTTGTTTTGTGGATTCTTAAGCGGGAAGGTCTTTTAAATGGGAAATTGGGCTTTACACATTTGAGCTTTGCATATTAGAGCGACTGATTTGCGCTGGACACACCAGTTCTCATCAGATCACTGAAGTTAAGCAACGCAGCCCACGTTAGTACCATGGATGGTTGGCTTAATATTGGGCGCTGCTAGTTTCTCCTCTCCTACATCCCCCACTCCTACCTCCCTGTCACCCGTGAACGGCCTCCACAAGGTTCGGTCCGTTATGGCTGCTTGGCCGACTCCCCAACCCATTGCATACTAGCATACTATTGAATATGGAGTTGCATTGAATTAATCATCATCATCATACCCTTGAAGCAGGCTTCACAACAGCAACGGGAACGGCAACGTAAAACGTATTTTGTGCAGAGGGGGGGGCGACGGGGATGTCATGTGGTGGAGGTGCGCTCCTATTGGTCAAATGGCTTACGTTTAACGGGAAAGTTGAATTTTTTTCAACTTTCCTGTTGCCATTCTCATTCCCGATGTTATTGTGAAGCGGGCTTAAGGCTGCTTCACAATAGAGAGTTTTGTATTGCCCTCAACCACTAACCATAACGCATTTTAGCAGACGAAAATGCATCTGTGCATGCGTCGCAAAAAGTAAGTGTTTTTTTCTTCCCGGAGCTACGTGAGTAGGGCTTCGTTCACGTTGTATGCAAACCAGATATGGGAATTTCTCGTGCATGCGCGTGCCACATTCTTATATAAAAAAATTGGCGGCGATAAATGTGGGGACCTTCACCAGTAGGTGCCGCCACTGTGCGTGCCCCACTACGTTCGGTTTTCTACCGAATTGCAATTTTCCCATAATCAATACCGTATTTTCTATTTCCGTAACAGGAACACAAAACTCCCTAATAGCAACGGGAATGCAAACAGCAACGGACGGGGAAGTTGACCAAATTTCAACTTTCCCAGTAGACGTAAGCCGTTTGACCAATGGCAGCACACCTCCACTGCATGATGTACCCGTCGCCCCTCCCCCCTACACAAAATACGTTTTCCATTGCTGGTCCCGTTGCTATTGTGAAGCAGCCTTTATCCCGCCTGCAGCAGGATCGGGTCTGTGGGTTCTAGCCCACAGACTTAGGCCAGGTGCACACATCCAATTTTTACTCGAGCGGCTTCGTAATTGTGGCATGAGATACATTAGTTGCAATGGGGGAGTGCACACATACTTACGGCGCCGCTGTGGGCCCGCAAATCGGAGTTGCACCTGAAAATGCCCACAGATCCCTAAGGAACCGCATAATGGCGCCACACCTGCACATCCGATCACGTAGTACTTCTTGGCCTATTGAGTGCTGTACACATCCGTCGATATCAAAAGTGCAGTTTCTTAGTTTTGCGATTTCGTAGGCAAAAAGGGCACGACTTCTGTAATAGTTGCCAAATGTGTACTGGCGACATTTCACCACATGTGTGCATTGGATTGCTGCGGTGTTGCTGCGGCACCCGCACGAGTAAAAATCGGGGGTGTGCACCGGGGCCTTAATGCATTTTATTTCGGGACCTAAAAAATTGGACTTCAAATGTGGGAAATCCTCTTACACGGGAAACGTCTTATCCGGGTTCCACTGTATTTCTAAATAATTTAATTAAGGATGTGCTTTAGGACGAAGCTTCATTACTGCTTAAGCATTGGGCCCAAAAATGGAAAAAAGCACAACTAAATTTCATTAGGAGTCTCTTATCAAATTTAGTTGTTTTTTTCCTGACTGTTTCCTTTTTTTTTTAGAAAAAAAAAGTGTATGCTTTCTTATCATCAATTAAGATATGGAAATGAGTGCTTGGTGATATGCGTTTATTGGCATCAAGTCTTAATTTCGTTAATGTGCCATCATGAATTTGCTTAGTGTATTATTTTGGGGGGTTTGAAGAATTTTGATTCATATAATAATTGACAGTGCACATTTAATAATGTGCATTTTTATACGAGTTAAGGCATGAAGAAAGGAAATTTGGATAAGATGGCGTGTTTTTCTAAAACCTCATTATCCATCTGCCATCGGGGGTTTCTTTTTAACAAAGTGTTTCTTACCATGTTGGGCCTGGAATGACGAATACATTGTGACGTCGACGTTTAATTTAAAAATCACTTATTCAACAAGGTCCCTAATTTGCCTACACGCTGTCGTCGTCATCATCATCATCATTATTTTGTTGACGTTATAAATAATTAAAAGATCTAATCATATCTTAAGTGCGTGAGGCCATACTTCATTTAGATAGTGCATGCACTAGACGTTTTTTGCCGTGCACCGTGAAATAAAAATTCATACTTAGGTATACACTTCACTTAAAGTTGCATTTTTTGTTGGTTGAAAAATTCTAGGCGCCACGTTATTTTAGTGACTTGTCATCTCCGAAACGATTTTCTTTTAAATGACGCCGAAAATTAAGCATTTTCATGGAATTTAATAATTTCCAATATCGAAATTATATAAAGTACTTAGGTTGTTGTTTGTTTGTTGGTGTTTTAGGGCCCTTCAACTCCAAGGTCATTAGAGCCCCGTCTACTGTGTAGTTCTGATGCAGGGACTGCACAGACACTACACTAATGCGACGATTTTTGGATACTAGCGGTACCCAGTTTTCCCAAGCGGCCATCCATGTCAGTACTAACTGGGGTTGCGTTGCTTAACTTCAGTGATCAGACGAGAACTGGTGTGTCCAACGCAATTTGCCGCTCCCTATAAAGTACTTAGGATCAACGTCCCAAAGCAATGGGGAGATTCTCTGATGTGACCCGTAGAATCAATGGCGGATGGTTGAAGTGTAGACAGGCAAGTGGATTCCTGTGTGATAGGGAAGTTCTACAGGGCAGTGGCTAGGCCAGCTATGCTATATGGATCAGAGCAGTGGCGTACCGAGGGGTGGGGGCCGGGGGACAGTGTCCCCGGGTGCAGAAGAACGGGGGCGCAAAATATTATTCACATTAAGTTTAGTGAGTATCAGCCTGACTCCTGTTGCATTGTAGTTATTGTGCAAAAGGTCAGACGCCATGCAATACTATAACCAACAAAGCTTTAATTTACCTGCCAAAAATTTCTATTTTGGTTGTGTAATTACTGGGTTAGTTTCGTGGGTTGGGGAGTAAGCCAAGCAGCCATAACAGGACGAACCCTTATGAGGCTGCCCGCAGGAGATGAGGAGGTAGGTGAAAGGATGAAGGAGAAGGTTAATTTGCAGCACCCAACGTTCTTTACCAACCACCCTTGTTGGTATTGACGTGGGCTTGCGCTGCTTAACTTCATGAATCTCACGGGAACTGGTGTGCCCAACGCAACTTGGCTGCACAATGCGGTGCTGGAACAGTGGGGTAGTCCGGCATCCCCCCCCCACAGACAATTCAGCCAATATTTCCTGCGGGCTTCAGATGCCCGGCTGGGGTGCCCCCAGTCAGAGCATGTTCATTGGACCCGCAGACCCGGCCCTGTCACAGGCGGGATAAGGGTATGATGATGATGATGATTAAGTTTAGCGGGTGCCAGAGAGCGCAGATTTCAGTCTTTGTCCCCGGACGCAGAATAGTCTTGGTACGCCACTCGATCAGAGTGTTGGGCAGTGAGGAAGAGACACGTCGACAGAATGCCAGTAGCTGAGATGCGAATGCTGCGATACATGAGTGGGATGTCGAGAGCTGATAGAATTAGGAATGAATAGGCCTCTATTAGAGGTAGTCTGGGAGTGATTGTGGACATCGCCAAAAAAATGAGGGAATATAGGTTAAGGTGGTATGGACACGTCATGAGAAGAGCAGATGAGCTCGTTAAGTCCATTTCAGGAATGCAGGTGGTCGGAAGCACCCGGGGCACGGGGGGGGGGGGGGGGGAATCGAAGCAGACGTTGGAGCAGGTTGTCCATAAGGATATGGCAGTGTGCAGTGCCGTAACGGGGGTATGAAGCGCCTGTGGCAAGTGGCTAATTTTCGCCTGCCCGTAACTCAATAACATTTTGCGCCCCAAACCCAGTTGCGCCCGTGGCGGCCGCCTTCTTCGCCACGCCCTCGTTACGGCCCTGGCAGTGTGTGCGGTGGATGAGGACTAGAACCCTAGGTGGATGGAGGGTTAGAACCCTAGGTGGATGGAGGGTTAGAACCCGCAGGCAGGAAAAGGTTATGATGATGATGATTATGATGACGACGACGACACCCTATAAATAGGAATAATATACTGGAGTTATTATATTGGAACTGCGATGTGATCTAACTGGTCACTGGCTTCTTACCAAGATAATTTCAACAGAGATGAGATTGCCTTTCTAATTTATTTTGGCGTCACCTCTGTTTGATGTACTTACTATTATGTTCATAATATTATCTTTTCCCTTTCCATATTTACCTAACTAGCAGTACTTTTTATTGAGAAAATGTCCATTTTGCATCTGTGGCCGGGGGACAGGAATAGAATGTGAAAAGATAACAAACTTGAAAGAGCGCCGTAGAACAAATGTTTAACGATTGCGCGCGCAACCGTATCATAGAACGAAGTGACGCTTGAAGTTCTTTTAAATGCTGTTCCATAAACAACAGTTTTTCTGCGACGATAAAGTATTTTTTGTTTTTCTCCAAATACAAGCGAAAAATTGAATATTTATGTTGGTGTTATGACTAAGATAAAATTGATGCATTTTGTCTGATCGTTAAAGAATGGCGAGATGGTAATTATAAAAAAAAATAAGGAACATGTATGAACTGTGACCCCCCCCCCCTCCTTTGCTTGTCAAAAAATCTTAAAAAGTAACGCTGTTTCTGGTTATTTTCGCATTAAGAAAGATTTGCCCGTTGAACGCACATGCAGCTTGACTTTTGGCTGCCAATTTTGCGGTTCTTGTTATCGATCGGTTGGTGTGCGCATTTCAATTTGCGTAGATTATATAACTGCAAAAGAAAACTCAATGTGACACATTACAAATCTTGATCGATTGCTGAAATCGTACGTGGTGTTGGTACGATACGCATAACCGATTAAAAATATCGACTGTAGAAGAAAGCGCCAGTTGTCGAGATGTTGCATTATCGACAAATATACAAGATTTTGCAAATAAATACCCGTTTAAAATCTCTAGGGTGTACAACTGGGATTGACTTTTAAATGTGTTATTCATTATCATCGCTGCTGTTATCGCAAATAAAGATGAATTTTTGTCGTGATCACCTGCATACAGACACAGGGCATGTTTGTTAACTTTTAGCATTTGAATATAACTTAATATCTAAATTAATTACTGTAGTTAGTTGTCTAAATATAACGAATAGTTTTGGTAATTTCAGGCAATGGTACAATTGAATTTAATGAATTTTTACAAATGATGTCTAAGAAAATGAAAGACGCTGACAGCGAAGAGGAATTAAGAGAGGCGTTCAGGTAGAGAGAGAGAGAGAAGAAATAAATGTCTCGAAATCTGACTTTATCAAGCTGCCGTATTAGAGATTAAGAATAAGAGTAATACTAATGGGCTATTTATTTTTTTAAATAGAGTTTTTGATAAAAACGGTGATGGGTTCATAAGTTCATCGGAATTACGGCACGTTATGACTAATTTAGGCGAAAAGTTAACAGATGAAGAAGTAGATGATATGATCAAAGAAGCAGATATTGATGGCGATGGATTGGTCAATTATGAAGGTAGTATTTTCGTTTATCCAAGGTATGATAATTTTATTTTGTAATGACATAAGAGAAGTATAAATTTGTATTTCTTTACAGAATTCGTAACCATTCTTACATCAAAGTGAATTACGAGCTGGTTCTTAATGTCGAAGATTAATGAACTGTAGTCGAAAATTGAGATGTATATTGTTTTCACGAAGCGCAGAATTTCGCTTTCTTCTTGGTGATTTGTATAATTTTGTTTGTTGAGTGATTGAATAATTTTATTGTTTGAATTTTAAAGTTTTTGTCTAAATGAAATTGATAGAAAAAAGTAAGTGATTATTTATTTCCTAATGTGTGATGTTTTCTTTGTATTTTGAATATAATGTTTATAAGAGAATGGGATATTACTGTTTGGCAGTTGAATGAAAACCAACCACATTACGCTGCTAATGCGTTTGCAGGTCTGATGTGGAATGCAACCCAGTTGTTTTCAATTTGATGTCCAATAAGGAGTTTCAGACTCGTTATTTTATTAATGGACAAAAATCCGTGTTGATATAAATATCGTACAAAATCCCTGCAGTAATTAACCATAGCTTAGTGTAGTACTTAGTTACTTTAAATCGAACTTTCAGTTATCATTAGTACCGTTGTTGTGTTTGAAAAAAGTATCACATAAACATCTCGATGGGATTCATTTTATTGGACGTTAATAGGCGTGTGTATGTAGTCTCACATTATTTTCCTACCAACTGCATAATTTGGGAGTTTTAAGTGTTTCGTTTCTGAAATCCGGTGTTTTTAAAATAGTTGTATAACACCGACTTATTGACTTGGCATATGCAAGTGATGTGATATATCGATGATGTGCTGAATGAATTTTTAGCATAACCAGGACAATTTTATAGCGAAATATTACTGAACTTTAGCTTGTACTGGTTAATACTTTTTTCATAAACATTCGATTATTAGTGATAGTAATCGGCTGTTTTATCAATAAGTTAACCTTAATAAGTGCAGTAACATTTCATACCTTAAAATTTGACATCATTAAATTTATTTTATACATAAAGATATCGTTATTATTTTATAATCTCTTACATTTCTATTTTTTAAAAGTCTCATATCTACTTGATGTTTTTTTATATTTAAATTTTCACTTTTTTTGTTCGATTTTTATTTCAGTATTTTTAATAAATTCTAAACTATATTATAATGTCATTTGAGCTAAACACACATTTAAAATATAGATAATATTTAATTTTAATTTTGTTGTTTTTTTTTCTGCAGAGTTTTCGATGTTGACAATTTGTAGCAAATGATGCAGAATGAAGTAATAGCACTGTATAGCAGTGTGGAAGTTATCATGTCCTTGCATTTAAAAACAGTGAATTAAATAGCAGTTGGCTTGTTGCTCGAATGCAGCAGGCGGCAATAAGAAAATAAAGGAGATAGGTGCCTTCTTTTAAATCTGAGGGCAGTAGTGGTGATGATAAATTTTAATTGAACCTGACAGGTAGTAGAAACGTTACTATTTGTATACTGTTAGTAAAATTTCAGTCTCGCATACAAATAGGGTCTTGTAGGAGAGTTTATGCTATGTTTATGGTATGAATATTGTTTTTAAGAAAATTCTAGATATATAACTATTACATAGATAATTATTTATTGAATATAATATCTTACTAACAATCCCTTAATACTGAACATGGTACGGATGTGTACACTTGAAAAGGGACCTTTTCTCCGTAAGCATTTCAATGAGATGAGAGAAAGGTCACTTTTATGAAGAGTTGTAATATTGACTCTGATGAAAGAGCAAAACATCGCATCATCATTTGATTACGCAGATTGGTGCATTAGGTATCTACTACATATAAAAGTGTACACCTGTATATGTCAAGTGGTATCTTTAATAATTGCAGCTTCTGAGAAGCTTTCAACATAATAATTCTACCTAATGCAATTATAATCACTGTAATGAAACGTTTTGTTGATTAGTTAGTTAATCATTACATTGAAGAAAATTTTATTCACATGTTTTACTAATTATTACAAATTTTCCTTCATTGAAAAATTTTATCTCGAAATAACCTGTTTTCTTATTTCATGTCAATTATAGCTATTTTGTTTTACCTAATCTTATATTTCTATATATTTTCTTAAATGAATTATTTATTATTATCATTTTTCATGTGAAATATTCATTTCATTTCAGAATGTAATATTTATTATGGAAAATATTTCTTGCATTTCTTTTTAAATCAACTCTGATTTTCAAATTTATAAAATGGATGCACTGTTTAAGGCAGCTGAGCATAATTTTTGCACATGAATTTCAAAGTTTGATATCAGTTTGTAAAAAAAATATTGCATTCAGATTTGAAAGTATAATATTTAAACTTACGTGCACTAAATTTTTAATCTGGATATTTTTATATCACTTGATATACTCAAAACAATGTTATTTACAGAGCACTTTCAAAACACACACACACACGTACACAAATTCACCAGTACACTCACATAGTTATTTTAAGCTTCGCTAGATAATCTATTTCTATTTAATAGCAAATAATTATTGTCAACTAATGTCAATCAACAATTTAAAATTTTATTTTTAAAAATGAATCGTTATTTCTGCTGATGTTTCACCTTACTCCAACGTTACTCATCTCACAATGGTGTATATATATATTAATATTGAATTTTAAAAATTGCAAAACTTTTTTCGTTTTCCAGAATATCTGTGAAATCTTATTTATGACGTGTCTTCTTTGAACTTATTTCTTCAGCTAAATAATGTCGGTGAGACTTTCTCGTTTATAATTCTTAAGAAGGGGGATATAAGCACCAATTCAGACTTCGGGTAGAAAGTGTAGCCTTACGAATGGTACCACATTCAACCCATTTCTTACCTCTACTATAGAAACGAACATTTAACATTAAAACTTAAAATGATTTTTTTCCTATTTCAAACATATTTAAATTCAAAATAATTTTTTCTTTACAGTAGAAGATAATCTTGTCAGCAATTTGTCGTAAAATTAAATATTTTTAATAGTAATATCAATTATATTTTTCCATTTTAGATTCAATATGTGAAAATTATGAAATACACACACTGAATCTTATTCCCACGTAATGACATTACTTAACCCCTCCGATGTGAAGAAGGTTCATCAATGTGTTACAGGTTTGTTAAATTAAACAGAAACAGTTCAATATTTCAAGACAAAATAATTACTGTAATTAATTATAGTAGTTAACAAATGTGTTGTTGTAACCTAACGTTGTGTAATAGAGTGAAATGATGCGTGAACCACTTCTCGTGTCAGTTTGGCATCTTTGAACATTCTCGATCCTGTGTATGGGTCACTTAATTCTTACTTTTTACTCCTGCTAACCCGTTTACTAAACCCTTTCCTCCCTCTTCACTTTACTAACCACATCCACAAACTACGTCTTGACCCCTCTTCCTTACATCTCTCTCTCTCAATATTTTGTTTATAACACCTGTGATCGATGTCAGTTTAGCACACATACACACTACTTACTACTAACCTCTAGTTAACCATCACTAACTAAAATATATCAAATTATGTATCCTATAATTGTACACATCTATATATAAAATATATCTATAATATATAATCATAAATTTATGTCACATTCAACAGATTTTGCGAAAGCGAGTGATCGTTTTATTATTTTGGTTCCTACGAAAGCACTTTGATCTCTAAATTATTCCAGCTTCCGAATTGACAGGTAAAGGAATTTTTAAGTTCAGGTATTTAAAATATATTTAAATTATAAATGAAAAAAGAAATTAGTCAATAATCGGATGAGGAACGCTGATAATATAATCGTATATATTTGTTGTAGTATTAATCGCTGACTAAAATTTTAAACTAAGACATATATATCTATATCTGAAGTAGTTTTCTTAGTTGTGATATACAGGTATTGTTAAAGTAATTATGTAGAAAAAAAAATTAATATTGTTTTCTTGGCAGATAAAATTAATCACATCCTGCTTATTACAAGAGGATTGCAATATAAAATAATTATAAATTTATATTGATATGGCAGCAAAAGACAACTTTCTTTTTCTAAATATTTTGATGAACATTAAATCCGCGCGCTTCAATGAAGGTAGTGAACACAAACATTTCACGTAATTTGATTGCGGATTACACTGAAAGGTAAATATATTATAAACAATATTAATAACTTAATTATAGAATTAATACTGATCAATATTGTATAGTAGAAACCTGGGGATAATAACAATGTGAGAAATTGCGCAGTACATTTAACAAATTTCAATATCGAAATTAAATTTTGTTTTTCCTCAATAAAAACAAAATGAAATGAGATTCATAATCCGAGATGCTGAAGTTTTTCACGCATCTACACGCACACGCACGTCTTTGATGGTTTTGCTCCTTTTCAGGTGCGTGACAAATTGATGCAGGTAACATTTTATTAATAATTTCACATGTGTCACACAAAAACCTATTCTTCCGAGTGAAATAGGTAGCAGCAGCTGATAAATGCTTAGGCCTCCACTAAAAAGAAGTTTGTCCGTTTAAGTGCCTTGTGCATTGGTTAATCTGACAATTTTCTGACACAAAAATTGGTAATTAAAAACGTGAAAGACAAAGCTTTGATGTTAGTTATTATAACTATTTTAAAACACAAATTAAAACTAATTTCTTTCTCATGGGTTACCTTTAGGTGTAAATTTTAAGCAGTTTTTCGTTCGTTGAGAACGAAATAATTAAAGATGAGATTTATTGTTAATATAATTATAATCCTTATCAGAGAGAGTCTTTATTTTTGATTTTTTTTACCAAATTTAGGCTGCTTAATTATGAAATTCTTTGATTAATTAATAAACGTTTGACATTCTTCTTTTATTAAAGAGTTAAGAAATTTTTACTGCAATGGAGATGAGATTCTACTCAGGTAAAAGTATTTTAAGCTGCATTTTGTAGTCTTTCCATCCCCGACGCAAACACACATACAAAAATTAAATTTAAAAAAAAATATCACCAAATTTATACAGCGTGTAGTCTTCCAGATTCTGACCTGTTCCTGTCCTGTCTTGTCCCCTCTCTTTCAGTTAGCCCGTTCTACCTTTGAAAATATCTTAGAATGCACAAGGTGATTCATTTTCTTAGTTTAAAGCAAAACGTACGTCAGATAATATATGTCTAAAAATCCCAACACATCTAGACAGCAGTGCATATTAAATGTATTATAACCAATTATAATTTTAATTTGTTTATATATTTGTTATAAAAAAAAGTATTTATTAAATGCATAATCATTGTATGGTGTTGGATATCATCAAAATGTTTTAACGCCAAAAAATGTGTGATCTTGCTGTTTGTATTATTAAAAGTCACTGATCAAAGATAAAGACTGAGATAACTGATGTGAAATAAAAAAGCAATATTTGCTGAATGATTTTCTGTTGCTAATATGACTTTTATGGTGAAGTATGCTAGCCACTTGTCTGGTGTGCAGGTGGCTGGAGTTCAATTCCTCAGCTGTGGAGGGAGCGGCGAATTGCGTTGGACACACCAGTTCTCGTCTGATCACTGAAGTTAAGCACCGCAAGCCCAGTTAAACTGACATGGGTGGTCGCTCGGGAAAGCCGAGTACTGCTAATACCCAATAATCGTCGCATTAGTGTAGTGTCTGTGCAGTCTCTGCAGGGAGCGGCGAGTTGCGTTGGACACACCAGTTCTCGTCTGATCACTGAAGTTAAGCAACGCAAGCCCAGTTAGTACTGACATGGGCGGTCGCTCAGGAAAGCTGGGTACTGCTAATACCCAATAATCGTCGCATTAGTGTAGTGTCTGTGCAGTCTATGCATTAGAACTATACAGTGGACGGGTCTCTAATGACCTCGTAATAAACTCCAACAAACAACAACAATCAGCTGTGGATCCAAAAGCAACTCCTATTCTTTTTCCCTGCCTGTGGCAGAGTTTGGTACCCATGTTGTCCTCTGAATGAATTTTTGTTTTGTTGGTGTTTTAGGGCCCTTCATCTACAAGGTCATTGGCCCGCCGCGGCGGCGTAGTGGTTAGCACAGTCTACAACTGCGTTAGTAGTTTTAGGCTCGATACTGGACCGAGGTGGGTCGGCTTCTCTCGGGCGAGAGACAGAGGACGTGAGTGTGCCATCCTTCGAGTGAGAAGTAAAACCGAGGTCACGTGTGGGTGTACGATGCCACTTGCACGTAAAAGAACCCTCTCTACTACGCAACGGGTAGATGAGGCAGAATTTCCAGGTGTAGGAGCTCGCCCCTTGGCTTCTGTAGCATTCCCCAACGAACACTAGACCGACGATAAATAAGCGTAGGGTGGCAGCTATGGCCGGCAACCGGCTGCAGAAAAAACTATGACCAATATATCGCCCTGTGTCCATTCAGAGGGACAAGATGGGTACCGGACTCTGCCATAGGCGGGAAAAGGGTTAGGAGTTGCTTTGGAATTGCATCTACAAGGTCATTAGAGCCCCGTCCACTGCATAGTTCTTCTAATACATCGTTTCCCAAACTGTGTAGATCTGTAATTATCCGCGGAACGCAGCTGAAGTGGGTCGCGCCTCCAAAAAACTTTAAGAAGCACTGTTCTAATGCAAAGACTCCACAGACACTACACTAACGACAATTTTTGGGCATTAGCTGTGCCCAGTTTTCCCAAGCGGCCACCCTACCAGGGGTTGCGTTAGAGGAGCGGTGAATTTCGTTGGACACACCAGTTCTCGTCTGATCACTGAAGTTAAGAAGTGCAACCCCAGTTAGTACTGACATGGGTGGCCGCTTGGGAAAACTGGGGGCTGCTAATACCCAATAATCGTTGCATTAGTGTAGTGTCTGTGCAGTCTCTGCATAAGAACTATGCTGTGGACGGGGCTCTAATGACCTTGTAGTTGAAGGGCCCTAAAACACCAACAAAGGGTTGCGTTGCTTAACTTCAGTGATCAGACGAGAACTGATGTGTCCAACGCAATACGCCGCTCTCACTGAATAGACATAGGGGTGATATTTTGGACGGTATTTTTAAGCACTGGCTGCCGATCAAAGCTGGCACCCCAATGTTTAGTAATCGTCGGTCTACTATTTGTTGCGGCACTCCATCGACACCAAGGGCGAGCTCCTAATCTCGAAATTTTTGCCTCATCAACCAAAGGAGTCTACATGGTATACCCGCTACATAGTAGAGAGGGTTCTTTTACCTTTCAAATGCCATCGTAAACCCCACGGGACCTCGATTTTACTTCTCATCCGCGCACTCGCTCTCGCACACGGTGCCTCTGTCTCGCCCGAAAGTCGGGAGCGGCGAGTTGCATTGGACACACCAGTTCTCGTCTGATCACTGAAGTTAAGCAACGCAAGCCCAGTTAGTACTGACATGGGTGGTCGCTCGGGAAAGCTGGGTACTGCTAATACCCAATAATCGTCGCATTAGTGTACTGTCTGTGCAGTATATGCATTAGAACTATACAGTGGACGGGTCTCTAATGACCTCGTAGTTGACGGGACCTTAAACTCCAACAAACAAAAAAAAATCGCCCGAAATCGCCCACCCCTGTCCAGTATCAAACCTGGAACCACTGACGTCGTAATTGAGGACGCTACCTCCTGCTCTACCGAGGCGGATCAATGCTACTGTAGGCTACATCATCATTTTCTCCCTGCATATGGCAGGGTCGAGTGCCCATTGTGACACGAGCGATCTGTTGGATAGTATTTTATGCAGCTGGTTGCCGGTCTAATACTTCAGTTCCTATGCTTATTTGTTGTCGGCCTGCATTTCTTCATTGGGACGCTTTTCCTCTACCGACGTAATGGGGTGAGCTGAGCTCCTACAGTAGGATATAGAGAGGGTTTTTTTATGTGCAGGTGACATCGTACGCACCACACGAAACCACGGCTTTACTTCTCATTCGACGACGGAAATGCGCACTGGGCCTCTCTCCCTCCTCTCTCCCGCATAACTGCGTCAGTAGGTTTTGGTTCGAAACTGGACCAAGGTGGGTTGACTTTATTCAGGCGAGAGAGAAGCCCTGAGTGCGCCTTCTTTCGGATGAGAAGTAAAGCCTAGGTCCCGTGTGGTGTACGATGGCATTTGCATGTGAAAGAACCCTCTCTATTGCGGAACGGGTAGAGGAAGCAAAATTTCCAGGTGTTAGAGCTCGCCCCCCTGGCTTCGGTGGAATGTCCCAATGAACAGTAGAAAGACGATAAATAGCATAGGGGGTTGCAGCTTTGGTCGGCAACCGGCTTTGGCAAAGCACTGTCCAATAGATCGCCCTTATGTCCATTCAGAGAGACAAGATATGTACTCGACCCTGCCATAGGCGGGAACAGTGGTGAGAACAGTAATATTCATGCCCATGGGTTCAGCCAGTCCCTCCTAGGAAGGCAGAACCGACTGAACTACTTGTCTGACGTCAATTATGTATGGGTATTCGAAGTGGGTTTACATTTCATGAATCCCGCGGCACAGTGATTGAGAATCGCTGGAATAGAACTTGAAACCATAGTACTCATCAGTGAAGCACGCAAAGCAGCATAGTAATTATACTGTAGTTCCCTATAGGGTACGCGGCCGTGCAATGAATTGCGCGGGTGAATTGACCACGCGCCATCATCATCATCATACCCTTATCCCGTCTATGGCAGGGGCGTGTCTGCGCTCTCATCCACCCAGCACGCAACCATTTTCCTCCGCACAACCTGCTCCCACGTCCGCTTTGGTCTTCACCTGCTCCTGGTGCTAAACAACCACCTGCTGTCCCATAATGTACCGAATAAGCTCCTCCTCCCTCTTGGCACCACATGCCCATACCACCTCAACCTATTTACTCTCATTATAATACGAATATTAGAAACTACTGTACTGTATAACTATGTTTACATGGAAAGGAGAATCAGTTATCAGGTGGTGGAAGTTGCCTACCAAAGCAGATGAATTCAGGCAGGAGGTTCTCAACCAGGTTGACTGGGATTGGGATGGATCAGCTAATGCCATGTTGGACAGGGTTGCTAGGAAAATTAGGAGATGTGGGGAGGCTCTGTTAGGTGTAGGTAGAATAGGAGGCACTCACCAAGGCAGGCAGACTTGGTGGTGGAATGAGGAGGTGGAAGCTGCCATCAAACTAAAGAAGGAGGCTTTCCATAGGTGGAGAGAGGTAGGGGATCAGGTTTATAAGAGAGACTATGTTCAGGCAAGGAAGAACGCCAGGAGGACCATTGCCCTGGCCAAGTACCAGAAGCATGAGGCTCTATATGAAAAGTTGGGGACAAGGGAAGGAGAGAATGCAGTCTTTAGACTGGCCAGGACCAGGGATAGGACTAGTAAGGATGTTACCAGGGCCATAACGGTAAAGGATACCAAGGGTAGGGTCCTTTTTCAACCAGCAGAGGTGATCAAAAGGTGGGAGGAATACTACCACAGTCTCTTAAATGCAGACTCTGGTGCATTGGCCACAGGCAGAACCCCACTCACACCACAAGCTGTGGACAGGGTGAGTGAGGCAGAAATAGTCAGAGCCCTTCAGAAGATGAAAGGTCAGAAAGCAGTAGGTCCTGATAAGATCCCCATGGATGTCTGGCACACCTTGGGCCCCACGGGAATTACATGGCTAGGGAAGCTCTTCAATAAGTTAGCAAAGGGGGACAGGATGCCTTCTGCATGGCGAGAGAGTTGGATAGTACCACTGTTCAAAGGCAAAGGTGACGCCCAGGACTGTGGAAACTATAGGGGCATAAAGCTGATGAGCCATTCTATGAAGCTGTGGGAGCGAGTCATAGAACGTCGCCTCCGGGACTTAACTAGTGTCCGGGGAAATCAGTTTGGGTTTATGCCAGGTAGGTCCACAATGGAGCCAATCTTCATTCTCCGACAGATGATTGAGAAGCATAGAGCAGCAAGGAAGGACCTTCATGCAATATTCGTTGACCTGGAGAAGGCATATGATAGTGTTCCCAGACAGTTAGTGTGGGGTGTTTTAAGAAAGAAAGGCGTGGATGAGGGCCATATTAGGATAGTGCAGGATATGTATGATGGTTCTATCACTAGGGTGAGAACAGCATGGGGAAACACTGCAAGCTTCAAAGTGGAGGTTGGTGTGCATCAAGGGTCAGCTCTTAGCCCATACCTATTTACCCTAGTAATGGATGAGCTACTGACGGGAATAGGGGAGTGGGCCCCCCAGTGCCTGGTATTTGCAGATGATGTGGGAAGGCTTGAGGAGTCCAAGGAAGATGCACAAAAGGGCCTACAAGACATGAAAGAAGCAATGGAAGAAGGGGGCCTTAATGTGAACATGAAGAAAACTGAGTACCTAGCTTTCAATTTTAGCGGCCAGGGGCAAGGAGGTGAAATTCGCTGTGGGGGAGAGGAGATTCCAGTGGTGCAAGAGTTTCGCTATCTGGGATCAGTTTTCCAGGGCAATGGGGAAATAGATTCTGATGTGACCCGTAGGATTAATGCAGGGTGGCTGAAATGGAGACAGGCAAGTGGGGTCCTGTGTGATCGTCGGATCCCAATAAAGTTGAAGGGCAAGGTTTACAAAACCGTTGTCAGGCCTGCTATGCTGTATGGGTCAGAGTGCTGGGCAGTTAGGAAGGACCATGAAAGGCAAATGCAAGTGGCCGAGATGCGAATGCTGCGCTACATGTGTGGGGTGTCTAGATCCGACCGAGTCAGAAATGATTACGTTAGAGGTAGCTTGGGGGTGGGGGACATTGCGGAAAAGATGAGAGAGAATCGGTTGAGGTGGTATGGGCATGTGATGAGGAGGGGAGAGGAGGAGCTAATTAGGTCCATTGTAGGACTGCGGGTGGTTGGGGGCACCAGAGGTAGAGGGAGACCAAAGCGAACGTGGGAGCAGGTGGTGCTGGCGGACATGGAGGTGTGCGGGGTGGAGAGGGACCTGGTGGACAACAGGCGGGAGTGGAGGATTAGAACCCGCAGACCCGACCCTGCCTCAGGCGGGAGAAGGGTGAGATGATGATGATGATGATGTACTGTATAACTATGGTTGGGCAGTGAAGAAAAGCCATGTAAATAGAATGCAAGTAGCCGAGGTGCGAATGCTGCGGTACACGTGTGGCGTGTCGAGAGCAGATAGAATTAGGAATGCGTACATTAGAGGTAGCCTGGGGGTGGTGGACATGGCCGAAAAGATGAGGGAGAATAGGCTGTGGTGGTGAGGACACGTTAAGAGAAGAGGGGAAGAGGAACTCGTTAGGTGCATCGCAGGGATGCAGATGGTTGACAGCATCCAGGGTAGGGGGAGACCGGGTCTACGTCAATTTGGCGCATGACAATTTAGCGCAGTCAATTTGGCGTATGACAATTTGGTGCATATATAATTTGGCGTACATACCGTTCTCTTGGGTGCCCAAATTTGTTCAAAATTGCAATGGTCATAACAACATATTTCAACAGTCATTGCAAGGTAATAGAACAATGAATGCCTACCATAACTGTGTTATAGGGCCCTAATGACCTTTGAAGTCGATGGACCCTAAAACACAAACAAACCCAACTGTGTTATACGGGACCGTTGCAATGACTGTTATGACCACGCGGGGATCTAGGATGGGGTTTTGGGGTTGCAACCCATCCCATGCACATATAAACTTATATTTGCATAATAAGTGAGGTTTAGCTCAAACCCCCCCCCCCCCCCTGTATTAGCTAAACTCTTCCCCGACGAAAATCCTGGATCTGCCACTGGTTATGACAGTTGCAATTTTGAACACATGTGTGCACCCAAGAGATCGGTATGTACGCCAAATTGTCGTACGCCAAATTTTCCGTACGCCAAATTGTCATACGCCGAATGTGTATGTACGCCAAATTGACAACGCCAAATTGCCATACGCCAAATTGTCATGCGCCAAATTGACGTGATCCCGAGGAGACCAAAGCAGACGTGGGAACAGGTTGTCCGGAGGGACATGGCAGTGTGCGGGGTGGACGGGGACCTGGTGGGAGACAGACGGGAGTGGAGGGCTAGAACCCGCAGACCCGACCCCGCCACAGGCGGGACAAGGGTATGAAGATGATGACTGTATTGTATAAATATGACTGAGCGATGGTAACCTGAGACCAATGAAGTGAAGCCAATTTTGCTACACACCAGGTGGCGCTGAAGTTTTACAGTAAAAGAAAATGGCGTGCTTGATGTGAAGCTGTGTTACGATCAGAGATTTACATGTATTATATTTACAAAAATTACCTTATTGGAAAATATCCGATAGTTGATAACCACAGGCGGTCGACCCTTTTTGGTAAAAATGACTTCTCTTTGCATGGGGCACCATTGGCCCACAGGGAATCAGGCTTTCCCCGATGGGTCATCGTCATCTGAGGGTCAAGTTTTAAAAATATTTAAACTTTTAATGGTTTTGGGATTTTTTGTAGCTGTTTTTTTTTACTTATTGACTCTATAGTCAATAGTGTTTTTCGGATGATGCCATAAATTCACTTTCCGTCTTGGTTGAGAAGTAAGCAACAGGTGTAAAGAGACGAAATTCTCAGGTGTAAGCACCACTAAAAACACTATGCGTCACTCACGACTATGTTGCCTGTACTAACTGAACAAGTGGGTATTTGACCCTTCAAAGACTGACAGACGTGGAAGTGTTTGGTCTACACAACCTGAAGACGTGCTGGTAATACCACTTTCATTGTTTTTCTCTCATTTCTCTTTTCCACCAAAAGCAAAAGCAACTCCTAACCTTTTTCCCGCCTATAGCAGGGTCGGGTACCCATCTTGTCCCTCTGAATGGACATAGGACTATATATTGGTCATAGTTTTTTCTGCAGCCGGTTGCCGGCCAAAGATGCACCCCTACGCTTATTTATCGTTGGTCTAGTGTTCGTTGGGGAAGGCTACCGACGCCAGGGGGCTCACTCCTACCCCTGGAAATTTCTGCCTCATCTACCGGTTGCATGGTAGTGAGGGTTCTTTTACGTGCAAGAGCCATCGTACACCCACACGGGACCTCAGTTTTACTTCTCATCCGAAAGAAGGCACATTCGCGGCCTCTCTCTCGCCCGAAAGAAACCGACCCACCTCGGTCCAGTATCAAACCTAGAACTACTGACCCAGTTGCCGAGCGGGCTAACCACTACACCACCGCGGCGGGTCATTTCTCTTTTCAACGAAAGTAAAAAATGTGCTTCATTCAAATACAGAATCATAAGGCTAGGCGTGCACTGGCAACTCTACAGTCTCTGTGATTAAATACTCTTGTCCAGGGATGTTAAAACGGTGACTCGCGGGCGCATGCGGTCCTTAAAGTGTAGAGCTGCGGCCCGCGCAATCGATACCACGTAGTATACATATGCGGCCTGTCACTCAGGTGTAACGAGAGGGAGGCAGTGGCCCCGAGTGCAGTTCCAAAGGGGGCGCCATGGGCCCTACGGCCCTCATGACAACTTGTTCTAGCTGCCTGAAAGTTGCCCGCTGCTCTGCCAAGCGCCCACTGCCAACTAAATACAGTATAGTGAAACCTCGCTATCGGTTCACCTCTCACAAAGGTCAACTTTTTTAAAGAAGGGAAAATTCCCTTGTACATGTATATACTGTATTTAGGTTACCCCCTAATCGGCTCACCCCTCTGATGGGTCCACTTTTGTATATCTCGAAGGGTGGCCTATGTATTCATTAGGTTTCGTCGAAACTGCATGCGTTTGTGGCTTTTTTTAAGAAGGAATGCAGTGCATAACATTTTGTGTCTATCCATTGATTAGCAGAAAACTTATAGACGGACAATCATCATCATACCCATACCCCGCCTGTGGCAGGGTCGGGTCTGCGGGTCCACTGAACATGCTCTTGACTAGCGGCACCCCAGCCAGGGGCCTGGAACCGGCAGAGGGGGCTGGATTCCTGGAACCTGGAATGGGATGGTTTGTCTGTGGAGGATGCCGACCTACCTCACTTGTTCCTCGTTAGTTCCACTAGGGGAATGCGGGTGATTAGAAGACCAAAACAGACGTGGGAGCAGGTAGTACCTAAGGATATGGTAATGTGTGGGGTGGACGGGGACCTGGTGGGAAATAGGCGGGATTGGAGGGCAAGAACCCGCAGACGGGATAACGAGGTGACCCCCCCCCACCGGTCGCAATTGGACCGACCCCACCCCTCGACGTGTCGGAACTGTCTAGTCAGCACGGCGCGGCCCAGAGACGTCTCCATGCACGACAAGACGTCACCTCACAGAGGAGCCTACATCGACCAGGACCAATTATGATGTTCCAGGTGGGTCTTCCCCGTTTAGTCGCCTTTTATGACATACACTGGGGGAAGGTGCTTGTGCCTAGTCTACCCCGGGCACACTGAAGTGGAGCTTGGTACGGGTAGGATGCGAGGATTTATATCTGGCCAAGAGCCGTCTCTGCCCGCACCGGTGGCGCAGTGGCTAGCGTGCTCGGTAACTGCGTCACTAGTTGGGAGCGACTAATTGCGTTGGACACACCAGTTCTCGTCTGATCACTGAAGTTAAGCAACGCAACCCCATCTAGTACGGACATGGGTGGCCGCTTGGGAAAACTGGGTATTGCTAGTACCCAAAAATCGTCGCATTAGTGTAGTGTCTGTGCACTCTCTATATAAGAACTATGCTGTGGACGGGGCTCTAATGACCTTGTAGTTGAAGGGCCCTAAAACACCAACAAACCAAATGCGTCACTAGTTCTAGGTTCGATACTGGACCGAGGTGGGTTGGCTTCTTTAGAGTGCGAGAGAGGCCCCGAGCGCCTTCCTTTGGATGACAAGTATGTAAAATCGAGGTCCCGAGTGGTGTACGATGGCATTTTCGCCTCAAAGAACCCTCTCTACTACACAACGGGTAAATGAGGCAAAATTTTCAGGTGTAGGAGCTCGCCACCGGGCGTTCGTGGAATTCCCCAACGAACAGTACCTTAACGATAAATAAACATACTGTAGATGTTGCAGCTTTGGTCAGCAACCGGCTGCAGAGAAAACACTGTCCAATATATCACCCTTGTGCCCATTCAGAGAGACAAGATCGGTACCCGACCTTGCCATAGGCGGGGAAAAGGTTAGGAGTTGCTTTTGGTTTCAGAATTAGGTAGGCAGCCGGCTGCGTAAAAATATCGTGCAATAGATTGCCCGTGTTTCTTCTTCCAATGGGAAAAGAGTTAACTGTGTACTTTTTAGTAACTTTCCCCAGGCCTTTGTTTTTGTCCGACAATGTGATGCGTCACCTGGTATTTGAAAAGGGCGCTCAGGAGTTTTGTCATTTCGCAACTAGATGTCGCTGGTCGTCGTTAATGGCTTTAGAACGCTGATATTAGTTTTTTTATAGGAATTTATAGGCTTAGGTTTGTACATAGAAATGTTGAAAGAATGCGTTTAATTTAACAATGCCCTACATTAGAAATGTTTTGTCATTATAAAATACACGAGTCTGAAAGTCTCTAACTAAGTTCATTTCAACAATTTCAAACATTCATGTATATAATTTCCTTCCCCGACATCCGAGTTCGTGGCTCCATTTAGCTCTCACTTGGACGACTCGCTACGGCTGAAGACGAAACAGATGCGTTAGGTTTGGCATTGTTGGTGGTTGTGGTGTTTGTGTGCGATTCAGATGTCGTAGAAAACTCTATATATATATCTAGTATATCGAACATGGTAAGATATAATTTATTATGTCATTGCGTGTATACACTTGTTCCTTATTTTTTGAGCAGAAGCATCATGATAATATTCATGTTGTGACGAGTGTCGAATATACAGTGAGAGCAGTATATTGCAGCCATTAGGGTACGCCATGAATTGCAAATAAGGTCACAATTTGCTCGACGTCAGAGTCACATGTTGCGCGGGTTTATTTGGATGTTTATCTACGCTGCTAAATAGTATCAAACGCCATTCATTATTTAAAACACTTTTTTTCTTGTCATCTGTTTAGGTATCTCTATCATGTCTAACTTGAAAGTAGAACAAGCACGTAAACTGTCTATACCACGACTCCCGCCCAGTGAAAGATTTCGTTCATCCAGTGTGACGTCGTCGAGCCTTGGATCAAGTTCTCTATGGTTTGGTCATCGAAAGTCGTCTGCTAATAAATCAGATGCAAATTCAGACTTGTCATCCTGTACTATGACGAATCCTTCTTATGTGAAGCAGCAAGAGAAACATCATGGAAGTGGATCGGGTTCTTCCAATGTGTCTAAACGACGGCACAGTAGTTTTGGCGGTGGCGATTCTGGAAAATATACCAGTTCAGGTCAATTTAAACGTAGAAAGAAAGAAAGTGGAATAATTCCACCTACCAAATTTCTTTTGGGTGGTAACATTAACGATCCTTTAAATTTAAATGGCTTAAACGACGGAGAAATTGGACGCGTTATTAACCAAGTTACTCCACAAACTTCTCCAATGCCAGTTCCAAGGCATCACACTAAAGTAGAAGTCTTGATACCACCAAATATTAATGATCCACTAAATCTAAATGCAGGTGAAGATGACGCCGAGTTAGAATTGAATCTCGTATCACCTAAATTGAAGAAAAGAAGTCGAAAAAAGAAGAAAAGCACTTCCATAGAAGCAGCTGCTGAAAATGTGGATGTGAAGGACAAAAGTGGCGATGATCACGGCGATGTGCAAGACGTCACTCTGTCAGCGCCTGAATCATCAGCAGAAATCTGTAATAACAATAGTAACACGAAATCAAATTCAGTGGTAAAACCGTCAACCTTGGCTATTCAACAATCAATTCAATCGCAACAACTACGTCCAAAGAAACCAGATAAAATTGTATCCCCTGTCATTCCACAGCCAAGATCTAGGAAGCGTCGACCCAGTGGTCATACCAAAAGCAACTTGCAAGAACCTGAATGTGATAATGCTAGCCATGCTGAAAGGTCCCAACCATCATCAACGAAACCTCGGCATGATGGCTCACGCTTTCGTTATGGGAATTTTGATAGGTATTACGGTTATCGTAATCCGAAACTTGGACAAGATCATCGTTTACTTTGTTTTAAAAAAGAGTGGTTCAAAGGAAAAGATATCTTGGACATTGGTTGCAACTCTGGTATTATCACTCTTAGCATAGCCAGGGACTTTTCGCCTAAGAAGATTATTGGATTGGATATTGATTATAAACTTGTAAAATTGGCCAAGAAAAATGTATTTCATTATTTGAGGGATGATGACAAAGATTGTGGTAATAGGTTTCCTGTCTCATTACCAATCTGCCGTGGTCCAATAACAACAGCGGCTGTACTGAAAGGTGATGCCTCACCAAAATTTCCAAACAACACATTCTTTTTACAGGTTTGTCTTAATCTTCACCTTATTTTCAGGAGACAAATACTGTATATAAATGAACTATATTGTTTGCCTTTTTTTTCAGGCAAATTATGTGTTGGAGTCAGATGACCTCTTAGAAATCCAGCGACCAGAATTTGATGTCATTTTGTGTCTCAGTTTAACAAAATGGGTTCATTTGAATTGGGGAGATGAAGGACTGAAAAGGTTGTTTAAGAGGATGTATAAGCAGTTAAGACCAGGAGGGAAGATGATTCTTGAAGCCCAGGCATTTTCTTCGTATGGCAGAAGGAAGAAGATAGTGGTAAATCACTTAGTTGTTCAGAAAATTTATTGAAGTGGCAAGATATTCATACAAATAATCGTGTTATTTTTTTTATTATCCTATAGCCCGCGATGCTAGAAAATTATCTCAATATTAAATTAAAACCTGAAAATTTTAATGATTATCTCTTATCCAAAGAAGTTGGTTTCAGCAAATGTGAAGTGATTGGAACTCCATTCAATTTATCAAAGGGTAACATAGCAAGAAGTGACTCACGATTTTTCTAGTAAGCAATAGAGTCTATTATAATAATAAACTATTGTTGTTTCTTTTCTTGCAGGCTTTCGTCGTCCTATTCAGTTATTTACAAAAAGTGATGCAAGTCCATCGAATAGTCCTGTTGAACGTAGTGACATGTAATTCACGTCATGTCTGCTTAGAAGAAGATAAAATTTGTTGCCTTGGAAATCGCCACAGACTGAAACGTGAGAATGAAACGCTTGAAAGTTTAATACTATTAGCTCTCGTTTAAATTGTGCATAAATTTTTCAATGAAACTGTTTTCTATTTTCGTCTTTCAAAATAATGTACTCCATCGTCATCTTTATACGTATTGGGAATATGTTACGCGGGGTTTTTTTTTTGAAAAACAAATTTGAGAAAAATGATTATAAGAATGAGAACGTTAATTTGTATAGAGGTACTACCCCTTCCCAAAACGTTTTACTTACAAGTTTTTTTGTTTGAAACGTCAGTTCTAATATACCTTATTACAGTGGTGGCCAACAAGTCGATCGCGAAGCCAATTTTGGTCGGTCGCTCGCGATGTGTTGGCTTAAGACTCGCCTCGGTGGCTTAGTGGTTCAGTAGTTCTAGGTCTGCGTCGGTGGTTCTAGGTTCTAGGACCGAGGTGGGTCCAGTATCGCAGTACTCCGCAACCGGTGTGCCTTGAGCTGATACAGGTGTGACACAGCCAAATAAGATAATTTTCTAACTAAATAATATTTCAATAGATTCGATAGATCAAACACAATAACGAGAATACTTGCAATGAAATATTTACGTTTTAGCCTTCTAAAATTTATTGTAAAATTTGTTTGTTAAATTAATATCTATATCAGTGGCATAGCTGGAGATCTTGTTGCTCTGGATGGTGAAAATGTGAAGCCCTAAAGCTGAAATTTAAATTAAGAGTTCATGTTGTTCAGGGTGGTGAAAAATTTGATGCTCCAAAGCTGACATTTTTTTGCACCTCCTCAAGGAACAAAAAAGGAAACTACCATAGTTTGGTCGCCCCTAAATAGCTGGCGCTTGGAGTGGGACGCGACCCACACCCTAGCTATGCCATTGCTATATATTTTAGCTCTTGATGTTCCATCAATTCTAGGAAGAACTTTGGTGTGCCGTAGGTGTGAAAAGGTTGCGGAGCACTGCAGTATCGAACCTACCCCTCCCCACTTTGACTACGCCTATGACAACAAGTCGATCGCGACACATTTTTAACATGCACCAAGTTGCGTTGGACACACCAGTTCTCGTGAGATCACTGAAGTTAAGCAACGCAAACCCACGTTAGTACCAACATGGGTGGTTGGTAGAGAACGTTGGGTGCTGCAAATTTCCCCTATCCTACATCCTGTACACCTACCTCCTCATCTCCCGCGAGCAGCCTCCTAAGGGTTCGGCCTGTTATGGCTGCTTGGCCTACTCCCCAACCCGTTAGTGTAACATAGAAAGATAAAAAGTAGATCTTATGTACACAAAAGTTGGCCACCGCTGCCTTATTAGATAGGTATTTATTTTTATTCCTCATGTACTGGTGTGTACAAGCGTTGGGATAGAAAAGAAAATTTTAATCGTTATTGTTTCATCATACGTGAAAGAGGATGACCCAAAAATATATTAAAATCTGACAGGATTTTTCTTGATTTCACATGATGTCAATTTATCATATCTGTTGTCATACAAATTGGCTCGGTAACTTCATCACAGCACCATTGTATCTATAAATAGTTTACTAGCTATTAAAGTTTTTAATGTAAATGTTCGGTGTATTGCTGTGTTAATTAGTAATTGTAAAGACATTTGTCATTCGGATGTATAGTATATTGTTGTTTTTCGTAATAGGGTGTACACGACCCATCTCGGTAGTGCAGGAGGTAACGTCCTCGATTACTGTGTCAGGTTTCAGGTTCGATACTGGATCGAGTTGGATTTGGCATCTTCCAGGCGAGAGAGGCCCCGAGTGCGCCTTCCTTCGGATGAGAAATGAAAACCGAAGTCGTACGATGGCATTTGCACGTAAAAGAACCCTCTCTACTATGCAATGGGTAGATGGGGAAAATTTCCAGCTCGATCCTCTTGACGTGGAGTGCCTCAACGGACAGCAGACCGGCGATAAATAAGCATAGGGATTGCTGCTTTAGTCGGCAGCCGGCTGCGGAAATCACCGTCCAATATATCACCCATGGGTCCATCCAGAGGGACAAGATGGGTACCCGACCCTGCCATAGGCAGGAAAAGGTTTAGGAGGTGCTTCGCTTTGTTGTAATAGGATTAATGCATGTTTTAGGCCGTTTATTGGTCCTAAAATCGCTTCTGGGAAATGTAACCGTCTCATGAAGTGGAAACATTTGTTTGTACAGCATACTTTATTAGTTGAATTAATATGGTGTTTTATGGATTTGATGTACGAGGTGTTGTCCATGGGTTTACGAGTGTCCTCCTTTATCTCTACTCCGCTTTTGTTGCCAGTTTCTGTTCTCCTAAACTCGTTTTTTCTTTTCTACTACGAAAAAGGACTTGGTAATGAAGTTAAACTGTCAAATAGTCACTGCAACACCATTTTGAATTTCGACGATTATCAAAGTGGAGAACGCTTCACAACGCATGCGCAAACTTTTATCACGTGATAGCCTACTTCATGTTTTTCATTCTTGGCATTATAAAAAGAGTGTAAAAACCATCTAAGTGTTTATTTACGTTTCCTTTCCCTGGCTTCTGCTCACATGAATGTATATGATAAAAGCGCGTAATCTTAAATTTCATTGAGACTTTCAGGTATGTTATTAAAATACTAAAGTTTTTGTGATATGAAAGAGACGTAGGAAAATGTTTTACAAAATACGGTTAAATAGCATCACCATATTCGCGCACTGATCATTGGAAAAGAAAGATGACCTCTCGAGGAAGAAGTGAAACAGAAAAATTAAAAACTAATTTACAAGATCAGCTAAGTCGTCTGGTAGCGCAATTAAATGATTTGGAGGAATGCAGGTATATAGTATAGATTTTATATGAATGTAATATAGCTGTTAGCGAAAGCTATAATATACCCGTCTTTTCAGAGCTGACCTTGACCCAGAGGAGTATGAGGAAACTAAACAAGAGACATTGGAACAGATGAAAGAATTTAATAAGTCTCTTACAGATATGAAGTTGGGAAACATGACGTTAGTTGATGACTTAAGTGCCCTACAATTGGTGAGCTAAAGACATTGAACTTGATTACAGTCAGCCATATTTAAAATATTTTGATTTAACTCTGTTAGGCAATTCAAGCTGCAATCAGCAATGCTTTTAAAACTCCAGAAGTTATATGCATGTTTGCCAAGAAACAGCCAGGTGAACTTCGTCTGAGATTGTCCCAAGTAAGCAGTTCTGGACGTTAATATATTTTTACCTTACGTAATATAGCAAACCTACCTCACTACGCAGAAAGCAGTTTGTTTATTAGTTTCCGATATCTTCCATAATTCCTTCATTTTTATTTCCACGTCGGCTCACCTTGGTAGCTCGGAGATAGGGTGGTTAACTGTTGAATCCGTGGTTGCAGGTTCTAGTTTTTCGGGTGAGAGAGTCATGGCCCTGTTAGACATGTACGATGTTACTTTGATGTAAGAAAGTTTTTACAAGGAGTAAACTAAACGTGTAGATTACCATAATTTCTAAGTATTAGAGCAGTCGAGCATATAGACCTAACTCATGGGGAACGGCTTATTGCGTTGGACCCACCAGTTCTCGTCTGATCATTGAAGTTAAGCAACGTAACCCCGGCTAACGCTAACGTGGGTGGCCGCTTGGGAATGGCCTTGTAGTTGCGGTGCCTCTGACTTTGCCATAGGTCGGAGAAAGGTTAATTAAATAAGGTGAATTAGACTTGTTTAGGCTGGCTGGCTGGCTGGGGATGTGATGAGGAGGGGAGAGGAAGAGCTTATTAGGTTCATTGTGGGCCTGCAGGTAATTGGGGGGACCAGAGGTAGAGGAAGACCAAACAGACGTTGGAGCAGGTGATCCAAAGGGACATGGTGGCATGCGGAGTGGAGGATTAGAACCCGCAGACCCGACTCTGCCCCAGGCGGGAGAAGGGTGAGATGATGATGATAGGGGTGGGGTGCGATATTGTAGAATTTGTCCACTCCTTAATTGCATGTGCCACTTACCATTGAGGCTGATGCACTATTGCGACGTTAAATTTATTGCCCATTAACTTTAAATACAGGATGTAAAGACGAACGTATGAATTATTAGCTGATTAATTCAAGCATTTCTTCAGTTAGAAAGAGATCAAAAAATTGGAAAAATACCAGCAGATATTTTTAATCAACAAAAGGTAGAAATATTGACGGCTTTAAAGAAACTGAATGAAGAATTGACTCCAACAGAAATTGAATATTTGCAACAACATTCAAATGCGTCGATGAAGGAATTTGAAAGAATAACGGAGGACTTGGGTAAAGTTTGATTCTATTAGTGGCTATAATGTGACATATATAACTAGTTGTTTTTTTTAATTTTCAATATATTTAGCATCTACCAACAAGATTCTTGCAATGGCAGGGGATGACATCCATAAAGTGAAAGGCGATAATTAAACATTAAAAATGTTGCTCATTTTATTTCATTTCATATTTATGAAATTGCTTTATTTTTAATTATTTTAATTTCTCTCCGCATTACTTATAAAAATTTCTGAAGTAATAATTGCGAGGAAAAACAATAAATCTATTGAAAGTTGTGTTTTATTTCCATGTTATCATTCAGAATACGACAAACAAAACACAATTTCACGAGTACTTTATTTCGATCCAGTCGACAATAAGGCCAATAATCCTCCAGCCATCCCTACTGAAAAGGTATAATTCCTATAAAATAGTTAAGGATTTCATAAATTTAAACAACGGCTGTCACGTCATTCATATCTGTTCAGTGTAAAGGATACAAAGATGGAGTGAAAGAAGGTAAAATGTAGAATGAAGCGAGAATAACCAACATCAAAAATAAAGCGTTGTTGTAGAAAATGGAAAATGTTGTTGCTTCGTAGTCTGCGACCTCATTCTTCTTCCACAGTACCCTAAGTGATATAAAACACTACTATAAAGACAAGAATTAGAAATTGTGATATTTTCATGCTGTAAAATGCTTACCTTTCATCTTTCTCCTTTTTCGGCATCTTCTTATCGTCTGCCAAAGTCTTCATAACCTCTCTCGAAACGGCATCTTCTCGTTTCAGGGCAATTCTAAACGATAAATCAGAGCCAATTAAACAAAACTCAAATGTAGGTTGGACAAGCGACTAGCCAGCCCCACAACTGCAGGAGTTTGGAAAAGACAGGCAACTCATTTAAGACGATATATAGTATAGAGGACGAATCGCAAAGGGGACTCATTGAGAGCCGTTGTCATTTCTATCAATGTATCCTGTATTTATGAACTGTGGGGTAGGCCGGCATCCCCCTGCGGGTTCCAGACGCCTGGCTGGGGCGACCCCAGTCAGAGCATGTTCAGGAAGCTTAGGGGCCAATCTTAGATTAGGAACGTGGAATGTATGCAGATGGTCGGTAGCACCCGGGGCAAGGGGAGACCGAAGCAGACGTGGGAACAGTTCAGGCAGTCGTGTCAGTGTGAGGGGTGAACGGGGACCTTGTGGGAGACAGACGGGAGTTGAGTTAGAACCCTCAGACCCGACCCTGCCACAGGCGGGATAAGGATATGATGATGATGTATCCTGTATTTATGAACAGCAACTTAAAACCTGACGGCTACGTAACAGTTACTGTAACATTTCCAATTGCCTGCCTCAATACTCACTTGTGCTTCAAGACGAACTTCACATTTTTGTAAGCAAACGCTATTAACCAAGTGTTTAATAACGTCATTGCCAACAATATAATTGCTGTATGATATAAATCCATTTGATGAATTCTCCAAAACAGCCCTAGGAAAAAAATGAAATGTGTTTGAAGTTCATTAGCCGAGGCACGGCATGCACTGCATCATATTAGTATTGCTGACATTTTAAAATAAATCATAATTACATGTTGGAATGGCTGAAACTATAAATGCATTGCCATAGAAAAGAGCCGACGACTTTGTCGATACATTTCGACTAAAATCCTGTAAAAGTAAATCTTCATCTTTAGTAAAATTCTTCTTGCTAGAACCCATTTTAACCAAGCGATATTTTAACGACACGTCGAAAGCTTTCTAGTAGTGGATGGAAGTCAGGCCAAGTCAAAAATTTATTAGGTTCTGTGCTCATTACGACGCATTTGATACAGAATGTTGTGAATAACAACGTACCATAGTAATTTTGGAAATTTGCACCTCATTCTAGGTGGTTTCTATCCTAGTGCAGTGTTGCGGCTGCTGCAAACGCCCTCTGTGGTCAAGCATCGATGTGTCATAGGCTCTACGTGAATTCTCCGCAAGTTTTGAGTGCGCGCCGCTGGTATTCTGTTACTGTGCGGAGTTTATGTGTTGCTCGTGAACGTTTTTAGTGTAGATGGATTTGCTCGGGAAAAATATGAATTATTATTTTTCGTAGAAATAACATTTGTGGGATATTCTATACTAAAGTTGCAGTTGAAGATTTCAGAAGATAATTCTATAAAGGTGAGTGTATTCGAATTTCTGCATATAGAACCTTAGCGGTATGCTAATGATATGGCCGCCTTAAGCAGTTTTCAAATCCAGTTTCGCGTGTTGATTAGGATGAGTTCAGTTGGACATCTACTATAGGCTTATAACAATAGAGGTTTTACTAGAAAAGTTCAAAAACTTAGTTGAAGGGGAAAAAAATTGCGCGCTGAAGGGATTGGTTGACTGTTGGGGTGAGGCCCATTTGATGTTTGTGGTTAAGCTCTTGCTCACCTAGCTGTTGTTTTTTAGGTGCAGTGGTCATACTCACTGACGTTTCCTTTGGCCAACTTCATATTTTGTTCAGTGCAATCAATTTGATTCTTGACAGGTGTAAGGAAATAAAATCCAATATGAATGTAGAAAGGTAATATCAAGTTTGTTTGAGCGGTCCTTCATCGGACATCATCGAGGATAGTTCCACTTTATAATGATAATTTATGCAAGGTACACAATAATAATTCATATTGTTTTCATGTGCTCCTACAACGGAATGCACACGTTTTTTGAGTACCTCAGAAACGCCTCCCTATTTTTGAGAATTTAAAAAATACTGACGACATAAGTATTTCTATCATGTATGCATGAATACGATTAGCAAGTTTTGCAATATTTATCTGAGAGGTAGAAATACTATGGCGCCTGGGAATATCTACTAGTCCCTGGTCTTCCATTGCCTTTTTTTCCCTCGCCGGGTCCCCGCCTTCTCCACACAGGGTCCTACTGTGCTCCCATGTTTTCTTTAGCCTACCTCTACCCCTTTTGTTTCCTATAACCTGCATTCCTGTGATGGACCTACCTAGATACTCTTACCAAACTTACCCTCTTCTCGTCGTGTATAAAGAGGCTTGTGTCCCTTCACGCGGACCCTAGATCTCTTCGTCTTTTGTAGAAAGGCTCCGCTTTATATATCCAAATTCTCCTGTCTTTTCAGTTACGGAGGGGAGACAGCCAACTCCACCACATGCAGGCCTCATAAGCTTTCATTAAAATTAGCATTGAATTAAAGAAATCCCAGTAATAAACTCCTAGTCCCTCTCCTGCAGTATCGATACCTGTGTACTGTGGGCACATTAGATCAGCGGGTTTCGCTGCATATTACTCTTTATACAATTTATCATCTTGCCAAGGCCGATTCGGCCTTAGGGATAATTAAACAATTCTTAAAAGTATGAGCCAAGTGTACGTCCCACACGTAGTTACATTTTGCTCATAAATTTTAGCAAGAGTTTCTTGAGATCTTCTTAATAATTATTTGTATTGGATTCTGTTTTCCGCGACCTGGCCTTCAATGATTGTTAACAGAAAGTATAAATATGTAACTAAAAGCGTATTTATTTGCAGTCGACTGTATAACAAATAATACTATTGATTTTTCATTATGTAGTCAATTTCTTCCTGAAAATATTTTCCATTGGATACAATTGCGTTGTTTGAAAACTTATTCAAGGATAATTTATGTCTGGCATGTTCAAGCAGCATCTGCTGCTAAACCTCTTTTGAGTGGCATAAGCCCTCTTGTGTTATACCGTACTATAGTTTATCTTCCGGGTTTATTTTCATCCTAATCTGTTTAATGATCTTACTGGTTTTGTTATGTTGCAAAAAGATTTTTAATGGTAATCTGAGCCTGTTGTGGAAACTTTCATTCATTCTGAAATACAGAAATGGGGTAACTCAGAATGTCTGTCGATGTCTTTTTTGGCCTGTGTCATCTTCAAAATTTGACAGGGCGTTAAAAGATGAGTAACCAAATGTTTTGAGTATGTTACACGTAGCAATTGTTAACGTGATATCTCAAGTCAAGTAAGTATGTAGCCGGATTGCAGTGTTTACGATCTGATTGCGAAAAAGTCAACAATAAATTGAAGATTAAGCAATGGTGTACTGACCTCTGTGTGGGGGATTTGTATGTAATGTGCTCCGCTTTCAAAGAGGGAAGAAAAATTTGTTGTTTCGAGCACATTATTCGAAGCCCTACTCGAAAGTCTTTTTTTTTTTAAAAAAAAAAGGAAAAAGTCCTTACGTGTAGTTGTTAGCACTGTATTAGTTTTAGGATTATTCGAAGAGACAACTATAAAAATTGGACAGGTTAAGACCTCCTGTTGATCTTTAAAGTCATTTTGTGGTGACCGTTGTGTATTCCTCCTTTCTCATACCAAACCACTTCATTGAAAACTAGGAATGCGACCATTTGGCACAAAACTGAAGTTATTCTTTGTTGTTGTTGGTCAGTGCCATGCTATGTGCTTAAAGTCCATGGTTGGCATACGGTGCGACAAAGGAAATTTCACAGCAAATTTATTGTATTCTCGTTTTACCAATGGTGACTGACTGTAGTGTAGTAGTACATTTTTGCCTATAACCTCAATCTGTGACTAAATCCCCCACCATAACTCGTTTTTTTATTTCTTTAGAAACAGGATGACTTTGAGTAGCAGTTATGCAAGTGAATTATTCATTCGTGGCGACGGTTTTTAGTCTGATTCACCTGTAAGAAAGAGTGAGTTTTGTGCTTTATTCTGTAAAAGAGTTGATTGTCTCAACTGGTGTGTAAAAAACAGTTAATATATATTTTTTTCATCTTGTCTCCCTTTCTATTTTTCCCATCTCTTGTTGGCATTTTTAATAGGAAGTTTGTCGCCATTCACAGTGTCTAGATATTAGCTGTCGTTTCAAAAGTTGTATTTTATTAATACGCCATTTAGTTTAATGTAGTTTGTTGTAAACACAGTATTAATTTTCATTCTTTGTTTTTGTAATAGCTGTGTTGTCATCAATTTTACCAATCAATTGATGCATTTTGAGTTTAGTTGGTCACTTTCCTCCCTTTCCCTGCAGTTTATTTATCTGGCCAAATGTGAATGTCCTCAAATGTCTTAATTGTCCAAGTGGACTGATTGCAGACTGCGATAACTGTAATGGTAATTGTAATTACTACGTTAGATATACAATAAAGAATTCAACAGTTTTCATGGCTGTTTATTGAAGTTTGTTGTGGGAGAGCGGGGAATTGCGTTGGACACACCAGTTCTCGCCTGATCACTGAAGTTAAGCAGCGCAACCCCAGCTAGTACTGACATGGGCGGCCGTTTGGGAAAACTGGGTACTGCTAATATCCAAAAATCGTTGCATTCGTGTAGTGTCTGTGCAGTCTCTACATAAGAACTATGCTGTGGACGGGGCTTTAATGACCTTTGCAGTTGAAGGGCCCTAAAACACCAACAAACAACAAAACAACATTGAAGTTTGTTAATGCGAACACGTATCATGGTGGTCATACAAGTATTGGTTCGAGTTCTGATTTCCCTAAGTGTTGATCCACAAATTAACCTTGTTTTTCAGTGTTGAATGAATATTATTGTTTTGGCTTTTGTGCTCACTTGTATTAGATTAAATATCATCAGTAGTGTTTGCTGATTGTGTGTTGGGACTTGAGTAGGGGGTGAGGGTTACTCTTGGTTGCATCGTCTCAAGTTGTGTCCTACATCATTGATTAACCAATGTCGAAAGTAATAACTTTGTGTTGAGACTAATATGAGTAGTTGACACTTCCTCTTGTTGGTCCTCTCCGTTTAAATTAATTTCAAGGCAAATGCAGTGCTGCTGATGCGGAAATTGTGGTGGCCTTTGTCAAGACTGATTTGCGTGTATCATCAGATAGTACAGCAAAATATTTGTAAGTAACTATGAAGTGGTCCGCAAGTGAATTGTTTTTGTGTTACAATAGTTTGAAGAAGCGCAAAGTACTGGTATTATTTATTCTACGTATATAGCTGCTGGATAGTTGTGGTTAAATGAGATTTTGAGCAGGTTGAAATGTTTTGTAAAAAGACTCGGTAGCAATGAACTTGATATTGTTACCTGGCATGTTGGTGCTTGGTGTTTTGCATGCCTCTTCGGAGAAATAGGTTTATGTCTGGTGCAGTGCATCTCTATGTGTGATTTTTAAACTTTTGAATTATCGTCCGGCATTGATATATATTGCTTTCCCCTTTACTACTTAAGTTCTGTAGTTACTTTTAAGATGTATGACCTTGTCTGCAAATAACCAAAAGAGGTTACCTAGAGATCTTTACTTTTTTCTTCTTCTTCTTCTTCTCAAACAATTGGCACTATCTCATATAATCGTGTCAACGATTTTTATAGCTTGTTATGGTAATAAATAGATGGATCGGTTTGATGTAAAGGAAATTCTGTTTAACTTTTTTTTTCGGAGTTTTATTTAATGTGACTAGTTTATTTAAGAGTAGTTGTTTTATTGTGTTAATTTTACCATTGGCATGACTGGTTGAGAGCATCGTTCGTGTATTTATTGCATCTGTAATACGTTTGACATTATTTTTATGCTGTTGAAGTGTGGTACCTTGCTTTTAGTCAAATTATTTTTTATTGCATCTTGTTTGGCACTCATTTCCAGACATTCAATTGATTATTTGTTTTACATTTATAGGTATCTCGCTACTGATGTTATAAAATTTCTGGCAACTGCCGTGTAAAACCGAGAATATGGCGAAAGAACCTAACGAGAATGAGTCTTGGTTAGATGACAACAAACATGACCCTAAAGTGCAGCCCAAAGGCAGCAAACTAGACTATATGAATTCCAAGGGCTTTTCTACAAGGAGTGTGATAGTGTTGGTAGCTTTGTTAATTGTAATTTTAATCCTTATAATTATAGTGATTGTTTTGGCAACTTTACCGTGCGATAACGGATCAGTGTCAGATCGGCCGTTATGCAACGTTCCAGGGTGTTATCAGGTGTCGGGTCAAGTTCTGCAGCAGCTAAATGTAAGCGTTGATCCGTGCAAAGATTTCTTTGAATTTGCTTGTGGTGGTTGGTTGCAAGACAATCCGATTGCATCTCACTATGGAGAGGTCAGCGTGCTGAAGAATGCGGAACGTCAGTTTCTTCATCAAAGTCGCCAAATTGTGGAGACGTTACCTTATACTGAGCAATCTCGTTCGCTTCTTTGGAAGCTGAAATCGTTTTATCATTCTTGCATGGACCTGGATAGTATTGATAGTGCAGGAGATACGTTTCTTAAGAGACATATCGAACAATTAAAAGGCTGGAAACCAATTCAGACATGGAATACGTATAGTTGGGATTGGGAGAAAGTCCTACGAGATCTTCATGTGGAGTATGGAGTATTTCCTTTTTTCAAAATCAGCGTTAGGCCAGATGATGTCAATCCCATCCGAAATGTGATTCAGGTGAGACACTCCGTATTATTGATATTATAGTCTTTTGAAATGTTTTATTGCTCTCTATAAATCTTGATTTTTTAATTGTGTACTTTCAGTTGATGAGATACTATGTCTCCATCAACATGTCATCTGATTCACTCGGTCTAATTTGTGTCTTTTTATGTTATAAAAATTCTGTCCTTTATTCACCAGAATGATGAATTTTGATCCAGCTATTAAAGTGGAAATTATACCGTAACTTAGAACCAGGAAATAGGTTGTTTTAACACTAACAAGAGATCATTTGTGAGTAGCTATATGTAATAATGAGGTCTGATGTCTAGTCGATGTATTTGTAGCTTAGTGGTGTGTTTTCTGCTTTATAACACCCGTTGCTGACGTATCCCTTTAGGTACTTTTTTTAGGATCCTACTGCCATATAAACTTATGGGACATATATAATTATAACGCAGTAATCTAACAAATAAATTAAAAAAATACTCCCATGCTGCTGTATTTCGACTGACGAGCGAAGATGAAGTTTTGACCTTCCCCGTTTCGTCTAGTGGCATCGTCAGCTGTCCCTAGTTGTCAAACTTCATTTTAGTGTTATTACGTTGGTAATAGTGTCATGGGCATCCGTTAATGATGTTTAGGATGTATTTAATAAGTGACTGAAGATAGACTTTGCATCTTAACACTTGATATTTCACCGAGTTGTCGCTCATTACAATTTATACTTCAGTTATCAATTTTTTTTTCTTGGACAGAAGCCAGTGAAGGGCCTGAGAGTCGATATTTTTACACGTGACAGAACTTTTCAAATTTATTCGAACTTAGCCATTAGTATAACAACTTTTTCTGTCGAATTTTTAATATCTGGTGTGATTAATGATAGTCTTTGAACTGTCGTGGGCTGTATCCGGACCAAATTTTTTTCTTCTACATTTTATCTGCATCGCTTACTCAACAGTACATACAAACAGTACTCTTTTTCCGGTGCATTATAGTCAGTCTCATGTACACCTACAGTTTATTTACATTGAAATTTCAACCTTCCTTTTTAATGGGTTTTTGGGTTAAGGGAATAAATAAAATTTGGCCGGAGTTGACAGCAAGTTTAGTTCGAGATATTTTAAATTATGTTTAGACATTCAAGAGACTGTATTCTTTATGTTATTTCATTGATTACATTAATTATTCAGGAATTGACTCTGTATCTTCCTGGGGTGTGCAAGTGGACTGAGTTCATATCCTCCCCGCCGACCGTGGAGATATGATGCTAATATGCCAACTATCTGTCACCAGGTCCCTCACCCATACCCACATCTGTTTTGACCTTCCTCAACTCTAGATGCTTCCAATAACCTGCATCCCCGTAATGGACCCAACCAACTTCACCTTTCTTCTCATAAAATACCCATATTTCCTCAATATCCCTTCAGTCTATTTTCTTTCCCCAATGTCTCTCACTTCGAAACAGCCCCTAATGTACTTATTCCGAATTCTGTCTGCTTTTGACGCTCCACGATGTGGGGAGCGGCTTCATTGCGTTGGACACACCAGTTCTCGTCCGATCACTGAAGTTAAGCAACGCAACTCCAGTTAGTACTAACATGGGTGGCCGCCTGGGAACACTGGGTACCTCTAATACCTAAAAGTCGTCGTAACAGCGTAGTGTCTGTGCAAATTCTGCATTATAACTACTCAGTGGACGGAGCTCTAATGACCTTTGTAGTTGAAGGGCTCGATGTGGCTCAGCATGGACATTTCCGCACTGCCCAACACTTCAGTCCTTTATGCCCAACCTTTATGCTACTACACCTCCCTAAAAAAGTTTTTTCTCCATGCCTGTCTTTCAATAGATGACGTGTGTGTCGTTGAACATGCATATTTAATTTCATATCAGATTAGTAATTCAACTGCATTTAGTGCATCAAAGATAATGAGAGGGTTGTTATTGTTAATTGGCACAAAGTTTATCAAATCTTGGGAGCAATGTGGAAAGTGTCACTCGTAACTCTTTTTCGACTATTAACCTGGTTCGGTATTTGATTTTCATTGCTGCGATTTCATTTCATCCCGTTTCCCATAAATAAGACGTTACAAACCGTAGAAGGACTTGCATTGCTTAGCAGTACAGTGTTTCATACTCTCCACTGGGGCCTTCAAGGTTGGAAACCGTGGCCATATAAGATAGCCGACGTAACCACTGCCCTGTAGAACTTTCCCTTCAGCTTTATTGGGACCCTCTGACCGCACAGTCCTCTATTTGCCTGTCATCACGTCATCTACCCTACATTGATTGAGCCTATGGGTCACATCTGGAACATGGACCATAGATATTTAAACTCATTACTACCACTATTTTCATTCATGAAGATTATTAGGTTTGTCATCTGGACTTGCGAAGTCCTCCGTTATAGCAGTAGTTTGCGACTCAGTAAAACGTTTAATATATAGCCTTCAGATTGCATTGGGAAGTAAGTTCTTGTGATACTAAGTAATTAATGTTTTAAATGCTTGATGTTTTGTTGAAATGCGAGTGCAGTGTTGAATGAAATTGGACGGTTTTTTTTTTCAAAACGAACTAATATGTGGTGAGTTGTATTGTTGGTCTTGTTATCCTTGTTTGCTGCTCACTTAGATATATAAAACAGTTACATGCTGTTAGAAGATGAAAACATGTGCATGACATCTATTGACTTAATTATTTCATGGACAATATTGCATTAAGTCACTTTAAACTGGAGTACTTGACCATGAGATAATAAAGTGTGCCATTCACTTGCAAAAAAAAATTGTTTTTGACGTCATAGGTTTTTGAGTATTAAAGCACTTAGTTGATTGTATGGCGCATAAATCGTTGCTCTGTTTCATAATCTCAAAAATCACGCTGTTTTTCTTTCGAATAAGTTATCTAATACAGTTTTTATTATTGTTTAATTACAGCTTTCGCCGTCTGGACTTGGGTTGCCACATCCATCATATTATTATCGTCTTTTTGATGACAAGGTATCGTATTTATTATTAATGTATATTTACATTTTTGTGACAAGCTATGGACGCTGTATTTTGTTCCAATTACTCTTCCCTTTTATCGAACTAGGTTGTCGCTGCTTATAGACAATTGATGATTGATTTAGCCCAAAATCTGGGTGCTACTACTCAATCTTCTCGTGATTTTGCAAATGAAGTTTTTCATTTCGAGAAAAGAATTGCTGAGGTCAGTACGATTGTGAAGTGTTTCAAGTTGAATTATATTTGCACCTGTTCAAGAATTTGATTTGCATAGGCGTTCATTAAAAGAAACTTGCCGAATAATAAAGAGAGCGAAAAATTCACACTTAAGGATCTCCATGTATTCGCACCAAGGGTACTGTCATTATTTTGTAGTTTGAATGTTTTATTCTGTGGCTATTGTTGTTAATTTACAATCAGCGACCTATTTTTTTTTTAGGTTCAGTGGACCAATCATTTGAAATCTTTCTTCAGAAGGTCAATTATTTCTGATAATACTCATGTTTACGTGACTTCCAAGGAATATTTAGAAGATGTGTCTACCATATTGTCTACTACTGATTGGGGGTAAGATGTGTTTGTTAATTAACAGCTTTAACCTTGTAATTATATTAAACAAATACGTTATTGAGGTGAATTTCTGTTGTAGTTCGCTGAATGCATACTTGATATGGACCCTTGTACTCCAGTATAGTCCATATCTTTCAAAGGATTATAGAAAAGCGTTCGAAGTATATTGGAAAACTTTCACAGGTACATTCAGCCTGCTTTTGAAATTAATCTTCAGTCATAAATTTTATATTTATTTGAGATGTATTCTTCTTCTTCGCTCAATATTACTGTTTTTGAGCCATGAAATACTCCATTGAGTTATTTAAATCTAATTTGTTTTTTTTTGTGCAATAATCTGGCTAATATGATATCATGTTAGTACCACGTTAGTACCAACATGGGTGGTTGGTAAAGAATGTTGGGTGCTGCAAATTTACCCTCTCCTATATCCTTTACACCTACTCCATCTCTCGCGAGCAGCCTCCTAAGAGTTCAGCCTGTTATTGGGTCTTGGCTTACTCCCCAACCCGTTAGTGTAACATACACACATGTAACATATTTAATATTTATTTTTATGACAGATTAATATGACTGTCAGATTCATAGAACTAAAAAATGTGCTGTAAAAAGAGTCGGCATTGCAGACTTTGGGCTCTTACATTTTTTTTTAAGATTAATGCAATATTTACAGGCGCTGCAGAAGATAAACCACGTTGGGAATTTTGCATGGAAGCTACGAACGATATTTTTAATTTAGCTCTGACTTCTCAGTATGTTGAGAACTACGTTTCTGAAGCAACTTTCAAAACTGTAAGTTTAATTTATTTTTAGGTTTCAGATTACAAATTTTTATCAGATATTAGTACTTTCTTGTTTTATTATAACTTTGCAGACTGACGAGGTATTTGAAAGGGTGAAAAGCACATTTCTGAATGCTGTTAAAGGTGCAGCGTGGTTAGATCCTTCCAATTCCGGTCACATAGTTGATAAGGTAAATACGTCAACCATCACTTACGAAAATTTTGAATTTTCTTGACCTCATTGTCACTAATTCAACTTTTAGCTAAAGAGTATTGGTTCAAAAACACATTACGAAGATTTTTTCCTTAACAATCAAGCATTGGATAAATATTATGATACCGTAATTTTTCTACAGTGTTATTGAATTTTATTATGCACAAAAGTTTATGGTTTATTTAACTTTATTTTGATTCATTATTCCGCAGTTATCTATTTTAAAGACTGATTTTTTGCAAAGTGTGCAAAATGGCGTTTGGTTTAGGCGTATACAGTTTGGAGATGCCTTACGAAATAATTCTCGACAATATTTGTGAGTCTTTGTCACTTTGTGACTAACGGTTGTTGGTTGTTAACTCAAAATTATTTCTTGGGTTTGACAGAATGTTCAATGTGATGGCACACCATAATTCATACTCGCCGGATTTAAATGAAATGAGTAAGTTGAATTCAAAGGGTTGTTTTTATTTCTTGACATATTGCAACAATTTCAGAATCGCATCTTTTCCTTGTTTTTTTTTAAATAGGAATAAGCCCATTTCGCCTACAAGATCCACTATATGGGCAACATTATCCAAAGTAAGAAAATTGTAATTTTTTGGCGAGTTGTGCACCACTTATAACTCATTTTTGTCGTCCTCTCTATGCTCTTTTAGGTACTTGACATTTGGTAGTTTAGGTTCTTATGCAGGTCATGGCTTCATGAAAGCATTGGAAGATTTAAGTTAGTTAAAACTCGTGCGTTGGCTTTTATCATAATCCTTGTTATCGTCTCTTGTAATGAATATAATGTTTTATTCCAAGGTGTAGAGCATAGTTATGATTGGCACAAGACTGCAAGTGGGACCACAGATAATAAATATGCACTAGATTTCGATTGCATAACGAAATATTCCAATGGGACTGGTATGGACATCGTCGAGGTAACGCCTTATTATTATAACACGTATTTTAATGTTGGGTCAGAAGAAAGAGTTAATAGCAGTCTAAGGCTACGGTTACAGTGGATGCGACTTCTGACGAAAATGCATTCTGACGGATTCGTCAGAACAATCAACTATGGACAGACAATTCTGACGAGGGACTCGCAAGCAATGTAAACACTCTCATATTCTTTTCATTATTTGATTGTTCCGACGAATCCGTCAGAATTCATTTTCGTCAGAAGTCGCATCCACTGTAACCGCAGCCTAAAGCAGGGGTGTCAAATTGGCGGCCCTTGATACCTAGAGTTGTGGCCCACACAATCGATTCCATGTAGTACCGTATACATATGCGGTCTGCTACTCAGAGGCGAACAGTTGCCCCCGGCCCATTTGGGGCGCCATAGTTTGTTTAAAACTATTATTAAATACGATGTCGGCAATTGTCATGTCAAATTAAATCGACACTGTCAGGCCAGGTGTCTTGGTACTTTTAAAAACAAGTCAACACTGCAAGGCCCTCATGACAACGCACATGTTATCGATGTGGCCCTCCGGTTACCCCCAGTTTGACATGCCTGGTTTAAAGTATTTGATTTTTTTTCTACATAGAATTTCAAGAATGAATCTCTGTTAAACACTATTGCTGACATCGAAGGAGTTAAACTTGCATATGACGTAAGTGCATCTTTTTTCTGGAATCCACTGAATAATATACAATTTACTTGCCTCACCACAACCCTTAAAAGAACTTAGTTTATAGTGGAATATCCCTAATTAAGCGACTGGCTTTTCTAGTAAGTATCGCGACTCTGGATTGTGCGGCGAAATTGCGTTGGACACACCAGTTCTCGTGAGATCACTGAAGTTAAGCAACGCAAACCCACAGTAGTACCAACATGGATGGTTGGTAGAGAACGTTGGGTGCTGCAAATTTCCCCTATCCTACGTCCCCTACACCTACTTCCTCCTCTCCTGCAAGCAGCCTCCTAAGGGTTCAGCCTGTTATGGCTTCTTGGCGTAATCCCCAACCCATTAGTGTAAACATAAAAGCATTGCTTTCGAGTCTTTAAACTTCCCTCTGTGGTGCAGGAGGTAGCGTGCTTGACTACTGCGTCAGTGGTTCCACGTTCGATACTGGATTGACTTATTTCGGTGAGAGAGAGAGAGAGAGGTCCCGAGTTCGCCTTCGTCAAATGGGAGGTAAAGCCGTCGCCCCGTGTGGTGTACGATGTCATTTGCACATAAAAGAACCCTCTCTGCTATGCAACGGGTAAATGAGACAAAATTCTCATGTGTAGGAGCTCAGTGGAGTGCCCCAACGAACAGTAGGCCGATGATAGATAAATAAGCACAGGGATTGCAGCTTTGGTCGGCAGTCGACTGCATAAAAATACCTTCCAATAGATCGCTCATGTATCCATCAGGAGAGAGAAAAAAATAGGTACCCGACTCTGCCATAGGCGGGAGAAGGATTAGTAGTTGTTCTATGCTCTCGAGTCTTTAAAAAGTTTAGTTATAAACACTAAATAGTCGGTGAGCGGGGAATTGAAAATGGAGGCATGGCAATATTTCTCAAAGTTTGGCATAAAGTAATCAAGTATTATAGATTTTTGAGTTCTTTTGTTATTATGAAATGCGATACCCTAAAACAAATTGTCTGTTATTAATTATCTCGTAATGGTTGTGTTTAGGCTTTTGAAATGCACGAGATTAATAAAGGAGCAGAACCAATTTTACCTGGTGTATCATACACGCCCCAGCAACTGTTTTTTGTTGCTTATGCTCAGGTAAGTTTTGTTGTTTTTTTTTTCGTTAAGCTTACCTCGGTAGCGCGCTCTACTACTGCGTCAGTGGTTCTAGGTTTGATATTGGATCGAGGTGGGTTGACTTATTTCGAGTGAGAGAGGCCTCTCCAATACGCCTTCCGTCGGATGAGAAGTAAAGCCGTGGCCCCGTGTGGTGTGTGCGGTGTCACCATAGCCGGTCCATGGGGCAGACAAACCTAGGCGGCCAATTTCAGAGGTACTTCCTTGCCATGCAGTCTATAAGTCATGTAAAATGTTCATAGTCCTGTGTTTCCCAAAGTTCCCTGATTGGTGGGGCCTTTTTTTAAATGCTGGCTTTCTTAAGACACTTTGCTGCAGAGCCATAGTAATGCATTGGCAAGGGGCGCTTGGATAATTTAGAACTGCATTAAATTTAATAGGCAGGGGCGGCGGTGGACCCACTTGCCTAAGGGGCCTGAACCTCACGAGCCGGGCCTGGGTGTCACCACAACCCGGAAAAGAACATGTAAATCGACAAAATATGCATCTGCTTGTTGGTGTTTTAGGGCCCTTCAACTACAAAGGTCATTAGAGCCCCGTCCACAGTAAGAGCGGCAAATTGCGTTGGACACACCAGTTCTCGTCTGATCACTGCAGTTAAGCAACGCAACCCCAGCTAATACTGACATGGGTGGCAGCTTGGGAAAACTGGGTACCGCTAGTATCCAAAAATCGTCGCATTAGTGTAGTGTCTGTGCAGTCTCTGCATCAGATCTACACAGTGGACGGGGCTCTAATGACTTTGTAGTTGAAGGGCCCTAAAACACAACCAACCAACCCGTCCACAGTATACTGTAGTTCTTATGCAGAGACTGCACAGACACTACACTAATGCGACGATTTTTGGGTATCAGCAGTACCCAGTTTTCCCATGCGGCCACCCATGTCAGTACTAGCTGGGGTTGCGCTGATTAACTTCAGTGATCAGACGAGATCTGGTGTGCCCAACGCAATTCGCCGCTCCCGAAATAGGCCGACGACAAATAAAAAGTTACAGAGGTTGGGTTGGCAACCGGCTGTGTAAAAATATCGTCCAACAAATTGGCCCATACATCCGATTGAGACAAAAATGGATACTCTATCCTGCCATAGGCGGGGAAGGGTTGGATTGTTGATTTTTGGTTAATGCCGTATGTGGTGTTGGATGAATTGTTGGCCCAACCTTAAAATGGGTGTAACGAGATTATTTTTTTGTTGTTGTTTGTGGGAGTTTAAGGTCCCGTCAACTACGAGGTCATTAGAGACCCGTCCACTGTATAGTTCTAATGCAGAGACTGCACAGACACTACACTAATGCGACGATTATTGGGTATTAGCAGTACCCAGCTTTCCCGAGCGACCACCCATGTCAGTACTAACTGGGCTTGCGTTGCTTAACTTCAGTGATCAGACGAGAACTGGGGTGTCCATGTGTAACGAGATGTGCTCATTGATCAGTTGTTAGTGAAACTATTATAAGTGTATTAAAGCTTGCTTGATGAATATATGTTTTAAATGTTCTAGTCGATGTGTTCAGCTTTTTCGCCAGAAAGTTTTGAAAACTTTTTAAAAGTTTCTCGTTATCTTCCGGGCAAAGGAAGGTACTTGATATTTTTCTTTTTGTTTTAAATTTACACATATAAGAAACAATAAGAAGAGAAATTAAAAACTGTGTTGTTTACATCTTTAGAGTTACTGCTACTTTATCCAATGTGCCACAGTTTGCTGCTGCTTATGGATGCACGAAGAACGTACAGTTGAACCCCAGTGAACGGTGCTCTTTGTGGTGACGGTGTGGAAGGGTTTGTTGTATTTTTTATAGCAGTAATTTTGCATTCGTACATATCATAAAATGAAGAAGAAATCAACCTTATTTTTTTAAAGTTGTAATTTTAGGATGCAGATAAAGAAACCCAGCGTGTGAATGTTATGCATTATAAAAATGTCTATTTGCAAATTTTAGATAAATATATTATAATTATTTGTATTGTTGATGAAATATTTTTTAGTATTTTTGTCCGTTTTTGTGTTTATTTTATGAAGCACTTTCTGAAACTATTTTAATATTTTGGTGTAGGGTATAACTTTTAAATTATGAAATAAGTACGGATTTGTGTATATTATTTTAATTCTGCAGCTTTTCAATAAGCTATCGCACAAGGTGTTTTTTTTTTTTTTTGGTTTGAATGTCATTTTGAGATTTTGTATTTTAATAATGATTTGTATTGCTCTTATGGTTTTTGTAAGACAATAATATTTTTATTTTATAATTTTTTTTTGGCTATTGCTCTATGTTTTGGGGATTTATTTTTCTTAAAAAATATTTCAGAATGGTAAAAACTGAATATTTTAATAAAAAAAATATAGGATTTGTATATCCTCGGGTATATATATATTTTTTTCTCGCACAAAAGCAAAACTAAAGCAACAGTTGGGTCATTAATTCAGATTATGTTGAATACAGTTTTAAAACATACCATCAATTTAGTAAATGCATAAATTTCGTTTAATATTTAGGCAGTTGATAATTTGTTTACATGATGATTTGTATGTTAGGCAGTCTGCTGCTAACTTAAGATTAACTCTGATAGGCAGGTGGCTCCCAGTTCGATTCTCTGTTCTACCGATTGACAACTTGTCGGCATCATTTCTTTTTACGCTCAATTTTAATTTAACAGTCAATCTCAATTTTTTTAAAAAAGCAAAGTATTGTAATGTAAATATCTAACTGGGCATCGCTTGGATGATTTAAATTATTATCTGTAACTCTAAATATAGAAAAAAAAATTACATGGTATTGGGTTGTCGTTTGATGGTGTGCAGCTGACCCGGGTTCAATTCACGAAAGAGGCCATAACTCTCAATTGCAAAGGGACATGGTGGCGTGCGGGGTGGAGGGGGACTTGGTGAGGGAGAAGCGGGAGAAGGGTGAGATGATGATGATAACTCTCAATATAAAAAAATTACATGGTATTGGGTTGTCGTTTGATGGTGTGCAGCTGACCCGGGTTCAATTCCCAAAAGGGGTCTATAGTCTTTCTCCACACCCCCCCCCTTCCTTTTAAAATTCCTCGTTACGGAATATTTTCTGTAGTACTTAACTCTAATTGGTACACCTGGGGGACCCGGCCAAAGTGTACCCATCAGAGCCCGTGGCGTCACTAGGGGGGGTGCGGAGGGTGCGTTTTGTTTGTTTGTTGGTGTTTAAGGTCCCGTCAACTACAAGGTCATTAGAGACCCATCCACTGTATAGTTCTAATGCATAGACTGCACAGACACTACACTAATGCAACGATTATTGGGTATTAGCAGTACCCAGCTTTCCCGAGCGACCACCCATGTCAGTACTAACTGGGCTTGCGTTGCTTAACTTCAGTGATCAGACGCAACTCGCCGCTCCCGCGGAGGGTGTGGGCCGCACTGGGTGACACCACTCGTATCATGAGAAATGGGGGTGACACCAAAGCAGAAGAAGCGGCTTTTTTCGGGAAGGGGGGGGGGTGACACCATGGTGTCACTGCACCGGGTGACACCAACCCTAGCGACGCCACTGATCAGAGGGGTGGACCTATAAGAGGGATGGTAATAGCCTATGGATGAAAAATCGGTGCCTGAAGAATTTGTACCGATATAAGGGGTGTACCCATAGAGAGATTTTACTGTAATACTAAATTGATGCGAAATATATACTTTTTAAAAATTAAAAAAATATATATATTGATTAGTGACAGGCGTGTAAGGATTAATGAAGAAAATTAAGCCTTATCAAAGTTTTTTTTCGGGGAGAGGGAGAGGAGGGGGGGTAGTAATCTTTGAATTGGTTTCGATGAAAGGGTCGGATAAAAGGGATGGATGATAGACGACGGAGACGGCTTTAATTTCGTAGAAGTGTGAGGTGCAATATTTTTTTTATTATGGGATCATAGTGTATGTTATATCGAGGTTGTGAAGACATGTATTTCTTCTCTTCCTCCTCCTCCTTCAATTCCTGCCCACCATCCACCTAGTAGACACAAGGGGAAAGCAAAAAAAAAAGAGGAAGGGGGGTGGTGCGCTGTAGTGACCTAATCTCCAATCTTTCTATTCTCCACCCTCTTTCTAGTCCTCCCCTTCGCATTCACCCATTCACCCACCTCCTATATCGCCTTGAACACCCTTTTCAATCATATAGCGAAAAATACAATTAATATACGATATAATTATAGAGACATTGTTTATTAATTTACAAATATAAAATTAAATGGGCTTTGCTAGTTTTTCTTTAATTTTTTGGCATCTTTTTCCCAGGGAAAAAGAGGGAACGTCCCCAAAGAGTCAATTTCCTCCCGGTCCCCTCTTAACGAGAAACCTAAAGGGGTTGGGTGGTACTGAAGGATGGGCGTTGGGCAATCAAGTTTTCTATTTAGGGGCGGGGAGAGAGAGAGAGAGTTTAAGGGAAAAATGAGGGGGCGAACAGTTAGTGAGAGGACGACTGAGAGAGAGATAGGGGAGAGAAGGAAGGACGGTGGGGGGAGAGGAAGGTAGGGAGGAGGAGGAAAGACACGAGAGGGGTGTGTTGGTGGTGTCTGCAACACAAAACATGCAACGTTTGTCCTCCCTAAGTGACCCCCTTACCACCCACTCTACCGGTCACGTGATCGTGGCGGATCCCCTAAAATGCATTGTGGGATTGGTAGGGACTGAGGGATGAGGGGTCGGCCACTATTCTGACGTCAGTATACGCATGAGCACACTGTATTTTTCTTATTTTCCTGCCTTAGTCTTGTGGTGGGGGGTGAGTTGTCAGGCAGACATATTTAGATTGTTGTAAAAGCTTCCCTTAGAATTCTTTTTGGGAAGGCAACGAGATAAAAAAAAAATATATATCATACATATATAGATATAGAGAAAAGTAAAAGACTTTATCCATATTGGAAAATAAGAGATGCCCACTCCGCAAAGAAAAGACGACGAATTAAACGAGGAAGGTGACGGAGGAATGGAAGAACCCGAAGAAGATTCAATTACAGGTAAATGATTACAAATTATCATAGTTAATCTCATCGCCGGTTTATCGTCATCGAAATTGGAGTCATTTTAAGACTAAATCGTTGGTCCGCGAACACACGTTTCGTTATTAACTCTCAACTACGAATCGAAATTTGAATCAAAACGGAGCGCTTCGCGTTCAAAAGAATCAGTGTGCCACTGACAACGTGAGGTGGCGGTATTTTACGTCAACTCTTGTGTTGTGTTTTATTTCGACTTTGATTAAATACGGACATGGATATTTAGAAAAGTAGAAACGTAAGGCTTACTTTTTTGTCCATTTCCACATTGTAATTGTTGTATGTAGCGAGAGTGTAGGTATAGGTGGTGAGGACGGAGGGTAAAAGCAGGGGAGGGGGAAGAAAAGCGAGGGAAACGGTGCAATGGGGAAGGAAGGGTCGTGCAAGCTGGTGTGAGCTAGACTGCCAAAGGGAAATGCTAGAGTCGGGTGAAATTTTCTCTTTCCTCCCCCCTCTCCACCAGAAAATAGAATCCAAATTCGAATTCGAAAGTCTAATTAGAACTTCTTGTAATCGCTGCAATGAAGTGACCATTATTAATTAGGAACTATTATATCTATTGTGTAAATGATTCAACTCGCCGCTTGTTCTTGGTGTAAAACGGCCAAATAATCTTATCCTTCTTACATCGTATATAAAAAGAGGTGGGTTGTTTGAGAGTAGGAGTGGGAGGAAGTGGTGGTGAGGCATCGATTGAGGAGGAGTCGCGAGGGTAAGTGCAGTGGGCGACCAGGGGTTTACAATATGGTGGCAGCATCGCCGAATATATTGGCATTTATTGATTGTTGATACAAAATATATAGGATAGATATGAAATAATGATATGTATTTATATAGATATGTTTTTTTAATATATACACAGAGACAACAGTGGTCATTTTAGTTGTTATAAAGTACATATGTATTCATATCAAGTGATTAACATACTAATACAGCTGTGGGTTGCCTTGTGCGAGAAGGAGGCCATGGGATTGGTTCATTTTAAATATCAGCCGGGGTGTTAGGGGTCAAAATGAATGAGGTGAAGGGAGAAGGAAGTAAGGAGGCAGACCGGGAGGGAGGAGGAGGAGGAGGGACTTAGGGGACAGAGAGAGAAAGAGAGTTTGGGAGTATCTGAGATGATGGCAGCAGTGATGAAGAGGAGGAAGGGCGTCACACACGGTGAGGGGAGATCGTCAGGGACGAAAGTAGGGAACCAGAGGGTATGAGGGACTGTCAGGATGGTCTCCCCGCTTCTTGCCACCCTGCCAATCCCCTAACTCACTCTACTCGTCTCTCTCTCCCCACCCCCTCTTCTCAACTTGACTGCTGCAGTATTTTTAACTTACACGGGGAGCATCCCTATGGCATTTTCATTTTCAAACATGAGAATTTGATCGATATTTACTTGGATTTCCTGGGGATTTTCTTCCCACATCCCCTTTCGCCCTTTACCCCTTAAGAAAGAGAAAAAGGAACAGAAATTCGCCCAATCCCTTCACTTTAGAATGCATCGGATTCCATTATCAGGTGATTATTTCGAACTCTTTTGGATGATTCTTTTCTCAATGCTAATCGCCATTTTCAAATATGTAAATATAATTAATGTTAACAATAATATTTTCTGTGTCTGTCTACATTATTAATTAAGATAATACTGATACACGCACTACCTTAGCTGTTCTGTTTTTCTTATCCCCACCCCCGTCTTCATTCTTTTACCTTCGCTTTGCTTCGCCCTTGCGTGAAGAAAAAACCTGCCGCCCACGTTCTCCTCCGCATTCTTCTTAAGGGTTAACCCTTCTGCGCACTTCTGTTGAGGATTTTTTTTCCCCTCTTCATACTCTCAGTCCCTCCCTATTAAACTTTAACTTGGAAACTACTTCGTCAACGATGTCGTTTGAACTCCCCCCTACTTCTTACTTGCTGACTAAAGTATTTCATATCTGCACTTCGAGGTTTCATCAAAGGAGTTCAATAATTACGAATTAAATTCGATTACGGCACATTGCAATAGTTCTTTAAAGTAGAAGATAGCAAGTACAACAAAATATATTTAATTTATGCAATTTGCACTTGTGCAACTTATCTACATATCTTTTTGGAACTCTTATATTAGGTCCTAATATTTCAGTTTTCTAATGGTGCTTTCAAAACCGCGTTAGGCTGTAATATATGTCAGAAAGAAAGCATTGCTTTGGAATCTTTCCAGTGACAATCTTTTAAGTTTTTTTGTTAGAAAACTCTACCAGTATAGAGTTTAATTATGTAGTGAAGTTTTGATTACCAGTAATATGTGGCGTATTGTTAGACAACCAAACAAAGGCTCACATTTTGAAACCCAAGATTTCACTTTACTTGATAGCTTACTTTAAGTGGCGTGTGTAGTCAGCCTGATCAACATTTTGACAGTTGCGCTATTATTGATGGACGTATTTAAATGTAAGATCAGTCTCTGTTCATGAGATACCACTCATCATTCTTAACGGGGTTTACAGTTCCATTTATTATAAGTTATATTTTTATTGAGTGCTAGTTGAATGTGGGCAAAGGATATATTGATATTGCGTGTCTATTGGCTTGTTATTTTGTCAATAGTTACTGAGGATAAATGGATAAGTTATTGTGTCTTCAGGAATATCTGCATACCGTTTTTAAAAACTGTGAGATCAGTTAGTTATTGAATGAATCTATCACCAATTTACCATAATAATTTTATTTATGTTTTCGTAATAAATGTGAGGTTTGGAGTATTATTTTTCAAATCCTGGAATAATCGAAGAGACAGTTGGCAGCCTTAAAATGTTTTCTAATTTCATATAGTATAATTTTTGTATAACCCTCTTTATATCGTATGGAATATTTAAAAGCCATTTTATTAGTTTTTCATAAATTGTATACAGGGACTTGCAGAAAATAGGGATGTGGTGTGACACTTCGTTGTCTGAATTTTTGTGAATAATCTCAAGGTTCCTTTCAAGGCTAGCGAGCCTTTGACGCTGAATAACTTTAGTTAATATACGTGCATAACCAACTACATATTAACTAAAAATTTCATACATATAAATTTCAAAATATAACTATATTACCTAAAGTTATTTAACGCCAAAATGGTCTTTAGCCTTGAAAGAAATCTTGAGATTATTCATTAACATTTTATGTTATGTTAGTGAGAATTTCCCTAATAAATGTGGTGTTGACTTAATTTCGCTCTACCCTTTTTGTAAGCTGCTGGAGAGGAGACTCACAGTACTGCAAATTCTTTCACAGAACTGGAAGATAATCGTAAGTGATGGAGGTTTATAGTCTGTTGTGATGGTGCATAAGTTTTTTCACTTGGTTATTTATCATAACATCTTTCTTTGTGTTTTAAACACTTGGTCGGGTGTCATGTTTTTATTACATTCGATCTCATCGGAGAATTTTAATTTGTATGAATCGCCTTATATTTTTAATGTTATCTTAACTAATATTTGAATTTGTTTAAAGAAGGGGGTGATGTTGAAGATCCAGAACCTGGCGATGTTATCGATGAACCACTTGAAGAATTGGAGCCTCCCCTTGATGAGGATCCAGTTTTGGAACAAGAAGTCAAGAAGAAAGGCAAGAAACGTAAAGCAAAGGGGGAGCAGGGTGAAAAAAAGAAGACTTCAAAGAAAAAAAAGAAACGGAAGCTCTCTACTGACAGTATTGGTGACGTAAGTCATTAATTTTATTTTAATTGTCCATAGAAACTATCACTTTTCAATCCTTAGAAACCATCACTTTGTTATTGTCCATTTCTGAGATGGACCGTTTTATTATTTTTAGCTGCTACCAAAAGAAGATTCCCCTTTACCTCTTATGGATGACTTAGAGGGAGATGCTGACTATTTAGGCGAACCAGTTAGAAAATCAAAAAAACCTAAAGTTGATAAAGTACAAAAAAGTTCTGCTGAAATATGTGCCGATTATGGAATTCAAGACGTACAACTTGAGTACACCGATGCGGATTATCAGAATTTGACGACGTACAAATTGTTTAGTCAACATATTAGGCCATTACTTGCTAAAGAAAATCCCAAACTAGCCATGGCAAAAATGGTCATGCTGATTGGAGCCAAATGGCGAGAGTTCCTTAGCGCGAATCCTAACAAAGATGCTATCCAGGAGGCAGAGGCATCAGGACTTCCTGGAAGGCCGCGAAAAGTTCCCAGAGAAGGTACACATATTTCAGTTAAGAAATTAAAACCTGTATTTTATAGTTTTAACTGTCACTCCTTCTTTTATGAACCTTAAAGACGGAGAAGGGGGCAGTGGCAGGAGACCAAAAAAACCAAAAACAAAAAAATCAGTGGCTCCTCTGAAAATAAAACTCGGTGGTTTGAAAAAGCGAAAGAAAGGGAGCTCAGTAAGTTATTCTGATTAATTATTTAATTCTTTTGCCACCGACGTTACATAAAAGATTTCCCAATTATAGGAAGAAGAGGATAGTTTTAGTGATAAAAGCGATGCAGATTTTGAGCTGGCTCTAGAAGAAGCTAGTAATATGAGTGGGCCTTCTGACAAATCTTCATCAAGTGTTACAAAACGTAAGAACAAAACTAAAAAGAATAAAAAGAAGAAAACTAAGATGACTGCTAGTTACCCTGGTTCAGATCCTGAAAATGATGGTTATGAGGTAAAGTAATAACTGGGAATCTTCAGATAAGTAATTTTTTTTATGTGGACGCACAGTTAACAGAACAATTTATTTAGACTGATCATCAAGATTACTGTGAAGTTTGCCAGCAAGGTGGTGAAATTATTCTCTGTGATACTTGTCCAAGGGCTTACCATTTGGTGTGTTTGGATCCTGAATTAGAAGAGCCCCCTGAAGGGAAATGGAGCTGTCCTCATTGTGTAAGACTATGAGCGCACATGTTGAGTCCGTTAAATGCCAATTGTCCTTTAATACTCTAAAGTTTTTTTGTTGTTGGTACAGGAAGGAGAAGGAATTCAAGAACAAGAGGAAGATGATCATATGGAATTCTGTCGTGTTTGCAAAGATGGAGGGGAGTTACTATGCTGTGATAGCTGTCCATCAGCATACCACACCCATTGCCTGAATCCTCCTTTGAAAGACATTCCGGACGGAGAATGGCATTGTCCTAGATGCTCAGTTAATGTCTAACCTTTCGTTGTCATTCATTTTACCTGGAATACTTTTATTGTTGAGTTTTTTTAATTTATAAGAAATGTTTATTATTAGGCGGAGCCGCTAATTGGTAAAGTCTCGAAAATTCTTACGTGGAAATGGTCAGAAGTTCCAAAAATAGAACCCGAAGAAGAGAAACCTCCAGAAACACCTGTGGAATCGGGAAGCGATGTGAAGAAAGAGGAGGTTACAGATGAAAAGAAGACTGAGACTAAGAAGGACGAGACTAAAGAGAACAAAGAAGGTGAAACCGTGGCAGAACAACCTCAACCGTCTACAAGCAAAAAGGTAGATTGTGTTGCATAGTGGTTTCTCTTGAGTTTCATAGATCGTGCAATCCTAATCTTTTATTTAATTGCCATTAACCAGATACAGCCAAAGCCACAGCGAGAATTTTTTGTTAAATGGGCCGATATGTCTTACTGGCACTGCACATGGATCTCAGAACTTCAGGTTTTACATTAACTGGTATTATTGTAAACATTGTTTTTGTATGTTTAATTTATTAGAGTTGTTTTTCTTGGTTTAGTTGGATGTTTTTCATCCAGCAATGTATAGAAATTATTGCCGTAAAAATGACATGGATGAACCACCACCTTTAGATGATGGCAGCTATAAAGAATTATATGATAAGAGACAGCGGGATGATCGGCGTGATCCATACAATTTAGAAGAACGCTTTTATCGCTATGGTATCCGTCCTGAATGGCTTCAAGTGCATCGTGTTATTAATCACCGGTAATTGTTGAGACTCGCTGTAATTAAGGAAGTTCATGGTTTTAATAGTTGTATTACTTATTTAATGTTTTTAAGGACTGCAAAGGATGGAACCACATATTATTTGGTAAAGTGGCGGGATTTACCTTATGACCAGGCGTCATTTGAAAGGGAAGATGCAGATATACCCGATCTAAAAAAAGCTATTGATTTTTATCATGAATTGAGGTAATTTCATTATAAATAAGTATATATAGGATTTGTAGAATACTTTTGTTATAAATACATTTACAATGTAGAGCCTCTGCTGATGCTGGAGTTTCTGTGAAAAAGAGAGGGAAAGGAGGTAAAATGAAAAGAAAGAAAGGAGAAATCCCTGACGAAGAATGTGGATTTCGTAGGCAGACTCCTCCTCCTGAGCGCCCATTAATAGACGTAATTATAATTTATCCATAGTCTTTGAAAGCCATTTCTCTGCCTGCACTAAATGTATTTAATTACAGCCAAAGAAGAAGTATGATGTTCAACCAGAGTTCACAGATGCTACAGGGATGACTCTTCATCCTTACCAGTTAGAGGGCGTCAATTGGTTGCGATTCTCTTGGTCGCAAGGCACAGATACCATCTTGGCTGATGAAATGGGTCTAGGGAAAACCATACAAACAATTGTGTTCCTGTACTCTCTTTATAAAGAGGTTTGATACTTCAAAAATTTCTCATATCACTTGTAATATGCAAATACCAATACGTCATTAAATTCCAGGGTCACTGTCGAGGACCGTTTTTAGTTAGTGCTCCATTATCAACAATCATTAATTGGGAAAGAGAATTTGAACTTTGGGCTCCTGATTTTTATGTTGTAACTTATGTTGGAGACAAAGATAGCAGAGCTGTCATTAGGTATTCATTTGTTTATGCCAATCCAGACTGTATGCTGTGAATAATAATTGTTGTTAATAATCGTGTAGGGAGCATGAATTATCTTTCGAAGAAGGTGCGATACGTGGTGGATCAAAGGCATCGCGACTAAGGGTAAGAAACAGTTTCATATTAAGTACTTGACTCAAAATTATGTGAATGTAAGTTTTCCAATGACTGTTCTCCTATCGCTTATACAGAAAGATGTACCAATCAAGTTCCATGTGTTACTGACGTCGTATGAATTAATAAGTATAGATGCTGCCACTTTAGGTTCTGTTGATTGGGCTGTGTTGGTAGTTGATGAAGCCCATAGATTAAAAAATAATCAATCAAAGGTGAGTTTTAAATATGATTGGCTTTCTTTAATGCGATTTTTTTTTTTGACAGTGTTCAATGTCCTGCTTTTCAGTTTTTTCGCATCCTAAATACGTATAAAATTGGGTATAAGTTACTATTAACTGGTACTCCACTACAAAATAATTTGGAAGAATTGTTCCATTTGTTGAACTTCTTAAGTCCTGATAGATTCAGGTAATTTTTGTAACTTAAGGACCCAAATAGTTTTCCCAGGTGTTTTTTTTTTCACGCTATGACTTCTCTTTCAGTGATCTTCAGGGATTTCAGAATGAATTTGCGGATTTGACAAAAGAGGAGCAAGTAAAGAAACTTCATGATATGTTAGGCCCACATTTACTGAGGCGTTTAAAGCAAGATGTATTGAAGGTATCTATTCATGCGTGTACTGCCAACCTTATAATTAATGTTTTATAATCTCTTCGATTTGGACTTCAGTAACAATCTCAAAATTTTTACAGAATATGCCTGCAAAAAGTGAATTCATCGTTCGCGTTGATCTGGCTCCACTTCAGAAGTATGATCCACGTGTCTTTTGTCAAGGTTTTAAAATGTCCTGTTATTAACAATAGTGTTGTTTTAGGAAATACTATAAGTATATTTTAACGAGGAATTTTGAAGCTTTAAATTCGAAAGGTGGTGGGCATCAAGTATCTTTGCTCAATATTATGATGGATCTCAAAAAGTGTTGTAATCATCCGTTTCTGTTTCCTGCTGCTTCTCAAGTATGCGCATTGTTGTGTATGGGTGTGTATTGATGAAAACGATTCTAAAGTCGATGCTAAACTTTTTAGGAAGCACCAAAGTTACCGAATGGTGCCTACGAAGGAAACAATCTTACTAAAAGTTGTGGGAAATTAGTTTTGTTGCAAAAAATGATGAGAATCTTAAAGAATGGAGGGCATAGAGTTCTAGTGTTTTCTCAGGTGATTTACTTTGTGCTGTGGTTTGTAAGAATTCAAATTCCAACCAGTCTACTAAATATGATCCTGGAAAACATTTCAGATGACAAAAATGTTAGACATTCTAGAAGATTTCCTTGATTATGAAGGCTATAAATATGAACGTATTGATGGTGGTATTACTGGGGGACAGAGGCAAGATGCTATTGATAGGTTTAATGGTATGTTGAGAAACATCTGTACTGATATTTTTTACCTTTTGAAATGCTCGTGCATAACTAAAGTTGTATTGTCAGCTCCTGGTGCCCAGCAGTTTTGTTTTCTTCTATCCACGCGTGCTGGTGGACTTGGTATCAATTTAGCTACAGCTGATACTGTAATTATATATGATTCTGATTGGAATCCTCATAATGACATCCAGGTAATGTCACGTTTCATTGACTTTTCATGTCGGTAATTCATAGTGGTAAATTCCTAACAACAAATTTTATAGGCTTTCAGCAGAGCTCATCGTATTGGTCAGGCAAATAAAGTGATGATATATAGATTCGTAACAAGAGCGTCCGTGGAAGAGAGGATTACTCAAGTTTGTACTATCAGGCTATAGAAAATTTTATTTTTCATTACGTGTATTATTAATCCATATTTTCCATTTAGGTAGCCAAGAAAAAAATGATGTTGACGCATTTAGTTGTACGCCCTGGAATGGGTGGTAGAGCAGGCACAATGTCAAAACAAGAACTGGACGACATTCTGCGCTTTGGAACAGAAGAACTTTTCAAGGACGAAGAAACGAAAGGTTTGCATTATTTATTCTAAAAAGCGATGTTTTGTACAGTTAATCATCTTATTTATGATGAATATTAATTGTTAATTTCACAGATGAGGAGACCATTCATTATGACGAAAAAGCCATATGTGAATTATTAGACAGAAGCAAAGAGGGCATTGAGCAGAAAGAGCTCTGGGCTAATGAGTATCTGAGCTCTTTCAAAGTGGCCAGTTATGTAACCAAAGAAGCAGAGGAGGTATAACTTTTAAATTACTGTAGTTTACTGCAGCCATTGTAGTAGAGTTTAACTGTGTAGCTGAAAAAAAGACATTCTTGATACGTAGGAAGAGCCAGAGACAGAAATCTTGAAGCAAGAAGCAGAAAATACTGATCCTGCTTATTGGGAGAAACTATTACGGCATCATTACGAACAACAGCAAGAAGATTTAGCACGTTCACTTGGAAAAGGAAAGAGAGTGAGAAAGCAAGTCAATTATAACGATGCCATGGGCGGCCAAGAAGATAATACTTGGCAAGATAATCTTTCTGATTACAACTCTGATTCATCAATTCCTACTGGTGAGGAAAATGTCCCGAATTACTTTGCCCCCAACGTTTGCGTTTCTATTGATGTACCCGATTTGTTGTAGATGACGACTACGAAGATGATGATTTTGAAGAAAAGAATGAAGGCTCAGGTGATACCTTAATAAAATAATGTTTTTATGTATTCATTAACGATCATAACGATTATGTAGTTTATTGACTTCCTTAAATTATCACTCTAGAACGACGTAGTAGGAAAAGAGCTGGTCAAACTTCCGATAAAGATAAGCCGTTGCCTCCATTGCTGGCTCGTGTTGGTGGAAACATTGAGGTTCGTATTATTTATTTTTCAAGTTGTTGTTTATAATTATCGATTTCAACGTCGAAAAAAATCGTGAGCCTATAACAGAAATGATGCTATCCTTACTCATCTGACTGGCAGTGGTTCCTGAATGTTTTTTAAGTCTGTTTAATGTGCTTTAATTCTCAGTTAGGAAAGATAAGCGCTATAGAGACAGACAAAATAAATAATTGAAACTTTAGGGTTGAGTATTTTAAGATGTAATACTTAATCAATGGCATTCAATTACAGTTTTCCAGATAGCTATCATGAAGGTCCCTCCCTGCCTTTGACGATCATAATGAACGTGCCCTTTTTGAGGCTGTACTGATTTACTGATAATATTATAGCAACTTATATAAATGGTTTTAAAAATAACTCGACATTTTAGTATTTCGTGTAACTCTTCGTAGGTGTTGGGTTTCAATGCAAGGCAAAGAAAAGCCTTCCTTAATGCCATCATGAGGTATGGAATGCCTCCACAAGATGCGTTCAATTCTCAATGGTATGTGTGTTTTACGAGAAACGTTTTTTTTTTTTGTTTTGGTAGATTGTGTAATTTCCTTATAAATAATGTTTTCGTAATTTAGGTTGGTAAGAGATTTGAGAGGGAAATCTGAGAAAAATTTTCGTGCCTATGTGTCGTTATTTATGAGACATTTGTGTGAGCCTGGTGCGGATAATGCAGAAACATTTGCGGATGGCGTTCCGAGGGAAGGGTTATCTAGACAGCACGTTTTGACAAGAATAGGGGTGATGTCACTAATCAGAAAGAAAGTAAGAAGTGATGACATAACCTGTTTATATTAGTATGTCATATGAATTATATATTTTGCTTATTTTATTTGAACATTACAAGGTTCAGGAGTTTGAGCATATAAATGGCACGCACAGTATGCCACTGGAAATAATGGAAGAGCAGAAGACGGATGCTAAAGCCTCAACTGTGTCCTCGACGTCAACGTCTACGAAACCTACGCCGGCAGGTAGCCCTGTATCTGCTAATGAGGTTGGGGATAAGGAAGAGACTGACAAAGAGAAGGTTGGTGTGAAAATGTACTTAATATGAACGTTTTGGGTAATGACACAGATTAGAGGTGAACGACGTTATCTTCATGTAGGTGGATGTATCGATTGTAAAAGTGGAAAACTTAAAGAAAGAAGAGGAGAGTGACAAGTTGGAAGTTGGTGAAGGGGAGAAAGAAAGGAAGCCGGAAGATTTGACAGTTTCTAAAGAAAAAGAAACGAAGGAGGAGGAAGAGAGTATTGCAGAGGAAGAATCGTCAGGCACAACGAGTACTAAAGAGAAAGACAGTGGTAATTGATCAGTGTTATAGATTTTATTAAATTACCAAACAAATCCTATTTATGATTTTAATTTTTCCAGTAAAAATCAAAACTGAAGAACCAGAATCTAAAGAAGAATCTGAGAAGAAAGAAACCAAAGAAGTGAAGAAGGAAGAAGGTTATTTTATTTATGTTTACCTTATTTTTGTCGTTGGTTCAACAAAGTTTAGTTTCCTGCAATATTTTTTGTATTTATATTCTTTGTCCACTTCTTCCATCACTTCTTTCTACGTGTAATTTTTAAGATTTACAAAACAAGGAAAAAACCCTACAGTGTTTTAAAGTCTGAATGTTTCTAAATTTAAAGTGTTTGTTTTTGATATCCACTCGCAATGAAAGTTAGTGTGGGAGCAGTGCGACCTTGATTTTGTCAATTACGTCTTAACTTTTATTTTTTTTATTACTTAGAAATTAAAAAGGAAGTTGAGAAAGCAGAAGAGGAGAGCAAAAAAAGTGAAGAAAAGAAGGAATCTAAAGAGAAAAAAGAAGAAACTAGTAAAGAAAAATCTGAGGAAGAAAGTTCCAAAGAAAAAACTGACGAGAAAAAAGAGCTTATAAAACTGAAGACGAAATTCATGTTTAACATTGCTGACGGAGGATTCACAGAATTACACACACTGTGGCAGAATGAAGAGAGGGCAGCGGTTCCAGGTCGAGAGTTTGAAATCTGGCACAGGAGACACGATTACTGGCTTTTGGCTGGTATTGTAACGTATCCTTTTCTAATTGTGTGCACAGTTAGTTTTTTTTTTTGGGTGTTGGGAACCAAGATGATGGGTAGGTTTTTGCGTATTTTGTGTTGAGGAGGTAAAAAAAATTTGGCAAAAGATGTATCTTTAACTAAGGTAATTAGTCACGGTTATGGTCGTTGGCAAGATATTCAAAATGACCCACGTTTTGCCATTATTAACGAGCCCTTCAAGATGGATGTTGGAAAAGGCAACTTTTTAGAGATAAAGAACAAGTTCTTGGCGAGACGATTTAAAGTACTTATTCTTTTATTTTATTCACAAATTTAAAAGAAAAGAAAACTAGCAAATTGTATACCATCTGTATAATCATAATATTTTAATAGTTGTTGGAACAGGCTTTGGTTATTGAAGAACAACTTCGTAGAGCAGCGTATTTAAACTTGACTCAAGATCCAAATCATCCAGCAATGGCACTTAATGCGAGGTATACTATCTGGTCGAGATTTACTATAGAGTTTTTAATGAGTATTATTATGAATTTTTTTTTGACTGTAAAATTTCTGCTTTGGTGTAATCGATCACGAAATACTCTGTGTTGTGTTACATGTGCCTAGATTTGCAGAAGTGGAGTGTTTAGCGGAAAGCCATCAACATCTCTCGAAAGAATCACTTGCTGGCAATAAACCGGCAAATGCGGTTCTTCATAAAGGTGTGTGTATATGCATATACGAGTTTGATCATAAAATTCGGTGGTCCATCATGGAACAGTCTGAACTAGTTGGACGTTGCTATCGTTTGATTCTTATTGGATGTTTCTTTTTTTGTAACACTTGTATGCCCCACCCCTCCCCTGTCCTAGACGGTGTAAGGGTTATGTATAGAAACATAACGATGTCTTTGCCCAGACCAGGAAAAATTCCAACAGATCATGAGCGGCGAATTGCTTTGGACACACCAGTTCTCGTCTGATCACTGAAGTTAAGCAGCGCAACCCCAGCTAGTACTGACATGGGTGACTGGGTACTGCTAATACCCAAAAATTGTTGCATTAGTGTAGTGCCTGTGCAGTTTCTGCATAAAAACTATGCTGTGGACGGGGCTCTAATGACCTTTGTAGTTGAAGGGCCATAAAACACCAACAAACAGCAACAAATGAGCGGCTTATTGCGTTGGACACGCCAGTTCTCGTTTGATGACTGAAGTTAAGCAGCGCAACCGCAGTTTGTACTGACATGGGTGGCCACTTGGGAAATCTGGGGCTCTAATGACATTGTAGTTGAAGGGCCCTAAAACACCAACAAACCAAATCCAAAGGGGATCACCCTTTTCATAAATTGACACTGAACTGTTTGATCAGATGCTTGGGAATATTACTGCTAATTACGTCGTATGTGTAATTTTGTCGCGAGATGTTTTAAAATGCTAAATGGTTTTTTGTTTGACTCTGTCCCCTTTTAGTGCTAAATCAATTGGAAGAGTTATTGAGTGACATGAAATCAGATGTAAGCCGGCTTCCTGCCACGCTGTCAAGGATTCCACCTGTTGCTCAAAGGCTGCAAATGTCGGAGAGAGGCATTCTGAGTCGTTTGGCTAATGTTCAACCGCAACAACAACCACAGGCTACTGCTCAGCCACAGTCGTTCATGGCTCCAGGGGTTGCACCAGGTAACATGTGGAATTGGGTGCTGTGAGTGTATTTTGTAGCTATATGTTTAAAAGTGTTTTTCCTTAAAAAAAAAATGTCCACCACCCCCCTCCTCCCCCCGGCTCCATGCGAGTGGTTTTTTTTAAAAAGAAGTAAAAAATGAAAAGTGAAAGAAAAAATTATTGTTTTTTGGGCACACCTATCCAGTTATTTTGAACGAAAAAGATCCATTCCATTACAAGCGCTTCTTTAGGTCCGTTTTAATCCATTAAACATCTATTCTCCTTAACTTGAGAATCGACTACGTTTTGTTTTTTTTTTTTGAAAATTTTGTGGCATATTAATTTTTTTTTACCAATTCATAGTTTTTTTGGATAATAATATAATGACGTTGAGGGACTTGTTATAAAAATTGTATTTAAAATGCAATTTTTTTGCTGCCAGATTGGTGATGATGCTTCTGCCAGTTTCTTGTGGTGTTTTGTCTGATTATTTCTGTCAGTGTGTTTCAATAGCAAAACTTTGAAAATAAATTTAGAGTTGTGTAACTTGTTTAGGAGAAATGAATTTTTTGTTTTTGGCTAGAGCTTAGTTGAATTTTTTAAATATCGAAAGATGGCCAGTCATGAAGGTCATGGCTACCTCCTGTTTGATCAACAGACCTCTTCTTGATGTTTTTAATGTATAGACCACAAGATCTTGACAAGAAAATTTAGAAGTAGAGTAATTTTTTTCGGTGGTTGTCATTTGGATTTTTGGGGAAGAAAGGAGGGGGGCGCACACACATATACACGCAGACTGGACTATTGATTATTAGAGAATATTATTAATTTGCAGTCCGTGATGAGTAGCAATGATAATGAGTCATAAAATCCCTGTCTTTCATATTTTTGTTGAATGCGATATCCCATTTTTTTTTAAAAAATACTATTTCTCTTGTAGCTACGTAATTTTTCATTTTGCATGCATGAGCGTAATGTTTTATTGTGCACAGGGACACCGGGAGGTCCTAAACAGCAGTTCCCTCCGAGCTTTGGTTCCACAGCAGCGTATCCAGGGGCTTCTTTTCCAAGCGCCAATTTCTCAGATTTCCGGCCCCAGTTTGCAATTACTAATGCAGGCATTCCGCAGGCTGCCTTTCCAGGAGGTAAGCAACTATAATCCATGCCCTTTCCCCCCCTCCCCTCTCCGCCAACACACCACTTACCACCAACATTATCATCATCATCAGTCTGTAATTTTGATTTATTTTATATTAAACTCCATTGATCACTTCTTTCCTGCATCGAACGTTCTTCCCATATTCCCACATTGTTCGAAATTTTTTTTAGAACAGCAAAATTCGAATTTCTCTACCGAAAGTATAGCATTTAGAACAACACCGTTCCCATCGCTGCCTTTTTACTTATTTTATTTATAGTTTTTTTTTTTGCTTTTAATGGCTTGTATATTTTTTTGAATATGGCAAATGATGGTCATGAGAATAATCTCGCCAGATTGAAATTGTGGTTGGGCGATTGGTAAATTAGAATGTCAGGCGCGCCATTTTTGTTCTATTGGAATTCAGAATTTATTTTCTGGGAACCCCCGATTGAGAAGTGGTGCGTTATTTCGGATAGTAAGCAGTTGTTAGTTGGCCGTAAAAATATATTGCACGTCTTTTGTGAGGGAGAAATTTTTTTTCAATGTTTAGCTTTGCAGTTTATCTTTTGTTTCCGTGCTTTCGCTTCTTTTTAAATTGCATAGAGCAGTGTTGTATCCTTTTTTGTTGCACCCATACAGTATATTAGATTCTATAACTTAGTTTTTTTTTAAAAATATCTTTACTTCTTCAACCCTTCCCCCCTTTGCTTCCTATGCTATTTTACGTTAAATTTTATACTTTTTTAACGGTATAATGTTATGCTGTGAAGTAAGCCTGGGATGCTTTTAAAATAGTTGAATCTGTCTCTGAAGTGCAGCTGTTGTTTTTTCTCTGTTGTTGTGCCATTGAATTTCTTCCTGTTCTTGTTCTTCTTCTTCCTTCTTTTTTTGTACTGCTGCAAGCTGCCCATCTTGTTTTGATACTTGGATTAGAATATTTTCTTGGGATAAAGACGCTTATTATCATGATTGCATTATATGTAGGAACAAACTGAAGATTTAAGTTCAGCGGAAGAGTAAAAGTTGTTGCTGAAAAAGGAGATTTATACTGTTGTCTTCGACGTCGACATCCGCGAGCATATTTTGTGATCTTCATAAAATAATCTCTGTCTCTATCATTTTGACATAATCTTCAATTGAAATTTGTGTGGAAGTTTGGAAGTTGAAACGTTTTAGAGAAGTTATCGGCTTTATTGTGCACCACTCTTTCTTCCTTCCTATATTTATTTAACTTTTGTAATTTTTATCATAAATTGGGATGTGTGATTTATGGGGACTTGCTTACTCAGTATTTAATTCTGTAATTCTATTTTTAAAAAAAAAATCCAAATAAGACAAAAAGAAAAATATATGATTGTGTAATTGAATGTTGCTAAATTTCAACTTAGTTCATTTTCTCAGTTTTCTTAAAATTTCATAGTTGAAAAATGGTTTCAGGGCTGAAATCCTTTCTTTTCCATGATTGAAAAGTATTTAAATTACTAACTCAGTGGGGAAACTTCAGCCAACGGGCAATTAAAATGGATTATAACAATCCCTTCTTATTGTATATATAAATATAATTGTACACATGTTCATTTTAAAAATTGTTTTAAATAGAAACTCAGTTTTAAAAATTTGACATTTTATTTTTCTTTGACAGTAATGTGAAGTTAGCAGTTGAGTACATTTCTCATTAAATATTCAATCTGTTAATTTTAAAGCTTAGTATTATTACCAGTACGTGGAAACGAAATCCCGAAACCATATCAATATAGGGTAGTTACTGTTTTGGAATATTTATAAATTTTTCAATGAATATACAGTGAGTCCTTTGTACTTTGTTTGTCGATACTAATGCATATGAATTTGAATGCAGTATCTACCAAAATTTAGATGGTATTGGTAAAATTTCTTCGCGATGTTTCTCTAGTGTTTTACTCCTGTATGTTTACGGGGAAAATGCCCTGTAACAACAATAAAAGTGGTAGAATTTTATTGGAGATGGCTGCTAAATTATGAAAGTTGTGAGATTTTTATTATAACTTTTATGACAAACAACGCCGTTGAATCTTCAAGGCTTGTAAACAGAGAAGCAGGCCGAGATGCGAATGCTGCGGTACATGAGTGGCGTGTCGAGAGCTGATAGAATTAGGAATGCGTATATTAGAGGTAGCCTGGGGGTGGTGGACATCGCAGAAAAATTGAGGGAGAATAGGCTGAGGTGGTATAGACACGTCATGAGAAGAGGGCAAGAGGAGCTCGTTAGGTCCTTGCCAGGAATGCAGGTGGTCGCTGGCTCCCGGGGCAGGGGGAGACTGAAGCAGACGTGGGAACAGGTTGTCCGTAAGGACATGGCAGTGTGTGGAGTGGACGGGGACGTGGTGGAAGACAGACGGGAGTGGAAGGTTAGAACCCGCAGACCCGACCCTGCCACAGGCGGGATAAGGGTATGATGATGAAACAGAAGCGGGTATTCTTAATTCGTGTCTGTGGGAAGGATGTTTTGGTCACGCTTTGCCCTACTTTTTTTCAGGTTTAGTCCAGTGATCGAGTGACGGCAAAGTCAGTCTTGCTACGCTGCAGTTGACGTTGAAGTCTTCAAGCATTTTCTGATGTCAAACCTCCCTGGTTCACCTTAAGCCCACCGCCGCTTTTCAGTCGCTGTTCAAATGTTAATGGGGAGCGGCGAATTGCGTTGGACACACCAGTTCTCGTCTGATCACTGAAGTTAAGCAGTGCAACCCCAGCTATAGTGCTCGCCACGAAAGATGACACATGGGAGGGAAAAGATAGGACAGTCCAAAACTGAAAATAGGGGGTTGGAAAAAGGTGAGGTAGTTGAGAGGTGAAGGGTTGAAGAGGTTTTGAAGGTTTGATGGTTTTGAAGGTTTGACAATTTTGAAGGTTTGACAATTTTGAAGGTTTGACAGTTTTGAAGGTTTGACAATGTTGAAGGTTTAAGAAAGTATTGGACCTTCTTAATTCTTCTTCTTTTCCAAAATAAATTTTTTTTTCTCAACCCCACAATTTTTAGCCAAATATTTAGAAGAATTTATTTTGTTTAAATATCATGCTTTGAAATATTCTTTGACTTTATGCAAAGCCTTTAAAGGGTAAAAACATAAATGTAAATGTATGATAAAATATCATCATTCTTCCCTTATTTCGCCTGTGGCAGTGTTGGGTCTGCAGGCTCTAGCCCTCCACTACCATGCATCTCCAGCCAGGTCCCTGTCCACCCCACACACTACCATGCTCCCTTGTTGTTGTTGTTTGTTGGTGTTTTAGGGCCCTTCAAATACAAGGTCATTAGAGCCCCTCCATGCTCCCTGCTTCCACTTCCACATTTGCTTTGGTCTCCCCCTGCCCCAGGTGCTTTTATCCTGACTGTAGCAGGAAAACTGTAGTCCACTGCAGGTCCATTGGATATCTCTGGATTCTCTGGATTAGTTTCATGGGTTGGGGAGTAAGCCAGGTAGCCATAACAGGACGAACCCTTAGGAGGCTGCCTGCAGGAGATGAGGAGGTAGGTGAAAGGACGAAGGAGAGGGTTAATTTGCAGCACCCATCGTACTTTACCAACCACCCAAGTTGGTATTGACATGGGCTTGCTATGCTTAACTTCAGTGATCTCACAGGAACTGGTGTCTCCAATGCAACTTGGCTACACTGAACATGCTCTAAATTTTAAAACTTATTTTGGAAGTGATTTGAACATTTTAAACCATGATGATATAGAGGAACTGGTGAATGATGTCTTAAATGATGATATTATTAAACTAACTTGCTCAGGGGTGGCGAACCTATTTCTGCTGGTGTGCCAAAAATTTTAAGTTAGATTTCTTGATGTACTAACGTGCCAGATAGTTTGTTAAAGAAATATATAGTATGGCACCCTTATTTCCAGTTTGTTACAGGAAATGGAAATTACACAATTGACTGGTTTGTTTTTATGACCCGTCTTGGCAGTGCCTGTGGCAGGGTTGGGTCTGCAGGCTCTAGCCCTCCACTACCACACATCTCCCACTAGGTCCCTGTCCACCCCTCACACTACCATGCTCCCTGCTCCCACTCCCACATTTGCTTTGATCTCCCCCTGACCCAGGTGCTTTTAACCACCTGTATGTGGTGGTTGGATTGTCTAGCCAGCCTGGGTATGACTCTTCCTGGGGTGGAGCCTGTACTGCTGGCTTCTGTGCCACCATGCCAGTCAACTTCAACATAAAGATGTGATGCAGTTTAAGATTTATAGGGTCACTGGTGATCCCCTTGTTGGGACTCTAGGGTTTATTCAATATTGGATATTCTTCTTTACATTGCTTCCAAGACCTGACTATCTTAAGAAAGCTACATTTGCACAGATTTAATGGCAACACCCATCTTCTACCCGAGTCAAAAGTATTTATGTCCTGTTACACTTTTGCACAGGAAGATAATCCCTCTTCCACCATTCTTGCAATGCATTTGTCATCTGCAAATTTCTCAACAAAGGATTTAATATCAAGTCCTATATCACATTAACATAAAGCATATCCATTCTCCTCTGATGGCATTAAAAAAAGATGTTGATGCCTACCATGCAGGTAGGTCCCTACCAACTGTGTAACCTTGCTATGAATCCCTCACTTGGACATTTTTGAAGCAATGTGGCCATGGAGCGCCAGAATGAATGGGTGATGGTTGAGATGGAGACAGGCAAGTGTAGCCATGTGTGATAGGAGGGTCCCAATGAAGTTGAAAACGAAGTTTTACAGTGCAATAATTAGACCAGCTATGTATGGTATATGGTATAGTGTTCAGACCTCAGACCTCAGACCTCAGACCAGCTATGCTATATGGATCAGAGTGCTGGGCAATGAGGACGAGCTACGTAATTAGAATGCGAGTAGCTGAGATGCGAATGCTGTGGCACATGTGTGGCATGTCGAGAGCTGACAGAATTGGTAATGAGCATATTAGAGGTAACCTGGGGTGTTGGACATCGCCTAAAAAATGAGGGAGGATAGGTTGAGATGGTAAGGACATGTCATACAAAGACGGGAAGAGGAGCTCATTAGGTTAATTCCAGGAATGCATGTGGTCGGTAGCACCAGGGACAGGGGGAGACCAAAGCAGATGTGGGAACGGGTTGTTCGTATGTGTGTGACTGTGTCGGGTGAACGGGGAACTGGGGGAGAGATAGACGAGAGTGGAGGGCTAGAACCCGCAGACCCGACCCTGCCACAGGCGGGATAAGGATATGATGATGTAGTAAATACCAAGTGTAGAAGGTGTACAACGTGCTTTAATGTTTATGTTGAATTGTAAGTGTTCCGTGCTAGTAAAATGTCAGTTTAGTGTTCCCCGACTACAAAAAGATTGAGATCCACTGCTCTAGGGTAACTTCTGTAGCGTTCAAATGAATATTATAAATATTTACATTTAGGTTGCTATGGAAACGCACGCGATTTTCTCTCTTAACTTTAAAAATTTGAATTTTTAATTGTAAAAATAGAATTTAGAACATCAAGGAGAAGCAACAAAACAAAAAGGAATATTTTATTATTCAGTTAGTTGTTTGTCTCCAATGTAAAAAGACATTTCAAATATTGCTTATGAGCATCTAAAGAAGTTGAATATTGTATACTCATTCTGGTTAAGGTATTTGCCGGATTGTCCCGTGGCAAAAAGTGGTCACTGTAT
>JAAFCE010001036.1:45303164-45407093 GCA_013389805.1 Trigoniulus corallinus | reverse complement strand
ATAAAATATCATCATTCTTCCCTTATTTCGCCTGTGGCAGTGTTGGGTCTGCAGGCTCTAGCCCTCCACTACCATGCATCTCCAGCCAGGTCCCTGTCCACCCCACACACTACCATGCTCCCTTGTTGTTGTTGTTTGTTGGTGTTTTAGGGCCCTTCAAATACAAGGTCATTAGAGCCCCTCCATGCTCCCTGCTTCCACTCCCACATTTGCTTTGGTCTCCCCCTGCCCCAGGTGCTTTTATCCTGACTGTTGCAGGAAAACTGTAGTCCACTGCAGGTCCATTGGATATCTCTGGATTCTCTGGATTACTTTCATGGGTTGGGGAGTAAGCCAGGTAGCCATAACAGGACGAACCCTTAGGAGGCTGCCTGCGGGAGATGAGGAGGTAGGTGAAAGGACGAAGGAGAGGGTTAAGTTGCAGCACCCATCGTACTTTACCAACCACCCAAGTTGGTATTGACATGGGCTTGCTATGCTTAACTTCAGTGATCTCACAGGAACTGGTGTCTCCAATGCAACTTGGCTACACTGAACATGCTCTAAATTTTAAAACTTATTTTGGAAGTGATTTGAACATTTTAAACCATGATGATATAGAGGAACTGGTGAATGATGTCTTAAATGATGATATTATTAAACTAACTTGCTCAGGGGTGGCGAACCTATTTCTGCTGGTGTCCCAAAAATTTTAAGTTAGATTTCTTGATGTACTAACGTGCCAGATAGTTTGTTAAAGAAATATATAGTATGGCACCCTTACTTCCAGTTTGTTACAGGAAATGGAAATTACACAATTGATTGGTTTGTTTTTATGACCCGTCTCGGCAGTGCCTGTGGCAGGGTTGGGTCTGCAGGCTCTAGCCCTCCACTACCACACATCTCCCACTAGGTCCCTGTCCACCCCTCACACTACCATGCTCCCTACTCCCACTCCCACATTTGCTTTGATCTCCCCCTGACCCAGGTGCTTTTAACCACCTGTATGTGGTGGTTGGATGGTCTAGCCAGCCTGGGTATGACTATTCCTGGGGTGGAGCCTGTACTGCTGGCTTCTGTGCCACCATGCCAGTCAACTTCAACATAAAGATGTGATGCAGTTTAAGATTTATAGGGTCACTGGTGATCCCCTTGTTGGGACTCTAGGGTTTATTCAATATTGGATATTCTTCTTTACATTGCTTCCAAGACCTGACTATCTTAAGAAAGCTACATTTGCACAGATTTAATGGCAACACCCATCTTCTACCTGAGTCAAAAGTATTTATGTCCTGTTACAGTTTTGCACAGGAAGATAATCCCTCTTCCACCATTCTTGCAATGCATTTGTCATCTGCAAATTTCTCAACAAAGGATTTAATATCAAGTCCTATATCACATTAACATAAAGCATATCCATTCTCCTCTGATGGCATTAAAAAAAGATGTTGATGCCTACCATGCAGGTAGGTCCCTACCAACTGTGTAACCTTGCTATGAATCCCTCACTTGGACATCTTTGAAGCAATGTGGCCATGGAGCGCCAGAATGAATGGGTGATGGTTGAGATGGAGACAGGCAAGTGTAGCCATGTGTGATAGGAGGGTCCCAATGAAGTTGAAAACGAAGTTTTACAGTGCAATAATTAGACCAGCTATGTATGGTATATGGTATAGTGTTGGGCAGTGAGGAAAAGCCAAGATATTAATGCTGGATAGCCTGGATGTGGTGGACATCACGGAAAAAAATGAGGGAGGGTAGGTTGAGGTGGTATAGGGAAGTGAGAAGGAGGAAGGATTAGGGCTTAGGTTTTAGAGGTGGTACAACAGGACATGGAGACAGGTGGAGGGGAGCCTGGTGAGGGTTAGAACTGGTGGGAGTGGAGGATAAGAACTCGTAGACCCGACCCTGCCACAGGCGGGATAAGGGCTAATGATGAGTATTTCCAGATCATCATCATCATCACACCTTTGTCCCGCCTGTGGCAGGGTCGGGTCTGCGAGTTCTAGCTCTCCACTCCGTCTGTTTCCCACCAGGTCCCCATCCACCCCGCATACCGCCATGTCCCTCCGGACAACCTGCTCCCACGTCTGCTTTGGTCTCCCCCTACCCCGAATGCTGCCGACCACCTGCATTCCTGGGATGCACCTAACGAGTTCCTCTTTCCCCCTACTCATAACATGTCCGTACCACCTCAGCCTGTTCTCCCTCATCTTTTCGGCGATGCCCGCCACCCCCAGGCTACCTCTGATGTTCACGTTCCTAATTCTATCTGCTACTTGTACATGACACTTCACAATCATACCATCATCATCACACTATTACCCCGACTGTGGCTGGATCGGGTCTGCAGGTCCACTGAACATGCTCTAGAATTAAAACTTCTTTCGGAGGTGATTTGAACATTTTTAACCATGATGATATAGAAGAACTGCTGGTGGATAATGTCTTAAATGACGATGATATTATTAAACTAACTTTAGATGCGTTAGCTGATCCCGAAAGTGAAAATGATATTGAAGAAAGACCAGGCCCCCTCCCCCTCACAGTAAAATCGATTCATGATGGTCTTCGTTTTTGCGGTAAATTAGAAAATCACTTTCTAGTTAATGCTGTTAATTCTGAAACAGCTGCAGAACAGCGTTTCTCGATACCATGAATTGTATAAAAATTCGGTCGAATCATCACAAAGTTTAATTTCTAATTACATTGTCATTAAACCAGCATGAAGTCTTCTGTCCAGAACGGATAAAGTACGACAGGCACGTAACACGTGTTTTAAGAGTTATGCAATGGTACAGCACCATGCAATATATAACCGACAAAGCATTAATTTACCTGCCAAAATCTGTTTTGGTTGCATAATGTGGTGTTAGTACAGTGGGGTAGGCTGGTGTTATACCTCAAAGTGCCCTGAAGTACCTCAATGTGTCCGGGGGGGGGGACACTTTGAGGTAATTTAACACATACAGTACCTCAGTGTCTCGACCATTTTCCATTACCCAGTTACGGTATTTTGATAGAAATTGCGCATTGATTGACATGCATTGATTGATTGTGCTTTTCTATACCGTTCGTTGGAGAATTCCACCGACTTCAGGGGAAGATCCTACACCTGCGAATTTTGCCTCATCTACCCTTTGTGTAGTAGAAGATTCTTTTATGTGGAAAGGCCATCATACACCGCACGGGACCTCGGATTTACTTCTCATCTGAAGGAAGGCGCACTTGGGGTATCCTTATCCTCTGAAAGAAGCCCAACCACCTCAGTCCAGTATCTAACCTAGAACCACTGACGGAGTTACTGAGTCACCATGGTAGGACCCTAGCTTTTCATACTATGCGCGACTTATGCCCCTTTTATAATTTTGTACTGCACTTTTGGACACTGTATACAGATATTATAGAGCATTCAACACCAACTTCATGCAATACACATTGACCAGTATGTTTATCCTGTTGTGAATTTTCTAATTTAGTTTTGTGATATGTTGTGTTCATGATGCTATGCTATATGGATCAGTGTTTGGCAGTGAGGAAGAGCTGCGTCAACAGAATGCAAGTAACTGAGATGCGAATGTTTTGGAGCATTAGTGGGATGTCGAGGACCTTGAGAATCAGGAATGAGTATATTATAGCCTGGGAGTGGTGAACATTGCCGAAAAGGTGAGGGAAAATAGGTTGAGGTGGTATGGAAATGTAATGAGAAGATGAGAGGAGGAACTTGTTAGGTTCATCTCAGGAATGCAGGTGATCCAGTGGCGTACCGAGGCAGGCCGAGGGTATTCTGCGCCCGGGGACAAAGACCGAAATCTGCGCCCTCTGGCACCCGCTAAGCGCATTTTTGCGCCCCCTGCCTTCTGTGCCCGGGGACATCTGCCCACCCCTAGTTATGCCTCTGAGGTGATCAGATACATTGGGGAAGGGGGAGGCCAAAGCAGACGTGGGAGCATGTGGTCTGTAAGGATATGGCATTGTGTGGGGTGGATGGGGGCCTGGTGGGAGATAGATGGGGTAGAGGGCTAGAACCAACAGACCTGACCATGCCATAGGTGGGGATAAGGGTGTGATGACGATGATGATCTGTTGTGCTCATGATAGACAGCTGGTGTTCAATACAGTGCAACATCATCTTCATCATTATCACACCCTTATCCCGCCTGTGGCAGGGTCGGGTCCGCAGGTCCATTGAACGTGCTCAGGCTTGGAACGCCCCACTCAGGCATCAGGATCCTGCAGGAATATTGACTGGTTGTCTGTGGGGATGTCAGTGTCATGCATCAAAGTGTCCAGGGTCTACCTCAAAGTGCCCACCATCTAGGTCTGGGATGCAGATGTCCGAATTTGTCTCTTTTCTGCACAGCACATATGCAACGTGAATCAAGGTGCAGATTATATCAAAAAAGCCTAACCAGGTAAAATGGAAAATGGCTGGGACACTTTGAGGTATGTGTTAAATTACCGAGTCTGGTCCGATTACTAAGTGCCGGGAATTAAGTGTCTGGCCAGACACTTTGACGCCAGGGGGTATCCATAAAGGACGCCACAGGACTTTTGCCAAAATTTTACTCCCCCTCCCCCTATGTCACATTTTGTCCCACTTGGATGATCCCCCACCTACATTAGGAGGTCACATTTTGTATCACCGCCCCTTCTTTCTGAGTTCAGTAAACAGGTTCAGTTTTTTAATGGCATTATCTTAGATGTCAACCTGACACAAAGGGAAATATTTTTCAACCCAATATTTTACAAAACACTGCACTGAAGGTTAAAATCTATAATAAAAGAAATGTGACGTCCTCTAGTCATAACTTCCCCCAACCCCATTGCCCCCTCCCCCATAAAGCGTGACGTCCTTTATGGACGTCCCCCAGGACACTTTGAGGTATGACACCGGCCTATCCAACTGTTCCAACACTGCATTATAAAACCAAAATATAAATTTTGGCAGGTAAAAAACACTAGAATTATGCAGGTTAGGCCTACTGTATATTCAGCAGTTAAATTCAAAGAACTGAAAGAGAACAATTCATGACTTTTAAATAAAGTTTTATTTCCTTAGGAATGTTGTTAATAAAAGATAAATTGAGCCCAATAATGTTTCATCTACTTTTGCTTTAATTTTTAAGGTGCCCACTGACGATCGCGATATTCCAATCACTCCATGCCAAAATGACAGTTTTAATCAAATTAGTGATCATGAATGTGAGAAATCATGTGGATTGGATGGAGTGATGTGAAACGGACGGATTTCCATCTCGCCAAAAATCCGTCACTCCATTCCTACTGTCCATCACTCCAACCGATCATGAATGTGAAAAAGTGATGGGATGGAGCGATGTAGTGGCCCTATGGAGCGTTCGTCAGTGCCAAAACCTTGTTGATTTTGGACCAATTCAACTTCAACACGTGGTATCGACAGACGGGACCTTTTTTTCTCTATATCAGCAGTTAATGGCGGCCGGCCGAGAATTTGTACTTCAAGTTATCGACATGTACAAGGAGCTTCCCTGTTTATGGAAAACGGTGGATCCACATTATTATGATAAAAATAAGCGCAATATTGCATTAAATCAATTAGTGGATTTATTTAAGCAACAGGATCCTTCAGCTACAAAGGATCTGGTGCTGAAAAAAATTAATTCCATGCGTGGGGCCTTCAGAAAGGAATTGAACAAAGTAAGTAATTTATTTATACTTTTTAGTCATGTTTTTCTCATTTTGAAGTGGCTGGGTTGCATTGGGTACACCAGATCTCATCAGATCACTGAAGTTAAGCAACGCAAATGCAACTTTGTACCAACATGGGTGGTTGGCAGTGCTGGATTTAGATTTTAAGAAGCTCTAGGCTATTTTAATTTTGAGGTCTTTTTCAAGCCCTTTTGAGGCCCTTAAGTTTTGAAGCCTGCTAAATGTTGAAGCCCTTTCCTTAAGTTTTGAAGCCTGCTAAATGTTGAGGCCCTTTCCTTAAGTTTTAAAGCTAGCTAAATGTTGAGGCCCTAGGCTTCAGCCTACTTAGCCTAATGGTAAATCTGGCACTGGTTGTTGGTAGTAAACGTTGGGTATTGCTAATTTCCCATCTCCTACATACTCAGGAGTGGTGAATTGCATTGGAGACACCAGTTCTCATTTGATCACTGATGTTAAGCAATGCAACCCCAGCTAGTACTGATATGGGTGGCCACTTGGGAAAACTGGGTACCACTAGTATCCAAAATCATGTCTGTGCAGTTTCTGCACAAGAACTACACAGTGAACAGGGCTCTAGTGACCTTGTATTTGAAGGGCCCTAAACCACCAACAAATGGGTGAGGAAGTAGGTGTAGAGGATTTGTAAGTGCTGTTTGTTTGTTGGTGTTTTAGGGCCCTTCAACTACAAGGTCATTAGAGCCCCATCCACAGCATAGTTCTTATGCAGAGACTGCACAGACACTACACTAATGCAATGATTTTTGGGTATTAGTAGTACCCAGTTTTCCCAAGTGGCCACCCATGTCAGTACTAGCTGGGGTTGTGCTGCTTAACTTCAGTGATCAGATGAGAATTTGCCACTCCCTGCATCACTGGGGGTGCAGGACACACTTGGTGACACCACTTGCACCATGACAAAAAGGGGGTGACACCAAAACATGGGTGTGATGCCTCTCAGTAGGATAGGGGAAAATAGCAGGGTACCACCCACCACCCATCAACCCACAGAACCTAATGCCTCCCTTGTCAGTGATTAGGAGCACCTTATTTATTTCATTTTTCCATGTATAAGACAAATTTTTCTTAAAAATCTTAACCAAAAATTGATGGGTGTCTTATACATGGAGGTGAATTTCAAAATGAGGACTGCATGATTGCACTGCCCTTTCCCTATGTTTAACACAAAAAAATATGCAGTATGTTATTTTTATTTTTTGTAGGTGAGATAATCTGAGCGGTCTGGTGCTAGCCCAGATGAAGTTAATGTACCAAAGCTGTGGTACTATGACTCTATGCTTTTCTTGGAAGATCAGGAAGTTCCTCGGAATTGTCGCAGCTTGCATTCAGTTATTGATGACATGCCTTTTGGTGATGGTGAGGTATGATTAATAAAAAGGATAGAAAAACCAACAATTATTTTGTATGCCAACATTTAACACATACATTTTTAATATGAATAAAATAATAATACATTTGAAAAGTTAATCAACATGATTGATTTGCCAGTGTACTGCCCCCTCCTCATTGAAATGTTCAACAAACATTTCCCTCACCAACTTTGCTCTTGTGCTTGCATTTCGAGGATTGTTCTCCAAAGCAACAAGTTGATTTTCAAAATGTGTTTCTCCCATGTCATCTTCAGTAAAATAGCCAGAGCAGCTGTTTCGAAGAAAATTATGGAGCACACAGCATGTTAGCACCACAATTTCTATTCGATGCAAGCCTAGGTTTATAGCTGTGTGAAAAATGTGGAACCGGTTAGCTAATATCCCAAAAACGTTTTCAATAACCCGCCTGGCTCGTGAGAGTCTGTAATTAAAATTCCGCCTTTCAGTTGTCAAGGATTTTTGACTGAAAGGCTTCATAAAGTCATGACGGAGGCCAAAAGCTTCATCTCCAACAAACACAAATGGCAAGGGAGCTGTTGAAGTTCTGCTTTGTTGTGGAGGTGGAATATTTAGCTCCCCATTGATTAGTTTCCCATAGAATTCTGTGTTTTTTAAGACTCCACCATCTGAAATACGGCCATTTGTGCCACACTCACACCAAATTAACTCATAGTTAGAGTTAGCACAAGCCATTAAGACCATACTGTGGAAATGTTTATAATTCCAGAAATATGATCCGCTTCCTGGTGGAGGGGTGATTCTAATATGTTTTCCATCAACTGCCCCTAAACAGTTAGGGAAATTCCACCTGCTCTCAAAGCCTTTTCCTATTAGTTTCCATTCTTCAGCAGTATCTGGCATCTAAAATTGAAATAATAGAAGTTATTACTACACGTTTTATAACTTGTTTTGCAGAACAGTGTTGATGAATGTGTGGGTAGCACTCAACCTTCATCATCTCAACAACCAACTTCCAGTCCCTCTCAAGGAAATTTCAAAAGGCCAAGAACAAAGGCAGATCACGTTTTGGAAAAGATTGCCAAAAAAATTGATCAGCCAACTTCAAATGATACTGCTCAAATGGCAATGAGGCAGAAAGAGAAATATAATGCATTTGGTGAGCATATTGCAGAGCAATTGCGCTCACTACCTCCAGGAATGGTGCCAATTTGCCAAAAGTTAATAAATGATACCATTTTTTATGCAGCAATGAATACACTAAACATGTCTTCAAGGATTGTCACAGATGCCTCTACATCCCAATGCACCTACACAAATCCCATTGACACCCAGAACCCTTTTGTATTTACCCTTGTGGATTCAATTAATTGTAACGAAAATAATAATTGATGTATATATAGTTGATTTCTCTGTTTATTAAAATGTTCCTCATAAAAATGTGATTGTCTTTGGCTGTACATAATGAAAATGGTATCACGACAAAAAGGGCATGCCAAAAACAGCATGCAACTTAAGGGTACACGACAGATGGGCACTGTGACAAAATGGTGCAGGGAATAAGGGGTGCAACACAAAAAGGGCATGGCAAAAAAAGGGGCGACCAGGAGAAAAGGGCATGTAAGAGTGTGGGTACTTATGTGATCACCTTTATATCTATGTTGATTTTTTTGTTTCATTGGTGTTTTAGGGCCCTTCAATTACAAGGACACTAGAGCCCCGTCCACTGTGTAGTTCCAATGCAGAGACTGCACAGACACTAAACTAATGTGGCGATTATTTGGGTATTAGCAGTTCCCAGGTTTCTCAAGTGGCCACCCATGTTAGTACTAACTGAGATTGCATTGCTTAACTTCAGTGATCTGACAAGAACTGGTGTGTCCGATGCAATAAACCACTCGATGAACTGAGCAGCAAAGTGTGCCCTTCTGTCGCTACACCATTTTTGCAATGCACCCTTTTGTCGCTGTGCCATTTTTGCAATGCACCCTTTTGTCGCTGTGCCATTTTTGCAATGCGCCCTTTTGTCACTGCACCCTTTTTGCTGCACCGTTTTTTCGTTTGCCCTTTTGTCGCCTGGCTTTTTGTCATGTAATCAATGAAAATACATTAGATCCAAGTTCAAAGCATTTTTACTCACCTTCATATAACTTTTGGCAAGACTCTTCATAATTGCTAAACAGGTTTCTGGTATTATCACTCCAAGGCGCTGGGGAGATATTGCTGTGACAAATTTCAGCTCTTCATATGTCATTCCTGATGCCAAAAAACGAAGGGTTGCAGCTAGTCTTTCATGGGGACTGATGCTCTTTCTCATGTTGGTATCTTTTTTTTCAATAAAAGGTGTCACCATATGAAGAAGTTTAAAATAAGCTTCTTCATCCATCCTCAAATAATTTCTCCAGTCAGATGGCTCAAGTGTTAACTCATTCATGAGATTAACATGTGAGAAAGACTCTCTATTAATCAGCCATTTTTTTGCCCATTGCCTTTTAGGCCTTTTGCTCTTCACATACAAGCAAACTGCTGTTGATATAAGCAGCAGTTCTTCATCCATGATCACACTATTAATAATTTAATCAATAACACCACAAAATAATTACATCAATAATACAACAAAAACATTAATAGCAAATTGATTATTACCCAGGAATTTGTTGATAGAATTCACGACAATAACGAGTATACAGGAGTGCAAGCAGGAGTGGAGTGATGCATTGGAGTGATCAACCGTCAATGGCCCCACAAAATTTCCTTTCACTCCAGCCGCTCCTGACACTCCACTCCACTGCCTTATCACTCCATTTGGCATGATCGTCAGTGGGCACCTTTATCAGTTTATTATTATTGGTGTAAAGTAACAAGTCCCCTTGCTATTAAAATAGGTGGCCTTCACTGCATTACTTATGCAGCTCCCTATTTTTTTAAATGGACGCGTCCATTCCCTCCCACCGATGTGTCAACTTATATGGCGACGACTATAGTACTGACATGGGTGGCCGCTTGGAAAACTGGGTACTGCTAATTCCCAAAAATCGTCGCATTAGTGTAGTGTCTGTGTAGTCTCTGCATAAGAACTATGCTGTGGACGGGGCTCAAATGACCTTTGTAGTTGAAAGGCCTTAAAACACCAACAAACAACAACAGAACCCAGAACCCTTTCGTGATTCATGGCACGTCCAGGCCATGCAAGAGCAGGTTCATCTGACAGAACATGCACGGCAGTGGCTTTGCTTTCTGGCTGAAACATGGACTTTTGGCATACAGCTCTATTTCACGAAGATGATCCTTTAAACTACAGTTCCAACGTCAGTAGAAAGCTCACTAGACAGCTGTATGGCTGTAGCAATCCACTGGTGCCTGGCTAAAAGTGACCCTTAGTAATCCTAAAGTAAGCTTTATTGGCTATTCTGTCTCCAGTCTAGTGTTGTAGTTCTCGATCCAGTCTTCTGAAACTCATTCTACAAATTACAGACGACATTGGGTGTTATGTTGAGGTCTCATTCAACCTGTGATTGGGATTGTCTTGCTCCCAATCTACAATCGATTCTCCACCTCATTCCATCATCTAAAGGAAGGATTCCCAACCACTGTGCCACGAGATTCATAAAATGTGCCGCCATTGCGAACACCCATACGCAAGTGACGTCAGACAAGTAGTTCAATCGGTTCTGGCTTCCTAAGAGGGACTGGCTGAACCAATGAGCATGAATATTACAGTTCTCCTTACTGGCTAACTAAGCTAACTTAGTCTTCTAGTCACTCGCTTCATGTGTACATAGGGCTAGGGTTCAAGTAACTTCTAACCCTCTTCCCGCCTATGGCAGGGTCGGGTACTCATCTTGTCCCTCTGAGTGGGCACAAGGGTGATCCATTGGACACTTCCCACAGCTAGTTGCCGACCAAAGCTGCAACCCCTCTGCTTGTTTATCGTCTTTCTACTCTTTATTGGAACATTCCACCGAAGCCGGGGAAAACTCTGACACCAGGAAATTTACTTCCTGTACCCGTTCCATAACAGAGAGGGTTCTTTACCTCCAGATGCCATCGTACACCACACGGGACCTCGGTTTTACTTTTCAACCAAAAGAATGTGCACTCAGGGCTTCTCCCTTGCCCGAAAAATGCCAACCTACCTTGGTCCTATACCGAACCAAAAACCACTGACTCAGTTACCGAGCGTGCTACAAACTGTGCCACCGAGGCGAACTTTTGTATAGGATTAAGTTACAACACGTATATTTTCTTAGGCGTCTGTGGGCCCCGAAATGTGTCGTTGTTATTGTGCCGCCAAATTTATAAATTATTAAAAGTGTGCCGTGACGCAAAATGGTTGAGAATCGCTGATCTAAAGTCTAAACGACGATGACAGTCATTGTCCTCGACTGCTTATATAGTCTGACAGAATTTGAACGAAAAGCACTTTATGAGTATCCCTGATGTCTACAAATGAAGCAGCAGCACAACAAATTATTAATATTAAGCTTATCAAGGTCACAGTGGTTCTCAAAGTGTGTTCCGTGAAACGATCTCAAGTGTTCCGCAAAACAATCTAGTTCACAATTAAAGCAATGGAGAGATACTTTGAAGTGACCCGCAGAATCAATGGGGGAGAGGGGGTGACTGAAGTGGAGACAGGCAAGCAGTTTCCTGTGCGATAGGAGAATCCCAATCTAGTTGAAAGGGAAGTTCTACAGGATAGTGGTTAGACCAGCTATGCTATATGGATCAGAGGGCTGGGCAGTGAGGAAGAGCTATGTAAATAAAATGCGAGTAGCCGAGATGCGAATGCTGTGGCAATTGTGTGGCGTGTTGAGAACTGACAGAATTAGGAATGAGTATATTAGAAGTAACCTGCGGTGGTGGACATCGCCGAAGAAAATTGAGGAAAATTAGGCTGAGGTGGTATGGTATGGACACGTCATGCGAATAGGGGAAGAGGAACTCGTTAGGATAATTCTAGGAATGCAGGTGGTCAGTAGCATCAGGGGCAGGAGGAGACCAAAGCAGATGTGGGAACAGGTTGTCCTTAAGGATTTGACAGTGTGTGGGGTGGACGAGGAACTGGGGGAGAGATAGAAGGGAATGGAATGCTGGAACCCGCTGACCCGACCCTGCCACACGCGGGATAAGGGTATGATGATGATGTAGTAAGTACCAAGTGTAGAAGGTGTACAACCTGCTTTAAAGTTTATGTTGAATTGTAAGTGTTCCGTGCAAGCAAAATGTCACAGTTTAGTGTTCCCTGACTTCAAAAAGATTGAGAACCACTGGTCCACACATAGGAGTATACTTTCAAATTCAATATCTGCAGTCATACCCATCATCATACCCTTCTCCAGCTCGCAACTGGGTCGGGTCTACGAGTTCCAATCCTCTACCCCCGCCGATCCCCGATCAGGCCCCCATCCACCCCGCACATACCCATGCCCTTTTGTACCACCTGCTCCCACGTCCGCTTTGGTCCTCCCCTCCCGACCACCTGTAGTCCTACGATGGATCTAACTAGTTCCTCCTCCCCCTTCTCATCACATGCCCACACCACCTCAACCTGTTTTCCCTCATCTTCTCAGTGATGTCTCCCACCCCCCAGACTACCTCTAACATGAAGTGCAACATTCACATCTCAGCCACTTGCATTTTCCTTTCATGGTCCTTCCTCATGGCCCAACACTCTGAGCCATGCAGCATAGCTGGCCTAACCACAGTTCTGTACACTTTGCCTATTAGCTTTATAGGCACCCGGCGGTTACATAGGACTCCACTTCAGCCACTTCGATATCTGCAGTACAGTACTGTATTATTAGTGGGAGACATCATTTGCAGTTTTGAGAAATTTTAATAAATGCCTTTATTCTCTTAATTGACCCGCCTTGGTGGCGCAATAGGTAGCGTGCTCGATTTACTGCGCCAGTGGTTCCAGGTTCGATCGTTTTAAGAAGGAAAGAGGTTGATGAGTGCATCAAGGTGTCATCAAGGATGTGCATCAAGGGTCAGCACTTAGCCCATATCTATTCACGCTGGTAATGGATGAGCTACTGGCGGGAATAGGGGAATGGGCCCCGCAGCGCATGGTATGTGCTGATGATGTGGGAAGGCTTGAGGAGTCCAAGGAGGATGCACAAAAGGGCCTACAATACATTAAAGCAGCAATGGAAAGAGGAGGCCTAAAGGTGAACATGAAGAAGACAGCATTCCTAGCTTTCAATTGGAGTTACCAGGGGCAAGGGGCTGAGATTCGTTGTGGGGGTGAGATACTATCTGTGGTGCAAGACTTCCACTATTTATGATCTGTTTTCCAGGGGAGATAGACTCTGACGTGACCCAGAGGATGAATGCAGGATGGCTGAAGTGGACACAGGCAAGTGAGGTCCTGTGCGACCGCCGGGTACCATTAAAGTTGAAAGGCAAAGTTTACAGAACGGTCGTTAGGCCCGCTATGTTGTATGACTCAGATTATTGGACAAGAAGGAAGAACCATGAAAGGAGAACGCAAGTCGCTGAGATACGAAGGCGGCGGTACATGAGTGGGGTGTCACCAGCCGACAGAATTCGAAATGATTACATTAGAGGTAGCTGGGGGGTGGGAAACATCACAGAGAATCGGCTGAGGTGGTACGGGCATGTGATGAGGAGGGGGGGTGCAAAGGGATATGGAGGGGTGACAGGCGGGAGTGGAGGATAAGAACCCGCAGACCCTACCCTGCCGCAGGCAGGATAAGGGTGGGATTATAACGATTCAGCCAGTGTCAAAAGTCCGTTTCACATAAATAAGACGTTATAAACGGTAGAAGGATTTGCATTGCTTCGCATTACAATGATTAAGGCCCGGTGCACACTTGCGATTTTTACTCGCGCGGGGCCCGCAATTGCGGTCCGAGATACATTAGTTGCAATGAGGGAGTGCACACATACCTGCGGCGCCGCCGCGGCTCCCCCATTGTATCTCATGCCGCAACTGCGGGCGCCGCGCGAGTAAAAATCGCAAGTGTGCACCGGGCCTTATACTGCCCACTGGCGCCTCCCCTGGGAGTTGCGCCTCCAAGGCTGGAATCCGTGACTAGAGACAAAAGTTTGTCCTGTAGACCAACTTGTTGTAGACAAAAGTTAGTTCCAATTCTGGACTGTGGCGGCGCTCATGTTAGTTGGAATTTCTCAAAGTTAGCTATCGCCTCTCTGGCTGTTCTGTGCAGCTGTCGCAGAATGGCATTCTTGCAGGTATGTTGAAAATTTGCTTTGTGTTATAAACGTTTGTCAACAGGTTTATTTGCGGTATTTTATATTGGTTGTTGATATATGGGCCGATATATGCGTATATTGCATCAGTAAATGCGAGTCGTTAGTTTTTTTTTCAAAATATTGTGCCTCAACTTAAGAATTCCATTCGTATTTTGATGACTAAACGGTAACCGACTAAACTTCGTACTGTTTAGTGGAGACGATTCACATTTTTTGATAAAGAAGTTTTAAAGAATCCAGAAGGAGACAGTCCATTTGATAAGCTAAAAGTAAGTTAAAATAATGCCAACAAATTTATATGTTCCACTTGGTTTAAGAATGTTGTTCTTAACTAATGTACGTTTTAGGATTTTGAAATAACTACTTGTACCTCTGGTCGTGGTCAAATTATTTGCGGCGATGCTGAGGGATATTGCCACATTATAAATCGACAATTAGAAGTTGTGACATTTAAAGCATATGATAGGCATGTATTACATGTTCACCAAGTGCGTCAATATGGAATTTTTGTCTGCATAGGAGTAAGTTTATTTGAGTGCCAGTTAGTTTTCACATTTATGGTGCAATAGATAATGACGGAATATCTGTCTCTAGGAAGATGATGAGGGTATTAACCCACTAATCAAAGTGTTTAGTCTTGATAAGGTAAGATGAATATTTTATAAATTAACTATAAAGAAAGAAGATTGCATATGTTAAATAATGTTGTAGAAGGATTACCATGGCATTCCTTCATGTACTCAAGTGTTGAGGGCGGTGTATGGAAATAACCCTTCGCAGGTAAGACGATTCGACGAATTTCAATTTCTTACATCCATTAAATACGTTAATATTCTATATAATTTAATTAGGTTACGGCAATAGCTATTCCAGATAATCATATGAATTTGGCTGTAGGGTTTCAAAATGGCATCGTTATATTGTATAAAGGAGATGTGGCCAGAGAAAGGTATCATATGACGAAGTGAGACCGTTGTGGTTGTCAAAAATAAGTTTACTTTCTACTGTTTTAATCGACAGGTATAATACTAAACCAAAATTGTATCACGAAGACAAGAATCCCATATCAGGCTTAATGTTCAGAACCATAGGAAGATACAGCCATCTATTTGTGGTTACAACTGAAGATATTTATTCTTACAATTTGCTCTCTAAAGAAGTTGACAAGGTAATAATCATGTTTATGATTTTTCTAAAATTATGGAGTATATTTATATGAACATTTTTGTGCCTTCAGTGCCATATTCATAGTTTAGGATGCCCACCTAAATGTGTCACGATGACTGATTCTAAGCAAGATAGTTTGTTGGTTGTAGCTAGACAAGAGGTAACGTTACTGTCAAATTATTTATGTGGTGGTTTGCCACTGTGATGAATGATTAACAGTTAGCTGAATGGTTTAGGCTGTTTACTTCTATCAACCTGATGGTAGAGGACCATGCTTAGGCTTTGAAGGAGAGAAACTCAGCATTCATTGGTTTCGTGGTTATTTCATTGTGATTGGTAGAGATTACAGAAACACTGCTTCACAGCCGTCTACTTCGTAATTATTCTCATTTTTTTCTAAATTTTCTCGCTCATCGTTGAGTGATTGAATTTATATTTTCTATGTTTTATTCCTGATGTAGGGACAGTTCTCCTATAGAAATGAATGTGGTTACTATCTATGACGTGCACAATAAATTTATTGGTTAGTGTAACTTCTTTCATTGCTGATTGATGATAATATATTACTGAATGCTAGTATTTTAATAGCATATTCAGCCCCGGTACCTGAAGTTATTGATGTCATTTCGGAATGGGGCTCGTTATTTATAATGTCCAAGGATAAGAAAGTAGCCATCTAGTTATTTGCTACTGAATTTATATTTCGAGATCGACGTTACTGATTTGTTATTTTTTACAGCTGTATTGCTTACTGGAAAGAGATACGCAAAATAAATTAGAAACATTATTTAGAAAGAATTTATATGAAATGGCCATACAGTAAGAATACCGTTGATCTTAATGTGCGTCTGTTTCATTTTTAATAAAAGATTTTAATTATTATCTCAGATTGGCCAAAAGTCAGCAGTATGATGAAGATGGCTTGGTTGATATTTTTCGTCAGTATGGGGATCACCTCTACAACAAAGGTGATCATGATGGTGCCATTAATCAATATATTAAAACAATTGGGAAACTAGAAGCGTCCTATGTTATTAGAAAGGTGACATTTGTTTTAACACATTTATCGTTTAAATATGTGTTTAAATTATTTTGTTTGATGTATAGTGATATCCGTAGTTTTTAGATGCCCAAAGAATTCACAATTTAACGGCTTACTTACAAGAACTTCACAAAAAAGGTTTAGCTACAGAGGACCATACTACTTTGTTACTCAACTGCTATACAAAACTGAAGGACATTCAGAAATTGGATGAATTCATAATGGTATTGCTAAAATGTTATTTGTTGGTGTGTTGTATTTCTTAAGAATATTGTTTTTTTACTGTACAGACTAAAGACCGTGAAGTTGACTTTGACGTTGACACTGCAATAAGAGTTTGTCGACAGGCAGGATATTTTAAACATGCTTTATCTTTGGCTGAAAGACACCATCAACATGATTGGTATCTCAAGATTCAGCTGGAAGATCAAAACGATTATCATAACGCATTGGAGTATATTGGGAAATTGGAGTTTAGAGAGGTAGTTGATATTAACATATGCGTTTAAATAAGTATTTGTGCCTGATGTAAAATAACGATGTAGGCTGAGGAAAATATGAAAAAATATGGAAAAATTTTACTTCATGAAGTTCCAGAGAAAACCACCGAATTTTTAAAGCGTTTGTGTACCGATTACACTCCTAACGATAGTAAGTTCAGAGAATTGCTTTTCTGTTTTGGTTTATTCACTGTAATGATATTGAGATTTATTATCCTTTTTGTTGTTTAAGAACCTCTTGTTGATATCAGCACACTGGATGGTGAGTAACACTTACTTACTCAGTGCTTCCACACAGAAATGTAAAGTTCTATTCTTTTTTTTTTTAACATAGGAACTCGGAATGTTGAAACATACTGCTGTTCTGCACAGGAATTTATTCATATTTTTGTCAATAACACTAAGAAGTTGACTGAATTTTTAGAACATATGATTAAGGTAGACTATTTAATAGCCACTATTTACCTTTATTCTATCAACTGATTGATAAATGCTGCTATTAATATGAATCAGGAAAAACCAGGTTGTCAAAGTGCTGTTTATAACACTTTGATCGAAGTTTATTTAAGAGAGTATCACAAGAAAAAAGAATCTGAGGTAAAATATTGTGGCACTAATGGATGTTGGAAATAAGCAAAAAAAGTGGCTATTCTCTGCATTTTCTGATCTTATTAGCAAGAGCAGCACTGTTGGGAGCAGAAAATTATGGAAATGCTACAACAACCAGAATCTGGTTATGATATCGATCAGGCGTTAGTGTTGTGTCAAGTGAGCAATTTTAGACCTGGAATACTCTACCTTTATGAAAAAGCGAAATTGTAACTAAACTTCAAATGCTGTACAGATATTCATTAGTCATTTGATTACACGAATTATATGTTTATATTGTTTCTGTAGATATCAACAAATATTGCGATACCATATGGATAATCAAGATTATGCTAGTGTAATTGTGGCTTGCAAAAAATTTGGGTATGAATTCGTGAATATTTTAGATACATCAGGAAAGTTTTGATAAAGCAGCTGGTTTTTGGTTTAAAGTTCCCACGATTCAAATTTGTGGATTCAAGCATTTCGTTTTCTTGTCCATGAGAGTGCAGATCAACACTGCTATTTGAACGAAGTGCTGCTGGCCATTGAGAAAAAAAAACTATTACCTCCTTTAATGGTTGTTGACATCATGGCAAGTAGTCCAACAGTCAACTTAGGCACAATTAAGGTAACAATCCTGGAATTTATTAATTTAAAGGTATTCATCTGGTGGAAATATAAAATATTAGATTCTGTAGGATTACATGATTAGACAATTGCAGCAGGAAAACAGTAGGATAGCAGATGATGAACGTTTAATTAAACAGTACCAAGAAGAAACAGAGAAAATGAGAACACAAATAGAAGAAATTAAGACAAGGTGATTGCAGCTATGAATATTAGAAAGCTAAAGGGTAAATTGTCATCTTAACAACGATTTTGAGCATATAATTGTAAATATTGTTCTTTGATACGTAGTGCAAGAATTTTCCAAGTTTCCAAATGCAGCGCTTGTAATCACACACTAGAACTGCCCTCTGTTCACTTCCTTTGCCAACATTCATATCATCAGCAGTAAGACACATTTCTTCTTGAAAACTCTTTGTTATTGTCACTATTTCAACTTAACTTTTATTGCAGTTGTTTTGAAAGCTATGTTGATAGTGAATCGGAGTGTATTGTATGCCTACCTGAAAATAAGAAAGTTATGGATATTATCCGAGCACAGGAGCAGAGTCGTGAATTGCACGAGAATTTTCACCATCAGGTATTTGCACTAATGATCGGGTATATTTTTCGTTGACAATTATATTTAATTTTGTTTCTTTTTTATGGTAGTTGGAGAGAGCAGAGGATGGGTTCTCAGTTGTAGCTGAATACTTTGGAAGAGGGGTATTTAATAATGTCACACTGATGAATTTCTTACCACCAAAGCAAAAACTTCCACCAACAGGAATTCCTAAACTTGAAATAGGATTATCGCAGAATACATCATCATCCTCAAGAAATACCAATCCATTCTCTGAATATGATAAGAAATTAAACCCTTTTGAAGTCTAAGTAGAGTACACAATGTGACAATTACATAATATTATGTGTCAAATTTCATGGGTAATTCCATTCGTCTATAAACGTTTATAAATATTAAATACGATATAAATATTTTCTACTAGTCATCCAATACTGTATCTTTGATGAGAGTATTTTTATTGCATTGGTACAGCTATCACGGGCTTTATGTATAGACACTTGCAGTTTTTTTTAAAGTGCCACGAACCATAATCTGGAGTTTGTCAAATGCTTTTGTAGCTGATACGTGGGCTGGGGTTTAATGCATAAGCCGTGCAAAGTAAAGGTGGAGAAAAACCTCCCTAAAGCTTTCAATATACTTTCCTTTGGAATTACCAAATCGTCACCTTTCGTTACCAGGCAAGGGTAACGACATTGGTTTTTATATTAAGAAATCTTAGTGAAACAATCGGAGGAATATGAATTTACAGGCCTTGTAAATCTGTCAGCGACTTCTGCCCCAATGCAGGACAATTTTATTGCTTCTACCTACTGGTGAGTGGCGTAACTTGTAGGGGGCAATGGGGGTCAAATTGCCCCGGACGGCGGACAAAGTGCCGCCTTTAAGGGGCGCCTTGTCCGCCTTCTGGAAATCAGCTGCCGCTACACAATGTCTGTACGACGACTTTACTGCAAATAAAGTGCCTACATGCTGTACGTGTACCATGTCTGCTCAGGACAAGCAACAGGAGGGGGGAGGGCCGCTTCGAATGCCTCTTGCCCAGGGCGCCCCAACTGAAGTTAAGTAATTTCTACTGATAAGTAGCAATTATAAGCAGTTTTTCTTCCGTAAAATTTGCTTTTGAACTACGTGGTTTTTTAAAGAAAGATGACGAAATGCTTGACAAGGGAACCACGTGTATTGATTGGGTCGTCCAATGCTACTGTGGACTCCTAACCACTAAGCCTTCTTGAGTGCATATTTACTTTTTTAATTAAAGGTGACAAATATCAAAGTAACGTGTAGTTAACTGTAATTATTTAATATGCTGTATAACAAATTAAATAAGATAAAATAAATATTTTATAAATGAATGATGGCTTAGTATGTCCAAACTTCCGTGCGACCCTAGTGTCGATTTGCCCAACATGGGTTATCTCCGGCGGAAACGCCCAATTGCAGAACAATCGTCGTAATTCTTGTATGAGGCACGTGTCCTGTAGATGCATATTGTGTGGTGAGTTTTGAGCTACTAAGTTGTTAATGAGAAGAAAAGTTTCGATCTGTCAGTATATAGAAACAGAAATATACAATTTGAAAACTGTAAAAGTTGAAGGTATTTTGTGATCGAGCTTAGTCAGTTTTATTCCGTCTCCGTCGGTTAGTAATGGATTTTGAAGAACGTCCTTCACCCATCGGGAATAAAACTGCTCGAATTTATAAATATGCAGGTCGTATTTTGCATCAACTAAATAATGGTATAGCGTTACGAACAAGTCTGAATTCATTAAATATAAGACCGTTTGTGAGTATTTTTACGATGACGATGAGATGTTGCTGCGATGGACAATACCGAATATTGTTTATTAGACGAGGAATTGAAACAAACATCTAGATATAAACATTTAAAATTTACCTGACGTTTTCACATATTGTGTGGTATAGTATAAGCCAGATATTTATGCAACATTTCTAGGTCAGCGGTTCAATTAAACCCAGGATAGTTCCAAATTCTTGATGATATTTGTGAATGGTTTCAAAACCATTTACTGAGCAAATCAATGTATATACATGTTCAAAGTCAGTTGTTTTTCCACAAAATTACCTATATAATCAAAAAACAATTCGCATACAGTATTTGACATTGCAGTCTCATCAATGTTTGTGTAATATATCAGCTATGACAAGAAAAAAGTCTTTATTTTGATTTTATATGCGTTTTAGTACAGAACTCGTTTGCTTGCGATGATACACAAGATTTTAAGTCATCGTCCAGAATTAGAGTACGTCGTTTCAAAAACGGAAATAGAAAAGGAATTATACGTCGACCCTAATGTTTTAAGAGTTCTCATTCATGAATTACTGTTCCTTAAAAAGGAATTCAATTTCAATAGCAAAACGTCGTATACTGTTAACAAATACAAGGAGGCCCTGAAAAAAGCACTTCGTGAATATTATTCAACAGATTTGTATACAGTTAACAGCAACTGTAAAATTTCATGTAAGTTTTACTTTCTAATTCTCTTTTGTTTTAATTCTATCGTTTCCAGGATTTATTCAATTGGGACGATCTATAACAACCTCTTGATTACTCGACTTTATTTTGAACCATGAAACAACAACGTGCTTTACAAACGTCGTCATCTGATCGCACCACGGCAGTTCTTCTAAACCTTCTATTTTATACAGTCTTAATGGTTACTATGCCAATCACAATGTATTTTGCATCAAACAAATTTTTTATCAATACATTTAAGATGAAGTCACAAGATAGTTACATATATGCAGCTGCAGTTGCAGTTATTACCGTTCATATTATCTTGGGCTTGTTTGTGTATAAAGCGTATAAAGAAGAAGACACCTCTGTCAAACAAGATTAAAACAAGTTTTGTCCCATTTTTTGAATTTATATTAATATCGCACGTCTAGAATGAACTTTTATTACTTAATTTGTTTATTACTAGTTTAGAACCTTTATCATTCTTGTATTATTGGTATAAAAATCGTAATCTTCGGTCGAGTCTGTGATAAATGAGACATTCATTTGTGTACATTAAAACATTCCTTAAACACTATTATTTTGAGTTGTTTCCCCGTTTAGCTGTAGTGCATTTACGCTATTTACTCTTACTAGTTAATTTTTTAAATTTGTTACATCGGGTAGTTAGTGTGCATCTTAATTATTAGGGATAAACTATATTGGATAGCTTTTTGTAAGGAAATTTGATTTTTTTTCCAAGTTGAGGGGGCTTTTAAATATTCATTTTACGATAATAAGTATGTAAATAATCTGTTCGTTGAAATACATAACTACTACCTATTTTAAATGGTATGTGAATATACTTTGTGTTTGATTTTAGTATGCTTTATAAAATGTTAAGTCTAACGTTCTTGTTTATTGCAGTGGAACATCCTCGTTATGCCCGTGTGAATACTTTAAAAAGTACAGTTGACGAGGTTATAACTCGCTTATCGACAGATGGCTTTCAGCTTGTGAAATATGATGGAGTTTCATATGAGGCGTATGTATCATTACAGTCATCAATAGGTTCATCTGTTTTATTTAGAAAGTAAGCTACCATATACTTAAATTGAATTTTTATGTTTCTAAGTTTCATTAGTTTTATCCGAGAATTAAAGGATAACGAATTTCTCTGTGACATTCACGTTGACAACTTATTAATATTCAGCTCGAATACATCGTTATTAGATCATCCCCTGTATGTCTCCGGGACTCTCATTTTGCAAGACAAGGTAAAATTGATTTCATATGCGATCTTTGAAGGTTTAACTTTTAGCTTCACCTAGATAACGAGCCCTTCGTTTCCTTGTGTCCGTTTTCTGTACGTTTTTTAATTCCATTCATTATAAACTGATAAGTGGTATCCAAGAAGGTAATACATATAATGGCAGTAGGTCAGCAGCCAGTCATGCACAACCACCGTTCAACAAGTCATCTAACAGCTTTTTCTGATTTCTTGATGCCTATCTTTTCCCCTGTTTATTTTCAACCTTTTCTCTTCTTGTCTCCCATTTTTGTCTTTCTACTTTGTCGGTTTGCCCTACTAATCTTTTGCCGCAATCTACTCTCCCTCATTTTTTCCGCGATGTCCCCCACCCCCAGGCTACCTCTAATATGCTCATTCCTAATTCTGTCGGCCCTCGATACCCCACTCGTGTACCGCAGCATTCGCATCTCGACTACTTGCATTCTATTTACGTGGCTCTTCCTTGCTGCCTAACACACACTCTGATCCATATAGCATAGCTGGCCTAACCACTGCCCTGTAAAACTTCCCTTTCAACTTGATTGGGACCCTCCTATCACACAGGAATCCACTTCAACCATCCCCATTGCCATGGGTGACATCTGAGTATCTCCCCATTCCTTTGGAATGTTGATCCTAAGTACTTTACCTCTTGCTCCATTTTCACCAGTTCGCCCCCTAGAGAGTACGTTACAATTGTTCCTCAAAATTGTTTAGGCCCTTCGACCCGTCAGCAGCTCGTCCGAAGCCAGAATGAAAAGATTTGGGCTTAATGCTGAACTTTGGTGTGCTCCAACCTTCACTGGGAAGCTTCAAGTATTTTCCCAAGGAGTCCTTACCCTAGCAATAGAACCATCATACATATCCCGCACTATCTGAAGAAGGCCTTCCTCTAACCCCCCCCTTTGCGTAATACATCCCAAACCACTTGTCGTGATACACTGTCATTAGCCTCCTCCAAGTCTCTGAAGATGGCACGGACTTTGCTGCGCTATACTTTTCTATCATATACTGTACCTCAAATTGAAGATTTGTTCCATTGTGGGCCTACCTGGCATGAATCTGAACTCAGTTCCACGGACACTAGTTCTATTCCGGAAGCTACATTCTAGTACTCTCCCAGAGCTTCATAAAATGGCGCATAAACTTTATTCCTCTATACTCTCCCCACCTCTTCTTTACCTTAGCAGGGAGAACAGAACCCTACCTTTGCTGTCCTTCAGTGTTATAGCTTGGGGTTTATCTCTAGCTGCCCTATCTCTTGCCTTGGCCAGTTTAAAAACTCCTCTCTCCTTTTCTTTGGTCAACTAATCATAGAGGGCCCCATACTTCTGGTGTTTGGCCAAGGCAATGGTCCTCCTAGCTGTGGTCTTCGCCTGCCGTGGTCTCCTATCTCAATCAACCTGTGGAATGCAGCCTTCTTTTGTTTGATGGCTGCCTCCACCTCTTCATTCCACCATCATGTCTGCCCTGGGATGAACCTCCTACTTTAGCCAGGCCTAAAATGCCTTTCCCGCATTTTCTAATTTTTCTGGCGACTCTGTCCCACATGGCATCAGCTGTCCCTTCCCAATCCCAGTCTACCTGCCGGTGCTCTTCCTGTTGAAATTCATCTGTTTTGGTGGGCAATTTCCACCACCTAATAACCTGCTCGACCTTCCATGAATGTACCTTTCCTGCTGCATTCACAATTATTTCTGACATGCTGTAAGTAACCTATGGCCACATTCTTTTGAACATTTTCACTGGGGAGTGCCCAGCAATCACAAACCTCTGCCCTGTGTTACCTTCTGACCACAAACAAATCTATCTGTGACTTTCCTTGTGTTGACTGTCCCCACCAAAGACAGAGCGCTCGTTCTCTTTTCACTGCCTTACGGAAGATCTAGTGAGAGCACCAACTCATCAAAGTCCCTACAGAAACCCATCTTGGTGGGTTCGTTTAGACCAGTTTGAGGGGCATTGGCACTGATGAGGTGGAGCACTACTCTCCGCCAAATTACTTTAACTAACATCAACCTGCTATTTATTGTTTTAACTAGGGTGACCATTTGCTGCAGCTAACTGTTCAATACTATACCAAACCCAATTTCGTCACCCTTCACTGGCTGTATATATTATAAGCTTGTAGCTCTCACCAAGGGCCCTTGATCTATCCCCTTTCCTCCTGGTTTCGTGCAGACAAGAAATCTAGTCAAAGAATATTAAATAGGTCATTTAAGAGTTTAATGACTTGAATGCAGTTAAAGATAAGGTTAATAAACTGTTATCTCAACTGAATGAGTATCTAAGAAAAATAAGAGAAATATTTGTTAATCCTGGGTTAAGAGCGACAGGTGCTATTAGTTTGGCTTTTTCAGTTTATAGTTGTAATATCGTTTTTTACCCGAGGTCAAGACTATTCTTGACATGAAGAGAAGTGTATTTTAGCATTCTTTGAACGAAATAATTTGACGATTTCAAAGGCATCATTTAACATTAGATAAATTTTTGGTCGCTCTCTAAGTGGGATGGTGGATCAGACTTTCTATCTTGTTGTACAGTTAATTCTAGTAGTGGCAATATAGTGTTGAAGGCGGCTATTCTTAACTTGAGGGACGAACGTCCATTGTGCCCAAATGAATTGGAAACTTGTGGTGCGCGATGTTTACTGTATCTTGAAGTTAAAAGGTCTGTGAAATATTCAGAAGCCTGTACATATCAGCATGAGGGTTTTTATTGTTGAAAATTCTGAATTTTCACTACCATACTGTATAATTAATTGCATGTTTGACAATAGATTTGGTTAACCATTTGTTGATGGTGTGTTTATCATTATTGTTGTAGGCGACCTGTGTAGCAGCAGCCGTTTTAAAGCCGTGTTTTAAACATCCTGTATTAGACGTCTGTGCTGCACCAGGAATGAAGACTTCTTACCTTGCTGCTTTACTCGGAAATAAGGGGTTAGCTACATTTGTTATTTTTCTAGTTATTAATCGGTCAGAGAAGAGTGCTTGATCTACGCTGAATTTTATTTTGAGAGCGCCTCTCTCGGTAGCACTGTTGTTAGCTGGCTTGGCTGTTTGATCAATCTAGTGTCCCTTCCGAGGAGTGCGATGTCGTCCACCTGGTAATAAAATCCTTCTTTTCACAGAAATGTATAAATCAAGCAAAATTTTCAGGTACAAAAGTTTGACCTCGGCTTGCGTCAGCACCTCCTATATATGAAGGCCTACACATAAGATCGTAACAATCCTATGACGTCACAACAAGTAGTCCACTGCAACATAGTCCCCATAGCTCATTACCTTCATTAAGTTTATGCTTCATTCATTGTAGCCCACGTGTTTTAGTAAAATTCAAATAATTATTAATCAGAGTAGATTTAATAATATAATTAATGAAATATAATTGTACATTATTATGTGGTGAAGGATTATATTTTGTGCTTAGCATCAAATTTGGATTTTGAATTTTTATAGTCTTCATTTATAGTTGTGCCCTATGCCTTATCGTTGTTGTGTGCTCCAAAATGTCAGGGTAATTATGATGAAGGACCCACAGTAAGTTTTTTAAGTTTCCAACTGTAACAGCAAACTCCAGGGTATGTATTTATATACAGTATATTTGAATGTTATTTTTTAAGTGGCCCTCAGGGGTGCGTTGTGGGCCCCGGGCTGTCATCATTAGGAGTCAGCAATGTCACAGGGACAAGATTGTCACAGGCAGGCAGAGTGGGATTGGGAAGGGACAGCTGATGCCATGTGGGACAGGGTCACAAGAAAAATTAGGCATTCCAGGGCAGGCAGATATGGTAGTGGAATGATGAGGTAGAAACAGCCATCAAGGAAAAGAAGGCTGCTTTCCACAGGGGGATGGAGATAGGAAACCAGGAATCAAAAATACAATTTAGGCAGGCCAAAACTACAGCTATAACGATTATTGCCCTGGCCAAATACCAGAAGTACGAGGCCTTCTCTGATCAGTTAAAGACCAAGGGAGAGAATATTCTAAACTGGTGAAGGCTAGAGATAGGGCAGCAAAAGATGCACCCCAAGCCATAACAGTCAATAGAATGGAAGTAGCCAAGATGCAAATGCTTTGGTACCTGAGTGGGCTGTGGAGAGCTTATAGAATTAAGAATGAGTATATTAGATGTATCCTGGGGTGGTGGACATCACTGAAAACATGGGGGACAATAGGTTGAGGTGGTATGGACACGTAATTAGAAGAGGGGACCAGGAGCTCATTAAGTTTATTTGAGGAATGCAGGTGGTTGGAAGTACCCAGGGAAGGGGAGACCGCTGGTCTATATTATACACCCACCAAATTAAACACTAAAAAACATTCGTATAGTCTATACTAATGACTTTCTTGTGAAGCAATGGTAAGACTAATGGACTACCTCTGCTGACGTCACTATGCAATGTGTAGGCCTTCATATATAGGAGGTGCTGCTTGCATACATCATTTTCAGATAGGGAAAGCAGATGTTCAGATTACCAGTCATCATTATCATCACACCCTTATCCCGACTATGGCGAGGCTGGTTCTGTGTGTTCTGACCCTCCACTCCCGCCTATCCCCCAACAGGCTTTTATCCACCCTGCACTGAATCATGTCCCTCTGCACAACCTGCTCCCACGTCCGCTTTGGTCTCCCCCTGATTCCACCAACCACCTGTTGGCCCATAATGTCCCGAATATGCTCCTCCTCCTCCTTCGCATCACGTACCCATACCACCTCAACCTATTCTCGCTCATCTTGTCTGCGATGTTACCCACCCTGAGCCATATAGCCCAACTGCCCAACACTCTGAGCCATATAGCATAGCAGGCCTAACAACGGTTTTGTAAACTTTACCTTTCAGCTTAATTGGGACCCTGGAGCGGCGAGTTGCGTTGGACACACCAGTTCTCGTCTGATCACTGAAGTTAAGCAACGCGAGCCCAGTTAGTACTGACATGGGTGGTCGCTCGGGAAAGCTGGGTACTGCTAATACCCAATAATCGTCGCATTAGTGTAGTGTCTGTGCAATATATGCATTAGAACTATGCAGTGGACGGGTCGGGTCTCTAATGACCTTGTAGTTGACGGGACCTTAAACTCTAACAAACAAACAACAATTGGGACCCGGCGGTCGCACAGCACTCCGCTTGCCTGTCTCCACTTTAGTCATCCTGCATTGATTCTATGGATAACGTGATGTTCAGATTACTGGTGTGTTCGCTAATTATTCAACCTTCCACTTAAGGCAGTCTTCCGACTTCTGGTTTCAAGATTCCTTTACTACTTTCCTAAAACGCACTTTTCGTAAAGTTCATATTTGTGCAAATTATAGTTGAAACTTGTAATTAAAAAATCAAAGGACCTCAACGTCCTATATCGCAAAACCCCCTGAAAGTCTTACGGACTGACCCATTTCCCCTGGGATCCATAGATCCCACTTTAGTGGTTTGCAAATGGAGTTGAATTTCATTATACTGTATTTTATTTGTAGTAGTACGCTGTTGAAACTACGCATATCCCCTCTCTCTAATTTTAATTAGTGTTTGACCCCGTTTTGGTCGATTTCAAATAAATAATCCGTGCTTGAATACATCTATGTCCACATTTTCCTCAACTCGATGTCCTCGCTCTCCATTTTTAATTCCATGTCATTGCCATCTGAAATGCAAATTACATTCGTCCAGTTATCTGGTAGGCTGTCGTGAATAATTTATCAATTTGAATTAATCGTTCTGTTTGTTTATAGGGGAAGTTACAATCATATCAAAGCAAATATCCCAAAGTCTCGTATTTGAGGCTTCATTAGCAGGGCCCGCTCTAATGGGGGGAGGGCAACCCGGACATTTGTCCGGGGTGCCATTTTGGCTGTAAGTGTGAGAATAGTGCTGCTTCAAGGGGCGTCAATTTGTCCGGGGCGGCATAAGTGCTAGAGCAGGCGCTGTCATTAGCTGTTTACATCCATTATAAACTGATTTGTTTTTCTTACTTAATAATGCGATAGTCTCCACCCTCTGTGCGTTTCAACGAATACAAATTTTTAACGACTATATTTAGACATTTTTAACCCCGTAGTTCTAGGTTCGATACTGGACCGAGGTGGGTTGGCTTCTTTTGGGCGAGAGGCCTCGAGTGCGCCTTCTTTCGGATGAGAAGTAAAACAAAGGTCCCGTGTGGTGCATGGTTGGCATTTGTATGTAAAAGAACCCTCTCTACTATGTAATGGGTAGATGAGGTGTAGGAGCTCGCCTTCCCCCTGGCGTCGGTGGAACTCCCCGACGATTACTAAGCATAGGGGTTGCAGCGTTGGTCGGCAGCCAGCTGCAAACAAAAAACGCTGTCCAATATAACACCCTTGTGTCCATTCGGAGGGACAAGATGGGTAGGGAGCGACGAATTGCGTTGGACACACCAGTTCTCGTCTGATCACTGAAGTTAAGCAGCGCAACCCCAGCTAGTACTGACATGAGTGGCCGCTTGGGTAAACTGGGTACTGCTAATACCCAAAAATCGTCGCATTAGTGTAGTGTCTGTGCAGTCTCTGCATAAGAACTATGCTGTGGACAGGGCTCTAATGACCTTGTAGTTGAAGGGCCCTAAAACAACAAGATGGGGACCTGACCCTGCCATAGGCGGGGAAAGGGTTAGGAATTGCCATATCTAGACGTTTTCATAGCCTTGATTCGAGTTTTCAGAGTTCGTGGCAATTGCAATTTCGAGATCAAGTTGAAAATTGTGTATCAGTAGTATTCGGTCGTTTGTAGTGTTTTATTAATTCATTGGTAAATTAATAATTGTAATTTTATTAAAGCATTAATTTGTTGTTAAAATACTAAAAAATTGGTTTAAGTCCTTGATTGTTGATTTTTTTCCCTGATATGTTTTTAAATCTCGCTGTGCGCATAATGAACTTGCGTTAGATAGCATCTAACCAAATCTTTTCATTATTTTGCATTGTAGTGGTCACTGTTGATGTTTTGGCACGGTTGCCCTAACAACGTGCATGTAGCCTTTTGGCACTTTTACAAAACGGTGCTGGTCTTTTTTGCCGTGAGATTTGAATTATTTTTACTTTTTTGCTGTTTTGTTCTGGAAACAATTAATGATTATATGTTGTGAATTCAGAATTAGTTATTAGAGGATCGGTTTTGTAAAGCGTACGTTTAGGTGGCCACAACCTCTTAGAAAAAATTTTTGTTTGAATTCTGAAGTTGACCATGACATAATATGGACGACTTAACATTACAAGTTTTAACTTTACTAGTTGTTGAAAGATAGTAATTGTTCCTGATTTGTACCCAATCTTGCAATTCTCTGGAAATTCAACTAATGGGTTGTCCTGCAACGTTACATTTTTTTTTTGGCCTATTAATAGCAGGGCGTCCTGCGTGCATATTGAACAAAATACAGCAGCGACATTGTTTAACTTACGTCGGCCCAGACATTTTGTGGACGTAATTACACTGGTGACATGTTTTAGCAGGGTTGATCGATGATTTCCTGAAAAGGAGGGGACACATTTTTAGGACTCTCCCATCTTTCTCACCTACTGTTATTAGGTTGATGGTAATCAAAGTCTTCTATGGGCTAATGGGGCACGCGGGGTGCTTTATCTGAAAATAAGGATTGGACTTTTGCGTGTGTTGGAGGGCCTCCCACTCTTGCTGCACCATTCCCTACACTCCATCCTTAAGATATTGCCTCTGATAATAATTATTTGTTCATTTGTCATAATTAATATCTGTTAAATACTTTTAAAGATGGTGTGTTGACGTTTTTTTTTTGTTTTGCTTTAATCTCAGAAACATCCTGGCTGTTGATTTCAATGCTGATAGAATGAATGAAATGAAAAAGTTACTGAAACTATATGGCGTTACTTGTTGCACTTTGAAAGTTTCTGATTTCATCTGTTTAAATTCAGACGAAATGCCGTATAATACAGTGAGACGGATTCTATTAGATCCTTCCTGTTCTGGATCAGGTAATTAAATGTTTTGTGTGCACCCATCATCTTTGTTGTTGATCGTTTGTTTTTCTAATCTCGTAATACTTTTTTTGTTGTTGAACTAGGTATGGTAAAAAGAAATGTTTATTTCAGTGAAACTCCTTTAGAGAAAGATTGGCGAAGACTTAAACGTTTAGCCACCTTTCAAGTTACTATGCTTCGCAAGGCTTTGTCCTTTCCACGTGTCCGGCGAGTAGTGTACAGCACTTGTTCAATTCATAGAACAGAAAATGAAGATGTAGTCAAAAAGACACTATCTGAATTTGGTGATCGCTTTCAACTAGTACCACCCAAAAGATTTTCCCAATTTTTCAATGCGGATGAGGATGACAAAAAATTGAAAAATAAGTGCCTGAAATTTATTCCTGATCGGGATCTCACGAATGGTTTCTTCGTGGCTGTTTTTTCACGTATTAATGATGTTGCTAAAAAGAAAATTTCGGTTACTGAAAAAACTGATCCTGAGCCACGCATACGCATAAAGAAAAGGAAAAGCAGTCAGAACAAAAATAATGAAACTGCGGAAGTCGTTAATGAGAGCATTGCACTTGATGAGCCCATTCAGGATGATAACTCTGTAAAGGTAAAGAAGATGAAAAAAGGTATGAAAGGTAAAGGAAAAGTTAAGAAAGGTAGCAAAAGCCAAACAAAGAAAAACACTATGTAACAAGTAAGCTGAAATAATTTAATTGTTGAGAATATTTATCAGGATTTGGGGCCTGTTAATTCCTTCCGTTTCTTTCTACTTTCAATCTATACCAGTGTTTTTCAACCGTTTTATTGGAACGGAACCCTTTGGAGCATTTAGACTTCTCGCGGAACCCTTTGGAACATTTAGACCTTTCGCGGAACCCCATACAGTGACAGAAAAAATCATTAATTGATACAGGTGTGTGTGTTAGCATAAACAGTTGAATTCGTGGCCTAATGTTTGAGTGAGACGCCCGAAGTTCATCTTCGACAGACAAAATTTGTTCTCGTTTCTTGTGTTTTCGTTGTTAGTTTTATATTTTACCTTGCCATTGGCGGAACCCTTGGGCGGACCTCGCGGAACCCTGGTTGAAAAACACTGATCTATACGGTTATTTTGCATCTGAGGAACAAAAGTTATGAGAATTTCAAGACATGTGTTAATGAGTTAGAGAGATGTTCCAGGTGTTAACGTTTCGTTGTTAACAGGTTATTATAAGGAGGTGGCTTGATTTAAATTGTCTCAGCTGTACGACATATTGTAAGTAGTTGTACCAAACTTAATATTTGTATCTTGTAAATCAGGAATGTATGCGTGCATCTACTGTATTAAAAAATTTGGCAAATAAATTTTAATACTTTTCATCATTTAAGGACTTTGTGTAGACTTTGTTTAAAAAGTTATGGTAGGTCAACGATTTTTTAACTCAACTTATAAATTTTTTAGTGTCGTCATCGGTCTGTATGAAGGACCCGCCGCGGTGGCGTAGTGGTTAGTACGCTCGGCAACTGCGCCAGTAGTTCTAGGTTCGATACTGGACCACCGAGCGGCGAGTTGCGTTGGACACACCAGTTCTCGTCTGATCACTGAAGTTAAGCAACGCAAGCCCAGTTAGTACTGACATGGGTGGTCGCTCGGGAAAGCTGGGTACTGCTAATACCCAATAATCGTCGCATTAGTGTAGTGTCTGTGCAGTATATGCATTAGAACTATACAGTGGACGGGTCTCTAATGACCTCGTAGTTGACGGGACCTTAAACTCCAACACACACCTCGATACTGGACCAAGATGGGTCGGCTTCTTTCGGATCGCGAGAGGGCCTTCTTTCGGATGAGAAGTAAAACCGAGGTCCCGTGTGGGTGTACGATGGCACTTGCATGTAAAAGAACCCTCTATTACACAACGGGTAGATGAGGCAAAAAATTTCCAGGTGTAGGAGCTCGCCCTCTGACCAATATATCGCCCTGTGTCCATTGAGAGGGGCAAGATGGGTACCCCACCCTGCCATAGACGGGAAAATGGTTAGGAGTTGCTTTTGTTTTTTTGTCATCGGTCTGTATGAAGCATAAAATATTGCTCTTCTCAAATGACTGACTATAGAGGAGCATATGTGGACTTATAACAAAAGGCTCTCGCACCCTAATAGTAAAAAAAGATGTGCTACATTGACACAGTTGATGCATATCATCGTGATTTAATGGTTTGATGACACGTTAAAAATCAGGCACCATTATGGCAAAGAGCTTTTGTCATCTATTACAAATGCCCTTTATTCGGGTTATTGAGCGATTCATTGCGCACACTTAAGAATAACTATCTTAATGCACTTTATCTATCAACTTAGGTACGATTTTGATTATGAATTGATTTTTGTCGTTGATATTCAACCTTGTTATTGTTTTCCGATATGTTGTCTCTTAGATGTTCCTTTAAGTACTGAAATGAAGGATTGCCGTTAGGGAAAATTAGGTTGCCGCGCATTACAGCCGTGCTACTAGTGATGGCCAGCTATTAAGGGGCGACGTCTGTTTCATTGATTAATTCTAATTAATTTTTGTCTGACAAATGACAAGTGTTATTAGAATTAACACTCATTAAGTTACCTGTCACTCTTGTAATAGATATTTAATTAGCATATTCTTTATATAATACAAGAAATTTATTTGTTTTGAGATAACAGCAGAGGGTCTGTAATATACAGCTGTTAGCACTGCTAACTTATTGTCTTAATCGATTTGAAGTTCTTTTTTTGTCATAATTTTATTGGCAGGACATGCTGTTATTAATTATTAATACAAAAAAGTTTACAATTAGTGAAGGGTTAATAGGTCTACAGTATATTTGTGAATGTCGGTAGCAACTATTGGCTTGTAATTGTTGTGAAACCCTACACTTCGCTGTGTTCTTTTTTTCCTATCGACAAATGGCGGGAAAACACACGCAAATCATAATTTCTTTCGTGATCAGAAGTCGTTGAAGATATTTTTTATTCCCGATTTTAGTAATAACAGCTTTTTAAAAACTACGAGAGTATGTACAGCGATAAACATCTCAACATTTGGAGGGAAAGTAGTAGTAATTTTTTTTATCTTGACTGTCATACGTTTCAACCACAGTAATAAGCTTTATAAAGAGTGAATGGCAAGTGGTCGAACTCAGACAGGAAATTACATTTCTTGTATATATGTTGGTAAGAAATATCGGAGCTTCTTGAAAGAAATTACTATTAGATCTATTCATACGCTTAATTTCTTTATTCATTTCAGATATTTTTTGGACTTTGATTAGGTTTACGTTATATGTGAAAACTTCGATCTGCCTACGTTGGATGTGGTGTGTGTCGTGTTGTCTCGGCGACCAAGGAGACTTTTGTAAACATTAGTGTGTACCTTGCTTATTCAGTTCTGTATATCGTTTCATCATCAACATTATCATCATTGGGTTTGTGCGTCGTCGTAAACTACTCACCTAGTTACTGAACATATTTAAAAACGTCACACCGCACTACAAACTCAAAAAAAATCAAATGCTGCCATGCGGCTACTTGTTCTAATACCAACTTTGGCGAGGTCTCATTCCAAGAAATTATTACTTTGATGCATAATTATTTCTTCATTGCTATATCAAACTAGAGGATTTTCTAAAGGCGAAGAACAGTAGAAAGGTACAATGATTGTAAGTATATAGTACCGTTTTTGTACTCGTATGTTGTACTTTGTTGTATAAACTGAACTGAATCATTCACATTATTCTCTAGCCTCAATGTTTGAAAAAAGCAATTATTGGGCACGTTAGATCGATGAAAGCACTTGACGCCAATTTCTACGACTTCATATAATTTCACTTTCGGCAGTTTGCACTCGTTTACTAGTTAGTGTGTTTGTGAGTGTTTGAGAGAAAACTGGGTTGATATTGACTTTTTTTTCGTCAATGACCATCTTCATTCTGGACAACATGGATGATGATGTGGATGTGCTGTCTGGTTTATTAGTCAAATTACCAAGCTGCTAATGGCTTTTTTATCGTAATCTGGGAGTGCTCATTTGGCTAAATTTAGGCCAAATCTCGCTCAATAATGTACTAAAACAAAAGAGGGCACAAACTCAACCCTTGTGTCAGGAAGTCACAACCATTTTCGAGAAGATCTTTGACGTCGCTGACTCACTTTTTTCTGTGCATCGGTCTATTGTTTGAAGGTTGAAAAAAATACCTTTTTCTGAGAATTAATGATTTGCCTAAACGTCATATGTAGATCGGTGGTGCGAATTGAAGTGACATAATTGAAGATTTTAGTTCTGTTTTGAAGTCAATTCAAGATGGGAGACGGAGGACAAGTGGCCGCTAAAAAATTGCCAGATCCCGTGCGGTATAGCCCACCGAGGTTACCCAATGCTAATAATTCAACTTCAAATGGCAATCATGCCCACGCTGAGTCGGCTGTAAAAAATAATAATACTCAAGCTTCCAGCAACCGTGTTTCAAATTCGAAAGCCAATGGGCACATTGCCGGGCCAGTACCCAACGGTCGAATTCCGGATGCCAACCCTAATGGTCACGCTCTTGAGTCAAAATCTAACGGCCACTCTGATGAACCCATGGGACCTTATCTTCCTACGACTACTCAAGCAAAAGATGCTAGACAATCTCAGCCTGCATCGCATGACTCGAAACCTACTGCAGGTCAGTCGGAAAACTATCATAAAAATTCGAACAATGCTGTTCCAGCACATCCTCCACCTAGCAGAGTGGAAGAGAAACCCGGAGGTCGGTCGCAACACCCTCCCACCAACAAGGCTAATGAAGCCAAATTATCCTCTTTGGATCAACAACGCCATGGTCAACCGAGGTATTATGACGATTATGATTTACTAAAAAGGAGAAAACAAATGGAGAGTCAAGGCTGGCCTCGAGATCCAAAGGACTATCTCATTGGAGGAATTTATGGACCACAGCCGAAGAACAAACCTAACGAATCACAGCAGCAGCAACAGCCCCACCACGCTGCCGTCCCATCACATCCAGAAAGAAGGCAAGGTCGAGAGCCACATCGGAGCAAATCATTTCCACGTGACGCCCGCGCCCCCGATAATTCTAATCCTCGGGATCGAAGGCTTAACAACATTAGTAACAATCGCAGTAATAATATTCACAGCATTAATAATGCTAACAAAAGAACTGTCGACAACCCTGACAGAGCTTTCGTTTTGATAGACTCACAAGACGGGGATGTGGGGAGAAGTAGAAAAGCCGTTGGCCAAGGGTGGGGACCAGGTAATCGTGCCGACGAATTTGATGAAGAAGGTATGGCCACTGATTACGAACACGATGTCAGGCGCGTCTTTCCGAAAGATGGAGGAAGTCCCACCCGCAACGGTCCCAGACAGGGTAAAAGGAAGCCACAGGATCCTCTAACGAAAAGGCGTGCTACCAAGCCATCACTCTTCGAAGACCCAGTTGCGACTTCGGACATTATCAATAACGACGGACTAAACAGTTACAAGGCCAGATTAGTGACGTTTTACAAAAACGGAGATTTGTTTTTCCCGGGTATCAAAATATCGTTGAGACCTGGGCGTGACTTCTCATCGTTTGAAGCACTCTGCAATTACCTGACTCCCAGGACTGATTTGCCAGGAGGCGTTAGGTACATTTTTACTCTTGGAGGACGAAAAGTGACCAAGTTGGAAGAACTGCAGGACGGTGGACATTACGTTTGCTCAAGTCGCAAGAAATTCATTCCTATGAATTATACAATGGGCAAACGCGATGAATGGAAACCTCATAGCAAATTTGCTACTCAACACGATATGAAATTATTTCGACCACCTTCTCAAGGTGCGGCATTGGGCAATAAAGAAAGGAGATCTCCAGATGCCCAACCAGGATCACGGGAGGGAAGAGTTATTCGAGTTATCAATAATGAAGATCACACCATTCAGGTAAGCCTTAAAAATTATAATTTTTTTATTCGTCGTTTAATGTTTTTTTTTCCTTTTCTTTCTGGCCGCCATTTTAGCTATCTGAAAATGCAGTTTTGACAGCAGTAATTATTGTGATGGTTTTTCGTCAAATGACACTTCTGACAAACTTAACAGCCTATCAGAATTGATATCATCGCTCGATTTTCTTTAAGATATTACAGTTTATTAACATGTCATGGTTAGAGGCGTTCTTGATTTAATATAATAAAGTACTGTGCTTAGGTTAAAGCAAAAGCAAACCCTAACTTGACTCGGTTTTCTTTAGTTCAATTAACTAAATTGTAAGTTAACTTATAATTATATTAAAAGCACTTAGCTGTCACTTGTGATAATACTAACATTCCTTTTGACACTCCATTAAAACTCGAAATGTTCTTTCTATGAAAAGGAACTGTCAGTTTTTATATTTGGCTTGGGTGTTGTTATTGTTGTACATTACAAGCGTTAATTTTTAATACATGGTGTTGAATTAGGTCGTGAATTTTTTTTTCGCCAAGTGCCGAAATGCGTAAATGCATATATGAATTTAATATTTAATGAAGTACGATTATATATATATGGGACATCAGACGTGATTTGAGGCCCTAACTCTAGTTGTTATTGTGTTAATTTCTAATTACAAAAATACTCCATCTTTGTACTGCGTTATAAGTGTGCATTTATTGTCGTACATCAAAAATATTGCATGTGATAGCCAGGTTATTCTTATCGTATATTTCAAAGATAGTCAATTACGATCATCATCGTCGATGTCAGAAAGATAATTTCTCATTACATCTTAATTAATTTTAAAGTAAATAAATAGCCCATATTTTATTTCATAAAACAGTATCAAAAATGTTCTGATAATTATCCTTACACAAAATAAGATATGTTACCCTTTATTTGAAGAAATTTCTATCAATGAAATAGTCGAGTTTCAACCCGGTCAATTCTTAATTTGTAGTTAGTTGTATCTATTATAATAATTTATATAGCAGTCCTTAGGAGGCATAATGGGCTATTTTCTTGCGAATTTATGGAGGGGGGAAAAAAGTGGAAACTCTGCAAGCCTTGTATAGATGGTTGTTCTCTTTATTACTCAGAGTCAGGACTTCTAAGCAAGACAAAACATGATTTTCACATATAATGGTCACGCACTTTCGATTTTTCCCCTCTAACAATGCAGCTAACAATGACTGTCAAAGATGGATTATCATAAAAATTTAATGTTTATATTCATCATTTCTTCCTAGGAGGGCTCAGTCATAGTGATGAACGATTATTGTCACTTATTATGATGCACCCCCAAGTTGCAATTTCTTATTAATAAGATGATTCTAATGTCAGCATGTCTCTTATTATTATTATTGCAGCATCGAATTTTATTAAATCTGCGCACTGGTCAACCTTGGGAAGAAGTATTGCGAGATTTAGGACACGCCTTAAGATTGCCTGGTGCTACTCGATTGTTCACCTACTCAGGGCAAGAGGTGAGGCATTTTTATTTACACCTGTATTAACTAACTGCAAAAATATTTTATAATATAAGAAATCATGAGGTATCAAGAAAAAGTTTTTGATATTTATTGCAAAATGGCATGTGAATGCTAAAGAGAGTATACTAATATACTGTAATTATGAAATTAATAAGAGAATTTGGCAAAAATAGTGTAACTAGATGCGTACATATATTGTATGTTATTTTATTTACCAATATGGATTTCTTCGATAGTGACTGACAAATGTTGGTACTGTCGTCAAGGTGAGGTGAATTGCTATATATTATTGAAAAATCGAATACTTAATAGAGGACTAAGTGCAATTTATTGCATAGTATGTTGACATCCTCTAGTTACACCTGTCTTAACGTGTACATTTAGGAGATTGTGAAATATCACTCTTTTTCCTTTGGTTGTCAGCTACTGACCTGAAGATGGTGGTGCTGTTATTAATAAAATGGTTATGTATACGGCATAAAATCTCAGCACTTGGTTTTTCTGAAATGTTAAGTGTCGCCCTGTGATTTATCAAATGGAAATCATTTTTTCAAAGCTATACGAGAATCATTGATGTTCACTTTGAATTTGTACAATTATATTAGCCGAGCAATTCCTTTGTTTGAGTTTTCCATCTATAATTTCAAACGCATGTTGTCCTTGCTACAATTTGCACCTTTAAAAGTGTGTTGACCAATGCAAGGCCCATTATAACCTAGTTGTATGTTCCGAACTAATGAGGATCGCGTGACATGTGCAATCCAATTTGGATACGAAAAAAAAATGAATTATATGCGTGCATGACATAAAACCCAGAGGAATAGTTACCTTCATTAAGTATTGGAACTTGCTCTTTGCTGACGCATCTGAAATCTGAAATTAGCCCAAAACAAGATTTTCATTGAACGTGATGATGCGTGTTCAACGTAATGACACTAGTTTGAAATGAATTTTGATGATGTTGAAAATTTGATTCTGTTTATTAAATGTTGGCCTTGATAGATTTATTAGTCTACATGTGCCGATTGCGTCCTTGTTGAAGCTGGGGGGGGGGGGGGTTTCTTTTGGGCGAAGAGGAATCCGGATAAAGGAAAGTGAAACTGTCGTTCCGTGTATTGGATAGATTTTTCGTACAGGGAATTGCTATGTGGTCGTTCTAGTAAATAGTAATCCTCCAGGTTAAATTTAGAGAGTAAGCTGATCACCACCTTGAGTAAACAAACTGTGTTTGTGCTCTGTAACAAAGATATTTAATTTTTAAACCAATTCTAAGTTACAAATCTACATTTATTATAATCGTTATTTTGTTTGTTATTGTAGGTGCAGAGTTTTTCTCAACTACGTAATGATTACAGCGAGGTGGACACTTTTTATCTTTGTGCCGGTGAGTCATTTGGTCCGAGGCTGCCTCCTGTAACCTCTCGTTCTTTAGATGAGAAAAGATCGAGTCAAAAGAAGTCTAAAGGTCCTTCGCGGCCAGGTAGTGCCCCAGAAAAGCATCGACATTTAGGTACAAAAAATATATTCATGTATTCATATAACATGTAATGTATGCAAATGCAAAATACATTCATTCACATCACCAATCGACACATTAAATATTGCAGTGCTTGTGGGTTGCGCACGACGTACAGTATATTTGTCATCTGATTGACCACTGCCTATGCTCACTGGTATCTTGTTGACAGATTCGTCTCTATCGAGTCTTTACTTTCTTCCTTCTCGCGTTTGAGGGCTGTTTGAGAAAAACGCTTTTTTTTGGAGGAAAAAAATCCCCCATCCTGCGTTACATGCCCATAAAGTGCGCGGTTTGTCAAATAAATCAATCTTTACTTAGTGCACAGCACTGAATTGAAGCGAAATTGATAGGTAACAACAGTATTGATTTATGCTTTTCATGTGCCATTTTTTATCAATAATGTGTGACCACCCTCTCGATAAATGTAACTTTGGTGAAGTTTAATTAATAACCCACCATCGCGTGCAGATTGCCAATATCAAAAGTGCTGTTGACTTCAGTATTGCTTTTTTTTTTCTCAATTTTCATTGCATCATTATATTTAGTACACTAACTATCTGCCTTAGGAAAGATTTGAACAACACCGATGCCCTGTAGGATTTATATTTAGTTACCACCACATTTATGAAAGATGAAAATATGTTGACCAAAAAAAGTCTTGGAATTGTATCTGTTGTCAAAGGCACGAAAATAACATCCCGAATACAGTGTTTAATTATTTTCTTAATATCTCTCTTACTCTCTAGATGATGACGTCAGAGAACCTCCAAGAGCCAGAGGACGTTCTAGGGTGCAGACGAAGAGCAATAGCCCTCCCTTGGGCCACGTTGATCCTGTTCGGGTCAAAATCAGGGGTCAGAGGAAAGAAGTATATGGTCCGGTAAATCAACGCTATCAAAGGGATGAGTCGCCACCTGATAAGAACCTGGAACTCAATTGGGTGTATCCTACAAATAGAACCATAAGACCAGCCCCGGTTTAAATGATTAGCATTCACAGTTGACCTAATTTGACTAGGTCTTTTTTTCATTCCTAACAGCCTCCCTGAATTTGTTGACCACATTTTTTCCCCTTTGTTCATCTCCTTTGCCTGAAATGTTTTCATTTCGATGTTTGCAAGAAATTTTGTGACACTAGTGGTTTTATAACGTTTACTTATCATCAATTATCCATAATGATGCTAAAATACCGCTTTATTTAAGTGCTTGTTATAATTATTTAGGACGGACAACAAAATCAAAGTAAATTGTTTAGACCTACATTTCATTGCTTTGCACCTTCCGAGTATGTTATTTTATTTTGTTGTGGTGCGTTTTAGTCGTTAATAAGTTAAATAGTTTTCACTTATTCTAATATTTTAACTTTAGAGGAATTTTTTAAATCTTGTTAGTCTGCTGCTTTAGTTTATGAACAATAATACTCAAGTCACAGCTCATAAATGGTTTAAGATAGTTTTTGAGTGCTTTGTAGCAATAAGTTGTAAGGGTGCATTTCGCACTTGTCGGAATATAGTAGTTAAAATCGATTAGATTGTGTGATCATTACTAATAACAATTAATTCGTAATTATGTTGGCTGGCATAAACGTCCTAATCTAATTGGTAATTGACTCTTTATTTCGGAAATTTAATTCTTAAAGAATTGATTTGGGAAAATTTTGTGAAATTGCTCATAAGTTAATTTAATGACAGCCCTCTTGTTTGAACCACAAGGTGATGAAATATTTATTAAAATTGTTACCTCTCGTTGGTTCACCTGGATTTATTTGTTTCCAAGTGAGAAAAATAGACAGGCAGAATTAATGTGGAAAGGTCAAAGAAATTTGTGACATTTGTCACCATGGCAACTGTGACCATTCACCCTTTGTTAGTTAGCGCATTGAGTCGTTGTGCTTGGTGACATCGTTTATTAAGAGAATCGAGACCTTATTATACTGTTGTTAGTTAAATGTTTTATCAGCATGTTAATTCGTGAGGTGTCCCTCCTCTCTTTTGTCCAACACACACACTACACACCGTATATTTTCGTACCATTTTATTGATGGAAATATTTTGCTTAATAAAGGATTTTTTTGTTGCAACCATTTTTATTTATTAAAAATAAGAGGGCATTGAAAAATTTCTTCATATTTGTTTGCCAATTTGATCCAAGTACAATTATCAGAATGTTTTGCTTACTGCATACATTTTTTGATTCAAAATTTGCATGCTCATATTATTGATTTGCGTCAAATACAAATTTTGTTGATAACTTGAATTCATGCTTTATTATTGATTTGATTGTATAAATGCTTAATATTTTAAGTGGCCTACAACGTAAGGTAAATAATTTGAATAACACCCGCTTTATATAGTTTTTATTTCGTTTGTTTTTGAATACATCGACTTATTTTAATTTCATGTATTACAAGCGTTCGTTGTCTTCATGAAAGATGATTTTAATTGTATTTGGCTGTTATGTTATTGCTGTTGAAATGCCGCTTATCGTTTTTGTTTTCTGAAAATATGCAAAAAATTTAATATTTAAATACGTTCACATCTTTTTAAGTAAGATGATACGATAATATATGTAGATTATTTATTCTCATTTCGATAATAATCTTTTTTTATGAGGTGAACATGTTTAGATAAGTATTTGATTGTTGGAAAACCATCTACCTATACAGCCACATGTAATTTAAAGTATAGTTTTCGTGACTTTAACCTATTTAATTTATTTATTGAAAAATCAATAATTCAGAATATGTTAGCTATAGTATCCTACAATACTTACCTACACATAGTACAATATTTTCATCTCAACTGAACTCTATTTTTTTTAAGGTAAAAAATATATTAATAACTATAATTTTGCACCGTGGTAAATTGATATGACTGCTAGATTACTTTTGACAGCATAATTCCACTATTGAGCGTTTGGTTTCATTTATTTTTTTTTTCAGTTATATTACGCCTTTTTTTTCAGTTTTAGTTAATATAAATTTGATATAGGAAGTTAAGAGAAGTATTTTTTAACTGCATATGTATATCAACTTACCTTATTATAGTTAAATTTTCTTACCTGTGTGGTGGACTGGTGATGACAGTGAACGTCTTTAATGATGGTGTTATTTCTTCGATTGTCCATCCGTCTTTTGTGTGTTGCTTTTTCTTTGTTTGTCCATATAAAGTATTTAATGTTTCCGTGACAGCCGTTGTCTTAGATACGGTTACCGAGGCCACGACACTCGATTGAATTTGACATTATTGCCTACCGGTGAATTATTGTACTATGTGGCAGCAGTTGTCATCCTTTTTGATCGAATTCGAAATCGCCAAAGGCATTACACTGGACATACAGAAGATGTCCAATGGTATTGTATACAATGCACTATCTCTAAAGATGTTTATTTGCACAATCCATTATATTTTCTCTGTTTATAATATTTCTAGCATGGCCCTCCACCCCACCAAGGAATTATGTGCTACTGGACAAAAAGAAGGCAAAGGGAGACATAGTAGGGTAAAAACTTTAGTAGTCACTCACTATGTGTTTTTTAATTTTAGAGCAGTACTGTTGCTCTCATAAAAGTAATATTCTCCATTTTTATCCTAATTAAGGCTCAAGTTCATGTATGGGACATTGAAACACTCTCCACCCAAGTTGTTATAGGGCTTAATGATGTTGAGGTTGGCGTCATTGCACTCTCATTTTCGTTTAAGGTATCTATTATTTTAAAATTTCTACCACATTAATTTGGAGAGGTAACTGAGTTCCAGGATGTCCGTCTCACTATTGGTTTTTTTCTTGCCTAGAATTTAGGGCAGCACTTGTTAATAGTAGATGATAGTCCTGATCGCATGATATCTATATGGAATTGGAAGTCGAAACGATTGCTAAGCAATGCTCCTGTAAGAAATCTTTGTTGGTTAGATCATACTTGTTCCGTGACTCATGTTGTATAGTTAACCAGGGCCCGCGCAGAATGTCTGGTCGCCTGTATATTACAGAGCTCTTACAAGCCGACCCTGTACTTTATGATATTGTATTAATGGTGACTTTTTATTGTTATGATGCCCTGGTATGAACAGCAGTGTCGTTTTCCTTATCATCTCTTGTTGTTGAGTTTAGATTCATCATCAAAAAATTATCGGTGGCCAGTTTATCCCAAGAGATGATGCTCAAGTCGTGACTTTTGGTGAATCTCATCTTACCATTTGGAGAAGGACTAAAGATGGAGGATTTGATCGGGACGATCTTTTGGTAAAAACAGATTACTAAAATAGTTGTTGTTTACAGTAGGTGCTTGTGGAATTTAATAATTTATTCGCGTTTCTTTTTTTTTCGTAGGATGATGACGTTAAAACTATCACCTGTGTTGAGTTTGATGATGATGGAGATCAGTTTTTAATCACTGGCGATACTGATGGAAACATTACACTTTGGGATGACAGTCGGAATGGTATTTTCCAAGTCATTCGTGTGATTCAAGCTCATATGGTATTTAGTAATTTTGGACATTTTAGTGACTTCTTGGAGCAGACTACAGTAAGGATGTTCTCTGAAATTATTTTTAATTGATTTGCAGAGAGCTGTATCTGCAATGCTAATGCTTCCTGATGGTACTTTACTCTCAAGTGGTGGAAATGAAAAAGATAGATATATTAAAGCCTGGGATTCGAGTCATAATTATAGAGCCATTACATTTGCAAGAGTAAGTTGAATGTTTTCGTTTGTGACGCTTGAGACAATAGAGATTGGGCGCAACGTTACTGATAACTACTCGCCCCATAAGTTGTCGACGAAGTTTAAGTTTCGCATGCTCCAGAAATACAATTAATTGTTTGGACTAGGCGCAACTTAAATCCCGTCTGGTTATGGGGTGAGTAGTTATCGGTGACGTTGCGCACAATCTTCCTAATACAGTATTATATTTTTGGGATGACCCAATTCTGTCAGATCAATGTTGGTGCTTATTAATTACAACTTTTGTTTCACTTAAGCTTCCAGAATCTGCAGGTGGCATACGGTCACTTTGTCCGTCGAAGCTAGATTCCCCAGAAATGGGTATATTTGCAGGCACTTCCAAGAACATGATACTGGAGGGATCAATTCATCGCCGTTTCAAAATTATAGTACAGGTGTGATAAAATTAACTGTGATGCTGAAGTACTCCATCCACTCGTTGATAACCCATTCATTTTGAGTCTTTCTCAGGGTCATTACAGAAATCTTGCTGCCTTAGCTGTAGATCCTGACGAACCAGCATTTGTCACTGCAGGCTATGACAAGTCAATTTCGAGATGGGCTATGCATAAATTAGTTTGGAAAGTTCAAGTTCAGGCAAGATAAATATAACAATTTTACACTTGAGAAAAATACAATTTCACGCAGTTGTGTAGTGGAGCCGGGACGCCGCTCCGGCACTGCTTTTTTTTTTTCAAGTTGGAGCAGAAGAGGAGTATGATCAATCCGGGAAGGGGCACCCCCGACAAAACAGCGCATGATAAAAAATCTAAGGCCCGCACGATTATTTAAAAATGTGCACTCTAGGGCCGGAACTCTAAGGCCGGCCTCAGAGCATGGGTGTCAAACTGGTGTGCCCGCGGACCGCATGCAGCCCTTGATGCCTAGAGTTGCGGCCCTCTGCTACTCAGAGGCGTAGCGAGAGGCGGACAGTTGCCCCCAGCCCAGTTGGGGCGTTACGTGCCATAATTTGATTAAAACTATTATTAAATACCATTTTGACAATTTTCGTCTCAAATTAAATCGATACCATCACGCGGGGTGTCCACCCCAGTTTGACATGCCTGCCTTAGAGTGCCTATATCGTTTAAAATTTTACAGCACTCAGGCACTATTTAATTTAGGACAACACTACTGATTTTACGTAACTAGGATCGTAATCATTTAATCCCAGTCGCACAGGAGTTTATAATTGCAGCGCAAGCCCATGTCAATGCCAACATGGGTGGTTGGTAAAGAACGTTGTGTGCTGCAAATTAGCCCTCTCCTTCGTCCTTTCACCTGCCTCCTCACCTCCCGCGGGCAGCCTCTGAAGGGTTCGTCCTGTTATGGCTGCCTGGCTTACTCCCCAACCCTTAAAACTAATCCAGAGAAAAAGTTGTTAGCCTATGAATGACCAGGTATAGGAACTTGACTTCTGGTTGCGGTGGAATGGCCCAACGAATAAGCAGAGGGGTTGCAGCTTTGATCGGCGGCCCACTGTGGAAAAATACTGTCCAATATATCACCCGTTTGTCTATTCAGAGGGACAAGATGGGCACCCGACCTTACCGTAGGCGGGAAGAGGGTTGGTAGTTACGCTTTTGTAAGACATAATCATGCAGGGCTGCAGGACTCCGGTTACACAATTCTCGGGCCCAATCTGTTTTTTTTTTTTTTTGTGGAAGCATTGTGACTTAAAAATCCCTCTTCTTATCGGAACTGCCAAATCATTTTTCATTTAATCGATCGGGCCAAGTCTACTTTTTGAATGCATTGACGCCATGTGTAAAAAAGTAACTGAAATTACAGAGTGAGTGTACGTGTTTGGCCATTCATCCCATGGGAGAAGTAGTGACTGTTGGCACCACTGATGGCCATTTCATTGTACTGACTGTACACAGAGGGATGCATGTTGCTACACTTCCTGCCAGCAAGCAAGTCATTACTTGTTTAGCCTATAATCCAGGTAGGTTGCTAAATTGAAAGATGCACTTTTTATTGATGCCAATTTTTTCTTTTAGTTTATTTGGATGTTTAATTGATATGTCGTTGTAGATGGCTCTGTTCTAGCCGTGGCACTCGAAGAAGGGAGTCTTATGTTGTATTCCGTATCTGGACGCGGTTATGCATATCGGAGGACCCGTGTCTTAAGGGTGACATATTTCATTTAATCCTTTGTCTTTTTTCTTTTTCGTAATTTCATAAGAATAATTTTGATTACGATGTTGTGCTATTGTTTTACGCTTTTGAAAGGGGTATGATACTATAATTCAAATGGATTGGTCAAGAGATGCAAAGGCTATTCAAAGTGTCACTGTTGATTACAACTCTATTTTATGTAAGTTTGAAATTTGATAGTAAGTAATAATACTGTATATTGTTTCTCGATCGCGTCTCATTTTGGGTTTTTTTCATTTAAGGGGACATTATTTCCATGGAGCAAGAGAAAATTCCCTCGACATTAAGAGATGTTAGGTGGCACACTATCACCTGCACTTTATCCTACACTGTTAATGGTATTCACTGTGTTATTTCGCTCTAAAGATAAAACTATACAATTGATATTAAATAATTTTATCTGGATTTTATTTAGGAATTTGGAATAATGTTAACCAAATGGTTGATTCTGTAAACACCACCTGTAATAGTTCAGCTTCTGAGAAATTGTTGTGTTCTGCAGATGATGAAGGATATTTACGTCTGTTTAGATATCCTGTCTTAACTGCAAGAGTAAGTTTTGCGATTGTGATCTCTGCTTAAACATTTTGAAGTGTATTTCATCTCTTTTTGTTTTTAGAGTGACTTCCATGAAGTCAAAGCACAAAGCTCCAAGATAAGTACTGCAAGATTTTTGTATGATGACAGTTTTGTCATAACAGTTGGTGGAGATGATGCAGTTATAATGCAATGGATGGTTGTTCATGCCAAATAGCCCTGTCTCTACTTCCTTGCTGTCAACCAAAATATAAGCAAAATTGCTCATTTTATTTCATCATTTTAGTTGGTACGTTGAAATTTTTAGACTAATGTTATATTTGTAGTTATTCTATGCTTTTAAGTCAGGAATCACACCATGATAAAATTGTATTTAGAAACTCATGAATATCACTGGGAAATAGTTGGAGTTGGCGAATTTAAATTTAGTAATTGCTTACCTACCCTTTCCACATTATAAAACTTTAAAACGTTATTTAATTGTTGCACTTAAATATAAATTAATATATATTTAAAGGAAGGATATTTACCTTTAACTTTTAATTTTTTTAACATTTGATTCCTATTAAAATTTTGTAGAGGATGTATGAATGAGTTAATTATTGATGCTCTTTATGGTGTGTTGCAACATTTGTGAATACCGCAAACGGAAACCTATTTTCATTTATGTGAATATAAAAATCCATTTGCAAGTATCATTAAGAAAATGTTAATAAGTTTGATGCCAAAGATTTATGATGCGATTTCAAAGTTTAAAATAAATTCAGCATTTGATATATACATATTTCATGTCTTCATATTAACACGAAGTATGTCATATAGTCTACATCAGTGTTTTTCAACCTTTTTATTGGAACGGAACCATTTGGAGCATTTAGAATTCTTGCGGAACCCTTTGGAACATTTAGACCTTTCGCAGAACCCCATACAGGGACAGAAAAAAACATTATTTGATACAAGTGTGTGTTAGCATAAGAAGTTGAATTTGTGGCCTAATGTTTTAGAGAGACACCCGAAGTTCATCTTCGACAGATAGAAGTCGTTCTCGTTTCTTGTGTTTTTATTATTTTTATATTTACCTTGCCATTGGCGGAACCCTTGGGCGGACCTCATGGAACCCTGGTTGAAAAACACTGGTCTACATGTTTCATTTTGGAAATACAGTAAGACCTCCATAATATAGCCCCCAACGGGAAAGAAAAATTAGGCAATATGATCGAGGAGAGCCCCCTTAATATTGCCTTTTGCCAATAGTAAAGAGGTTATGTTGATTATCTAATTCTGCACTTTCATGCATACTTAGAAGTTTAACTATATTCTTTTTGCAACATACATACACTATTAACATCATCATCCCCTTATCCCGCCTGTGGCAGGGTCGGGTCTGCGTGTCCAATGAACATGCTCTGACTGGGGGCACCCCAGCCGGGCGTCTGGACCCCACAGGAAATATTGGCTGAATTGTCTGTGAGGGGATGCCGGCCTACCCCACTATTCCAACACCGCATTGCACAACCAAAATAGAATTTTTTGGCAGGTAAATTAATGCTTTGTTGGTTATAATATTGCATGGTGTCTGACCTTTTGCACAATAACTACAATGCAACAGGAGTCAGGCTCATTATTAACAGCCACACTATTAACCTTACGTCCACAAGGTGGGGTCGGTTATGACCGCAAAAAGAGTTTTTGATTTTCAAGGCTTAAATATTCAGAATAAGGGCATTATTATGGATATTGAATTAAACACCATCCATATAAATGTTAAAAAAATGAAAATAATTTGGAAACATGCTTTAAAAATTCTATATTATCCAAGAAGGCAAGACATCATCATCACCATACCCTTATTCCACCTATGGCAGGATTGGGTCTGCGGGTTCTAGTCCTCCACTCCTTCCTATTTCCCACAAGGTCCCCGTCCACCCCAGTCACTACCATTTCCTTACGGACATCCTGCTCCCACATCTGCTTCAGTACCAGTGTTTCCAACCAGCCACCCATGTCGGTACTAACTTGGGTTGCGTTGCTTAACCGGAAATAAAATATGCTAATTACTTAGGAAAGCTGCCAACTTCCTTAGATAAGTAAAGAAAACATGGGATAACAGGTACTCAGAGGTTGGTTATTACCCTTCCGTTTTCACAAGGTGACGATTTTGGACACGCATTGCAAGGTGGGGTCTGTTATGACCCCCCCAAAAAAGAGTTTTTGGCTTTCACGGCTGAAATGTATTCAGAATAAGGACATCAATTAAACATATTGAAGTGCATTAGGCTAAACCCCCATGAGTATAGGGGTAATGCTGACTATTACTGAGAATAGATAAAGAAAAAAGTGTTTTTGAAGAGGTGCCATCAAAATGCTACATACATCACAAGGTGGGGTCAGGAATGACCCCAGACCTGTCCCTTTCACCGAAATTGGAAATAAAATATGCTAATTAATTAGGAGACCTGCCCACTTCAGTACTAAGTAAAGAAGACATTGGAAAACAGGTACTCAAAGCTTGGTTAAGATTAGCGAAAGTGGTACACGTACAGATACAATTTCATAGGTCTTGGGTCTGCTGAGACCCCACCTTGTGGACGGAAGGTTAACTGTGCTGGTTGTGTCTAAAAGACCCCAATAAACTTTATTTTTTTTCTACAATGTATGTTCTTGCAGTTAAAATGTCATGAAATTTGTTGTATTCCTTTTAAGAGGTACCTAGTATTGAATGGGTAACTTGGGGTAAAAGTCAATTTTTCTCAGTCATAGTAAATGCAGTCTTGGGATCTATGTGAACGTATGTTTAAATTTGGGGTCGTTTGGCCCCCATTAGCATACGGATTTTATTGCATAGCAATATGAGATAAAATTTCTGTTAACACCTTTGAACCTTAGCTGTCTAACCACTGCCGTAATGGGGGTATGAAGCGCCTGTGACAAGTGTCTAACTTTCGCTTCCCATAACCCAATAATGATAAAAAACTTAAACATTTTGCGCCCCAAACCCAGTTGCACCCGTGGCGGCCGCCTTCTGCGCCACGCCCTCGTTACGGCCCTGTGTCTAACGTTAGGTTTTTTTTTTCAAAATTTGGCAATTCATTTTCTAAAAATAAGCATTTATATTCACGTATGAATGCCATATACAGGGCCAGCCTTCTCTGAAAAGAAGCCCGGGTGCAAAAATCCTTTTGGGGCCCCAAAATATTTTCCCAAAAGTAAAAATAAAAGAATTCAGAGTAAATGGACTCCTCTTAGATGCCCTCCTATCCCATTCTGAGATCCTTCCTAATTTTGGAAGGTAGGCCTATTACATAGTCTGAAAGCTTATGTGGACGTCCACACCTTGGAACATTTTCAGTTGGACATGTGTCATTATATTTTTTATTACACTTCTGATTATTAAAGGTATTTTAGTTTTAACAACCCCAAAATAATAACATTATTAAATAATTGACTCTTAACCTCTAATTCTGGGTTGTCAAACCTGTGGCCCATTGACGCCTGTAATGTGGCCGATGGTGCATCATTTCTAATCATGCATTATAGCCTACCTGCTATGTAACACCTAACGCTATCTTCACCCGTTTTGGTTTTGACAGCCTGTGGCTGGCAGTCAGTTCGTGGAGCAGCCGAGTGACCCACAACACCAGAAAGGTTGTACAACCGTGGTGTAGTTCAATGGCAGGATTGTTAGGTTATGTTTAGGTTATGTTGCATTGGCAGGGTCGAATGAGGGACGTTGCCCCTACAACGACGAATTAAATTTTTAATATTAGCAATGATCTGGGCCCTGACGGGTACTGATGATGGGGCCCCCCTCAATCGTGGGGCCCGGGTGCAATGAACCCTCTGCACCCCCCCGGATGGCCGGCCCTGGCCATATATTAAAATTTAGTCAGTTATGCTTTTAAAGATTTTCCACTATGTTGGGAAGTTTTATTTCAAGAACCTGCTTCTATATGTTACTGACATTCCATTCTACATTTTAATACAAAAGGATGCTTCTTTATGAGGGATCCAGAACGTTCGCCCCTACCATTTCATCCCCGACGTTTCGCCCCCGCACATTTCGCCCCTCGGACGTTTTGCCCCTCGGATGTTTCACCCCTGGGAGGGCAAATGGCCGTTTTTTTTTTGTTAATTTTTGTTATGCTGTTTTAGGTAAGGTAAAATGCCAGCGTAAATATCGCAAATAGTGTAAATTAGCGTAAATATCATCAATGCCAGCCCTTGATTTTTACCATATTTTGGCCGGGTGTTTTGGTTATTCTGTTTTTACCTGGAAAACAGCATTGTTCGTTTGGACCTTTTTCTGAGTGTTTCAAGGAATAGGTAAGGTAAAAATTCAGCAATTTCGGCAAGAATTCTACGCATTGTGGAGGACATCAACGATAGAAACTTAATAGACTTTCTGAATGCATAGCCTACAATTTCGAATTCTAGGGAGCGGCGAGTTGCGTTGGACACACCAGTTCTCGTCTGATCACTGAAGTTAAGCAACGCAAGCCCAGTTAGTACTGACATGGGTGGTCGCTCGGGAAAGCTGGGTACTGCTAGTACCCAATAATCGTCGCATTAGTGTAGTGTCTGTGCAGTCTGTGCATCAGAACTATACAGTGGACGGGTCTCTAATGACCTTGTAGTTGACGGGACCTTAAACACCAACAAACCAAATTCGAATTCTAGTTTATGTTTGCATTTTTTTATGTGACAGTCTTGCTTAATGTTTATGTTTTTTTTATTTTATTAAAATTATTATTACAGTAAACAGAGCAACAAAAACCCCAGCCATTTACCCTCCCAGGGGCGAAATGTTCGGGGGCGAAACGTCCGAGGGGCGAAATGTGTGGGGGCGAAAAATACTCAGGGGCGAAACTTCCGTAAACCTCTTTATGCAATTTCTTGCATTTTTCTTCTTGGGGTCCAAAAGACCCCCCACCAGCACATTAGCGTTCGGATAATCGACCAGCCCAGTTAAGGGTCAACTTCTTGTGCGCTTCCGTAATTGATTAAGAATACTTTTCCCCATATGTGCATGGTGCTACTGGCTGGTGTTTCCGAAGAATTAAGTTGGCAGCTTGTTTAAGTATCCTATCGGTGAGTAATTTGTTGATGTTCTTGCTGTTTCTTCATTGATCTAATATTTAGAAACGACAATATGTGTAGAACTTCAAATTTCGTTTAATGTTCTGACATAATTGGTATAAGGTTGGCCAAGCAGACAGTTTAACGCTGGGCGGGGTTGTAACCACGTGGTAGCTGTCATTGGTCGTTGGTTTCAATGGCGGCGTCTTCGAAACCATAAGCATTTGAATAACGCTTATTTTATTTACATCATTCATACAATAATAAAACATTTTACAATAATGACAACGATTACAAATTTCTAATCCAACAATATGACAATAATTACAACAATTAAAAATTTGTAATTCTGGTAAAATTGTTGTCAGTAGTGTCTAATTCTTGGAAAATTTGTAAACATTTTACATGGTGAAATTGTTGGATGTTTCATAAAATGTTTAATTGTCAAATTTGTAAACATTTTACACGGTGCGTATGATTCTCAATACGCCGCCGTTCAAACCATCGGCCAATGAGAGGTTACAACCCCGCTGAGAGTTATAGCTGTCTGCTGGGCCGCCATACACGACCGCTCCATTTGGATGGCGTCTGAATGAATGACGTTCAAAAAATTAGTCCACACACGATCTCTCCATGCCACTCTTGCCATTATCTCCACAGTTAGACGTGAGCATACCATGTACGAAGAAGAATGGTTACTTATGGCTTTAGCACTATGCATAATTGCAAAAAAGAGGAGATTAAGAAGAAGATGGGTCAAACCATGGCTGTCGGAGAGAAGGAGGTCCTCACATCCCAATTTCTTAATGGAATTGTCACTGGAACCGACTGACTGGCACAATTGTCTTCGCATGGATGAGGAGTCCTATTTTGACCTGTTGAAAATGGTTACTCCAATGATTATTAAAAGTGCCACAGTCATGACACAGAATATAAATGCACATGAACGACTCATGACCACTCTCCGCTTTTTAGCATCAGGTCGAACCTATGAAGAATTGAAATTCCCAACAGCCATATCTCCACTGGAATTCGAAAAACTAATTCCTGAAACCTGCAGAGCTATTATTGCAAGCCTTAAAGGATACATGAAGGTCAGTAACTCATAGGTGTTTATAAACTATCCCATTTATTTTAAAAACATTACAAATAATTGTAAAATTATAATAGTAAAAACCTATTTTCATAATCCACACATTATCAAATACTGGAGGATGTATTGTAGTGAGGTATGCTTGCATGACCACATCATTTTGTTCCCTGTCTGGTCAAGTGTCAGTAATGATCTTAGTAGTATGGTCCAAATTTCCTATTTCAGCACAATATAAAACATCACTGATCAATTTCTTGCAAATTGGAACCATTGATGGAAGTAGCAATCTAAGTTGTTCTGCAGCATTCATCCGAATTTAATCATGTGGGAGTTTGGGATCTTTTTTCACTTTCATTTGTTGGTCTGTTTGAAATTTTGTTAAGCACTTGCTCTGCTTTAGACAATTTTGGCTTTTTGCATGCACTTGTTATTTGTGATGGGCTCCTAGCTTCTGTGCCTTGACTATCACTTGCAACAAATGAACTGTCCTGAAAAATAAATATTTAACTATTTTCTTCAGATGCCAAACAGTGAAGATGAATGGAGAAGGATTGCAAAAGATTTCAGGGACAAGTGGCAGTTTCCACACTGCTTGGGTGCAGTGGATGGCAAACATGTAAAGATCTCACCACCTCCAGGAAGTGGATCCTACTTCTGGAATTATAAGCATTTCCACAGTGTGGTACTCATGAGTTGTGCCAATGCTAATCATGAGTTCATATGGTGTGAGGTTGGAACAAACGGCCAGCTTTCAGGTGATGATGCACTGAGGAATACAACATTCTTTGACAAGCTGAACAACAAGTTGTTGAATATCCCAAATCCAGAACCAGTCTCAGAATATGGGACCATCCTGCCATATGTATTTATAGGTGATGAAGCATTTGCCATGAGACCTGATTTTTTGAAGCCATACAGCCAAAAGGCACTAACTAATGAAAGGAGGATCTACAATGCACGTATTTCACGACCAAAACAAATTATAGAAAATGTATTTGAATTAATGGCTGCTAGGTTCAGGATTTTTCATTCAAGTATTAATTTACAATTGGACCAAATTGATCTTGTCATCCTCACATGCTGCATTCTACATAACTATCTTCGCCAAAAATGCTCCACATACTGTTCCTTGGAAGAGGATTTGGAAGGAGATGAAGGATGTCAGTCAGCAATGGACAGTGTACTACCCTCATTGCAATTGGCTAAAATGCAAAATCCTACAACTCAGGCTGAATTGGTGAGGGAAAGGTTTCTAGAATACTTCAATAGTGAAAGACAACTTCTGTGTTAAATGAGATAACTCCAACTGTATGATGTTGATTTTTTATAGTAAAATTGAAGTTGTGCATAAAAATGTTTCATTACTGTTGGCATGGCAATTAACCAATTTAAATTTCCTACAACTCATAGTTTGGATGTTCATTTGTTCTAGTTATCTACACCTCTTGCCTACACCTTCTTCTTAACCAACAATTCTGTACAATGGCAATTTATATAAATTACCAAATAGTTTATTATTTAATGAACATACCAAAATACACTAAACAAACAAACAAACAACCACAAAAAAAGAAACTAATTCAGTCACAGCATTTGATAGCAATAATCCAACACAATATTCATGGGGAGCAAATCAAGGAACAAAAGTACTGTTGAAGAACTTGTTTAAAGTGAGATCAATTAGAGACACATGTAAATCTAGAACATTCAAACACAGAGACACAAACAGAGTAAGGAAGAGAGTTCCAGACACTAAAACAAGTAATAGGGAAATATTGTCTTCTAATATCACGTGCTGGCAGGGTACATACAAAACGGAACCTGCAAGTACGCCTAACTTCAAGCGAGGACAGGAAAAAACTGACGACATAATGACACGGATGCTGTGGATTGTGGAGAGCTGCAGCCAACAGAAGCATATTGCAAAAGCATAGAAATAATGTGAAGGGGAGAACACAAAATTTAGTGCAGACAGGAGAAAGATGGAACCAAGGTGGAATACGTAATAGGTAACTTACCTCACTTGCATAACTTAAAGGCAAATCGTTAAGGACTGACTTCTGTCTGGCAGGTATGGGGTATGTCCTGATCTGGGAGAAACTGAAGGTGGTTATAGCACCACAGCTTGGGTACATGAATTGTCCTCTGCACTCAATCCATATTTTAAGGAGGCTATAACTTGAGGAAAGCAAAAGTCTTTTAAACAAAGGTTTAGAATTTCCATTAGGTATAGGAAATAATAAAAAGTAACAAAGCAACTCCTAACCCTGACCCTCTCTCTCTCACCTGAAAGAAGCCAACCCACCTCAGTCTAGTATCGAACTTAGAACTACTGATGCAGTTATCGAGCATGCTACCCATGGTGTGTAGGAAATAAATAAAAATTAAAACATGAGTAACAAATATGATGGAAAAACTTTGTTGAGTTCTTTCCTGAAGCTGATGATGGAATCACGATTGGCAGAGGGATCAACATTTTTAAAAATCTCCACCATCTGATCCAGGGCCATGTTTCGTTTTAATTTGTCATGATAATCATGGTGGGTTACTTGCCATAAATATGGCAAGTCCCGGTATTTCCCTTATTAGCAATATAAAATCCCTACTGGCCATTTTAAGTATAGTTACTAAGGTGGTTTGTTGCAAACTGGACTATCAATTGTGATCAGTTTGGCATGGCGTAATTCCACATTCCTCCACGTCGATGTGGTGACGTGGCTTGACTCCACTTGGTTTTCCCCACAAATGGTCAGTCGGCATGATGGACGAATGGAGCGATGAGATGACTTCTGGTTGGACCATAAATCCAACTGCGCTTAGCATGCCCCGAAATCCATTTCACTTCCCCCCCCCCCCAACACGATGCTTTTGGGCAAGAGCTGGGTCACTGGAGACGAAACAGAGGATGGCATAGATCACAGGTGGAGAAGAAGGCTGTGGATTGTGTGGGGATCAAGTGGAGGATGTCAGGCATGCGATACTGGCATGTCCAACGCTGGACCACTTCAGGAGTGGTTGAAGAACCCCCACACTGGAAGAGGTCCTAGGGATGTTGGGTGTTGGGGTGCAGCGGCTAGACCGGGATGTGAAAGACAAAGGTGTTGCTAGTGTGCTGGTGGAGATTAGGCATATGGGTCTAGCACGAAAAATCTCACTAGCAAGGTATCCGTCACAAAGGATTACATATTCATATACCGATCGTAAAGGACTATTGGTTTGGCTTCTTTCGAGCCAGAGAGAGGCCCCCCCCAATATGCTTTCATTAGAAGGAAAGTAACGCTGTGGTTCTATGTGGTGTGCACGACATCACTCACATGTAAATGAACCCTCTCGGAGTGGACACATGAGTGATCTGTTGGACGGTATTTTTACGCAGCGTGGCCGACCTAAGCCACAACCACTATGCTTATTTATTGTTGACCTAATGTTCTTTGGGGCATTTCACCGACGACAATGGGGCGAGTTCCTACACCTGGCTATTTTGCCTCATCGGCCCATTGCATAGTAGTGTGTGTTTTCCGTCGGGGGCCTCCCTCGAGCGCCATCGAGACGGGTCCAATACAACGAGACAGATTGGCAAAATTACCGGGTGTAACAGCTTGCTCCCCGATGTCGGTGGAGGAAATATGCCCAATGAGGAAAAATGGGCCGACGAGAAATGAGCATGGGATTTTAGGATTATGTTGGCAGTCGGATGTTTACAAAGGTACGGTCCGACTCGTCTTACACATGTGTCCCAGTTTGATAGAGATGTTGGAAAAGTGATAGCAGTTGCTAGTTGCTTCTGCGAGATGATGTAGAGCGAGACTATTCGACTACTACTGCGGCGTTAGTGGTTTGAGGTTCGACACTACATCGAGGTAGTTTGGCTTCTTTTCGGGCGAAGAGAGTGGTCTCCAGTGTGTCTTCCGTCGGATAGTCCGTACCAAAAAGAACTCGCGTGTAGTTCGGCAGCTTTTCCATGTGTAGAAGTTCACCTCCAGGTGTCTGTGGAGTGCCCCAATGATCAGTGGGCCGCCGATAAATAAGCACAGGGGTTGCAGCCGGCTGCATAGCAATACGGTGCAACAGATCACTGTGGACAAATATGAGTACTTGACCCTGCCAGTGGCAGAAAAATGATTGGTTGTTGTCTATTTTAACATTCATTAATAATTATGAAAATGGATGAACGTATACCAGGTTGCCTGAGCCAATTTTGTAATATTTTTTTATTTTAGGATCATGCATCATCCAACGATTCAAACATTCTGACATATAACACGTTTTAAAGTTGTATCGTATCTAATACCAACAACTTATTCTTATTTACATATTGTGTGAATATACACATACACATTCAGATCGATTTTTAGATTCTTGTGGTCTACACATTGACTACCTCTGAGTTATTCAATAATGAATATAATAATGATAATAATTCAGTATTCTACAATGAATTAAAGTGTATTAATAGTAAAGTTTTCAACATGTATCAATAAATAATGTAACTAGAAGTACCGCCTCCCCCTCTCTATACTGCAGTTATTCCCAAAGGTGTTCAGACCTGTTAAGTTACAATATTTCTTTGCAATAGTCTCCCCTCCGAAATAATTTCCCCTTATCCCATGGCTATTAGGATCCTGTATTTTGGGACAAAGGTACTCTTGAACTGTAATCATTGCAGATTCCCCCATCCTCACAAATTTTGCGATTCAAGATTCTTAAAACAATGAGGGGGAAGGGGGGACAACAGCCAAGAAATAAGGTAATGCATATACGTGATGATGGCAGTGAACAAATATCAAACGATAAACTATATTAGACATACACTTTGTTGACAACCTCACTTTTTTAAAAACGTTTTCAAAAATATTTTTTTTTAAACTTTATAATAGTATTCCAGTTTATTTTTTTAAATGAGCTTATGAGTATGGTGAATTTTAAATACTAAGGCACACAAATTTGGCAGCGATTGGTGTCGTAACAGTGTTCACATCTGTACAACTTCCGTCTCTATCAGTTTGCTTTTGCCGTCTTCTTTCTTCTCTCCTTTGCTTCCTTTCTTTCTCTTTTTGCTGTCGAGTTTTCTTGGCATTCAGCTATGAATAAAAAATTTTTTCCTCAATTAAAAATTCTGTGGAAATTAAGGGGAATTATCATGAATAATGTTTTCTGTTTTACACTTACAGCTTTTGATTGAAGCCTCGTTTGTACAGGTTCAAGATTTGATGGTTTCGGTTTGGCTCCTTGGTATTTTTCATGCATTGCCACATTTGACTGTGCTTCAGTCTCAGATTTGCAACCAAATAACCTCGTACCAGTTCCTTGTGGTCCCCACAGTGACGTATTTGGAATTGATGATAGTTCTAGGACATCATTCTGACATTATGAAAAGTTCCCTAAGGCACTTCGTCCACTGCCACAACGCAACTCAACTGAAATACAATGCAACTAAAGTTGATTGCAATGTCATTTTCGTCCACAAATGCAACTCTTTGGCAACAGTTGCACTTATGATGTCGAGGAGTTCAGATGAAGAGAGCATTGTGCAAATGGTGCGAATTGCTCGACAATTGCAATGAAACTGACACGCTCAGTGGCGACGCAACTCGTTTCCAACCAGTTGTCTTGTAGTTTCACTGGTAAGAGAAGTCCATGCCGTTAACATGAGTCAGACTAGTATGCAACTAAAAAGGAACTAAAATGTGATTATTTTTCAGTCGAGTTGCAGTTACGTTGCAGCAGTGGACGAAGGGCTTAAGTTTTTCTTTTACTAGTTAGATGATTTTACCAGATAAAGAACTGTCCTCATCGGAATTTGCCATGAAGTCTAATATACAGCCAATCGTAATATTTAAATCATAATTCTGACTTTCTAACGTATCTTGAATCAAAAGAGCATCCTATTAAAATAGACAACAAAGTCAGTATTCAAGTAATAACTCATCCGTGAATGCGATACTCAACATTTTACCTTACAACCAGTTTTTTCCATCACAGTTTCAACGATTTCTGACTGAAAGACGTCTTCTTCCTCAAGTTGACTATTAATGTCGTAGAAGGACTGCTTAGGACTTGTACACGGTAACGTTACAACGCTGCTATTCTCTGAATTTGTCATCTAAATTTGTATTATATGTCAGAAGAGGTCTTGCAATCAAGAAGCTTTTAACAAGAGATATTTGCCTGCTGGTAAACATAACTTATGCGGCCGCGAAATTGCCCAGATTCAAATTTAGTAATGAGTACGTTTCCAAGTGATTTGCTTTGCTAAAACTCCATTTCAGTCCCCTGCCCATATGGCCCTAGTCTGAGGCCTGGCAGTTTGTAGCGTGCATTATTTTATTACTAGGAAATATCTTATTCATCTGCTTAACATCTCTGGTTGCTTACAAATTTAACCTTCCGTCCACAAGGTGGGGGGTCTCGGCAGACCCCAGATCTACAAAATTGTGTCTACACATGTACCACTTTCTCCAACCTTAATCAACCTTTGAGTACCTGCTCTCCCATGTTTTCTTTACCTATCTAGGGAAGTTGGCAGGTCTCCTAAGTAATCAGCATATTTTATTTCTGGTTAAGCAATGCAACCCAAGTTAGTACCTACATGGGTGGCTGGTTGAAAACACTGGGTACTAAAGCAGACGTGGGAGCAGGATGTCCATAAGGATATGGTAGTGTCTGGGGTGGACGGGGTCCTGGTGGGAAATAGGCAAGAGTGAAGGATGAGAACCTGCAAACCCGACCCTGTATAGGCGGGATTCAGGTATGGTGATGATGATGTCTTGGGTTTTTGGGTATTACCATATAGGATTATTTTAGCATGTTTCCAAATTATTTTCATTGCTTAACCTTTATATGGATGGTATTTAATTCAACATCCATAATAATGCCCTTAATCTGAATATTTCATACTTGAAAATCAAAAAGTCTTTTTGGGGTCACAAATCGTCAGAAGTGTCAGAAATCGTCACCTCAGTGTGCCAGAAATCGTCACCTTGTCGACGGAAGGTTAACTTTTCCTTTAAGGAGCAAATAGCGATTGGAGCTACTTACTGCCTTTTGCATTTTAGAACTATCATGGCATACATCTGTTGTCTCATGTTTGTGTGCAAAAGAAAACGACTAAGTACGGCACTTACATTAAGTTGAATGTTGGCAGGACATTCTGAGTCATCTCCAATTCTTCGAATACTACTGTAATGATCACCATTGTGATAAGCAATGTGCAATTCTGGTGAGTTTTTCTTGCTAGATTCTGTACCTGGTACCTACAATTTGAAATACGAAAGTAATAAAGTTAACCAGGTCGCGCTTATGTATATTATCGGTAGAATTAGATATGTCAACTATCCTAATAATTAGTCTCCACAGACGAGAAAGAGGTCTACTTACATACCAAAGTGGAGTATTCAGTTGATGAATTACTACTTTGACTCCATGCAACCTTGCAAATGCCACAATCGCGTCATTGCCAGCGTACGTACCAGATTTCGCCAGGTTGTCCACTAAGAAATGATGACAAAATTTGCAAATACTAAAGGAATATATCTCTTGTGTTGAATTCATATAGCATAGTTATACACACTTGCCATGTTTATCAAATGGGAGATCATCTTCTACAAAAGGTTCGAAATCCTGCCTATGATTACGTACGTATACAACAGTATCATGACGATGTTTCAGGTGATTCCTGCCATGACCTTCTAATTGGTCCCCTAATGCTCTGAACAGGCAGTTCCTAATGACAGTAGTAATGTCATGTCATGTTTGAAATGACAACTTGACCAGAAGAATAGTAAAAACAAAAATCGACAGTCGCTTTCAAAAGACTTACCCATCACCCGGTACTTCTCTAAGAGTTAAACCAAGAATCGACAATTGATTGCAAAAAACAATAAAATTATCATCATTATTAGGTAGTTTACGATGATCAGCATCCTTTCGATTGCATTGCTTATTTCGACTTTCACGCTTTCGTGCCATCTTTCAACAATTAGAAATATGTAAAACTGAAACCGTTTACGTCTGGAATTTCACTCACAATCCGACGTTAAAAAGAGTGAGTGATGACGTCATTGGAAAGAGCCTCTCTTCCGCCCTTCAAACTGTGAGCCTATGAATTATATAATTTAAAAATTGCGCAATAGAGGGCGCATCCATTTATTGTTTAACCGTATGTCGACAACGTCATCTAACGGGGAAATGTTACAACTACGAAAGTTTTCGAATGCCGAATGTTCTGTGATGGCGAGCTGGTTTGACAACTGATGAATTTTAATTAATTTCTTGTTTTGTATATATTGTTTAATCATAATTAGATGTTTGAGTTACGTGCATTTGCATATTCTACACGCGTGCTTTACTAGATTGGGATACATATACTTGATTGTCACAAATATATCTTACGATGATGTACTTCAAAAGTTAAGTTCTATGGTAATACAGGCGTGGGACAATTTTAAGACATTTAAAATGTGAATTTAAATACGTTCTAATCTACTGTGAAAATCAATATAGTATTATATATAAAGTTTTCATCATGGAACAAGCAGATTTCATGTTTCTACGACCTTTTCTTGTGAAATTGCCGAAGAATCCAGCGAGGCATTCCATTGATGCACTTAGAAATGGTCTAAAAAATGTACAGACACCATCGCTGCAAGTTTTTCAAGAGTACATCTTCCTACCGCTATTAGAATTGTTGAAGACGACACCAAAGTAAGGATGGATATTATTTGGTTCATTGCTATTGTTATATTGATAAGGAGAAGTGACCGATGATACTGTGACAGTATAAGAATCCGCGCCTTCCTGTAAGTCTGTCTATTAACTCAGAACTTTCTTAAATTTAAAACTACTGCATTATTATTTAACAGGGAGAAAGAAATCGTCGTGGACATTGTAAACTGCATTAAGGATGTTATTCACCGGACACGCATGGAATCCTGGAATCTGTTCTCCAACTTATCATTTCAAATCATACGAGTGATCAGTGTACCAGACAAATCTTTAGATAGTAAGTAACTACTAATCAGTGTCTACCATTTAATAATTTATGCGGTGCAGCTGCTCAGCCGACTACAACCGATATTCCTGTAAGCTGTGACTGGTGTTTTTTTTGACAACAATTTAACCTTTATTTGTTTGTGCGGATGCTATAAATTAAATATTTCAAACAGTTGATCACGTTTTGGGTCTTTGATGTGTCGCTGCTTGTTTTTTTTTGGACAGCTGGTAGTAGGAGTGGAAACGTCAAATTTCGTTCATGGTGGTGGTAAGTCACTAGCAGAAATTGAGCCTCGGTAACGCATGTCTGTTGAGTCGGCTTAGCGTTGCAAGAAGAAAAATTAAAGCTAAAATAGTTCAATTTTTAATTTTATAGATTGTTTAGCTGATGTAAGTGATGAACTGAAACAAGCCGTGATTATTTGCTTAGAGGAGTTAATTGTTAGATGTTCAACAAGTGTCATTCAGACAATGTTCAGTGAGCAGTTTGCTCCACGTGTTGGACACATCATTTATCAGTTGCTTCAATTAGCCAAAGATGATCAAAGTCGTGAAACAAGAATATTAGCAATGAATTTTTTAAGAACCTTAACGTGCTCATCGCATGGTAAGCATTTACACCCAATAGAATCATATCTTATGATACTATTTTCAATATTATTTCAATTAATGAAATATTAAAAAAAAATTTAAATAGATGATGCCATTGTTAAACGTCTGGCAATGAATTGCATAGCAACATTCCTTCCTGGAATTTTAATAGCGTTAACAAAAGTTGCAACTGAAAGCGGTCTTGCTGGCCAGGTTCATAATAATTTTATTATCTCAGCATAATAGATGTGTAACATATAGATTTTATATTCGGCACATAATCGTAAATATTTTCAAATTTTCAGAAAATCATTGTGGTAGGTGTTCCTGAGCGCTCTCCCTCTTCACAGCTTTTATTAATTATTCCTGAAATCTATATTGTTGTTCTTTTATTTCCATTAATTCAAGACTGCGTTGAAAACGTGGGAAGACGTGGTTTTCATTATTTACGATGATAAATACATTGAATGGGATGAAGATGATGATCAGAGTATAAATACTTCATAAATACTTTTTCAGTTTTTTGAAGAAAGGCTCAACCTATTCTATGTGCATATTCCTTACTTAGCAAAGAATAACAATGAAAGCATAAGGACCACCGTTAGAAGCAAATCCTGGATAAAAATGACCCAAGAAAAGATTTATTTATTAGTCACGAAGATTGGAGCTTTGGCTGCACATAGTAAATGGAAAGTGCGATTAGCTCTTGCAGAATGGGCATCAAGTTTACTGTTGAAGTGCAAGAGGTATTTTGTCTATGTCATCTTTAATTTAAAGTTAACCTCAAAATTGTAGGACGTGTTTTTAATGTAGAGTTTGTTGAAGGTCCTTGGCACCGTGTGTCTCAGTGGGTTTATCTGTTCTCATCACTCTGTCTGCTGATGTGTACGCCGAAATTAGTCAGCTTAGTAAACTTTCTCTGGAAAAGTTTAGCAGGAACATATCAGGAAACGAAAGAAGTCTTTTAGAGACGTTACAAGAGAACCTGTTTCAATTAACATTGCAGTTGCCAGGTATCTTCAAACATTCAAGCGATGCATTGAAATTATCCACTTTGGATCAGTTATATGGCTACTTAAATATTTTAGGTAATCACTACTTTTAATATTACTGTGTTTAACGAATCATTTTAACTAACATAACTAATTCGACTGCGTTCAATTTTTTTATAGGTGTATCTGTAAATGTAGTTCTGAACTCAAAGGCACATTTGGAAAAATTGTCCTTTGGTTTGTTACATCTGTCGGAGATGGATTGCACAAATGTGCGTCTCATAGCGGAAAAAAGTATCAGTAAGTTTTGGTACATGTTTATAAACGAGAAAGAGTTAATGAGATTAGATTCTTTAAAAAAAAAATCGAATTGAAAGGAGTTTAAGATCAGAAAATTTAAGGTAGTGCGTATCGATATTTCTGTTAAATCTCATTTCGGATATATCCACTTAGATGATTGTGATGTGCTACAAAATTTGGACGTCAATCCTCCATTAAAACTGCGAAAACAATTTGTTCATTTCAATGATGAAAACATTTATCGGAAGATTACGGAAATTTGCAGAATATTGGGGAAATATGGTAAGCGATAAACTCAATATTGTAAATTTGAAGAAATCCTATAATTTGAAGATGCCTCTATAATTTAATAACAGAGTTATTTATTTTTAGGCGATTTGTTTCTGTTGACAGACCATCTACTGGAAAGGTTTCATGAATCGTCTGTCTATAAAAAGCAGTCGGTGTTATTATTAAATGAAATAATGTTAGGAACAGCGAAACGATCTCCTTCTGAAATTAATTACTTTGTCAGGCAAGTGGCTTTTATGTTTGTCATTACTACAGTCTTGAAATTTTTGTTTCAAATGGCATTCATGAGAGCTTTGCCTTTGCTGATGTAATCTGCATCTTTCAGTGCTGTTGTGGATGAATACTTGGATCCAAGTGTTTGGAATGTACAGATATCCAGCGATGACATCAGTGACTTGCATTATGAAAATAAAAGTGTGGAACGCTATGACTTGCGAAACATTCAAGAAAATTCTGATTCTGTAGTTGATGAGACATTGAACACCACTCTGGGTGGTAACGCCCTCTTGGTCTGCCTTCTGTTGGAAGGAATCAGTAACTGTGCACAGGTATTTTAATTTGCATAATCAATAAAGTCTGTGAATGTATAGTAATCTCTTGCGTCACATATGTTGCCACAAGGTCTTAGGAGATGAGTTCAACAAGATGCTAATGAGAGTGTTGCATAATGTGCTTGAGAAGCTTGGTAGTTCAAATGCCATGGTGTCTCACACTGCATATTTGACTCTTGACCATATCGCCTCGTACTGTAATTACAGGTAATGAAATCTGCATGACATTGCCATTCATATTTCAAAGGATTTTATGAAATTTTGATTTTTATTTATATACAATTAGTTCGATTTCCGAGGTTATTTTACGAAATGCTGACTATCTTTTGAATTACTTCTCCATCAAATTGCGATACAGTCCTTTGGATCCGAAAGGACCAACCGCTCTTCGCATGGCTTTACAACATAGTGATGAACACATGATCAATTTGGCTCAGGATGTTGTTGATGAAGTGCGCATTTTCGTAGTTTACAGCATTGTTTAATTTTTCATTTTATTGAATTTTTAATTTAAAAACTTCCGTTTCTTTACTTCTTCATGTGATTTTATAGATTTTGATAAACTTGGACACGTACCACAGTTCAAATATAACGTTATATCTTGGAGTCCTTCATGCTCTTGTGACTTGCATTGTAAAATTCTTCCCAAATAAGGAGGTACTGTATTACTTTATTTGAGCTCTTCCAGATTCTTCCAGATGTAAATTCTGTATTTCTGTTCAACATTGCAATGCCCGATTTGCCAATTTCCGATCTCGTGTTATCGAACATTAGTTAACGTAATTATCTCATGTACTAGTGGATTGTCATCACTTAAACTGAAGCGGAAGCCTCGGTAGGTTCCCTCTTCCCAGACCACGCTCCTGTTTTATAAGCGCTTACTCTCTTGACATCAAAGCTGCCTGTCAGTTACTCTACTGAGGACCTATATTCTCCAATATTGTATGATAACATTAAGGACTTCTTGACTATGTTCGGGAGCTACATGAGACGCCGTAGGGAAATTAGCCATTGGTATTCCTAATAAGTAGCTGGACTGGCTGGGTTGCCCCCAGTCAGAGCATGTTCAGTGGACCCGCTGTTTGTTTGTTGGTGTTTTAGGGCCCTTCAACTACAAGGTCATTAAAGCTCCCGTCCATAGCATAATTCTTGTGCAGAGACTGCACAGACACTACACTAAATGCGACGATTTTTGGGTATTAGCAGTATCCAGTTTTCCCAAGCGGCCCACGCATGTCAGTACTAGCTGGGGTTCAGTGGCTTAAGTACTTCAGTGATCAGACGAGAACTGGTGTGTCCAACGCAATTCGCCGCTCCCTCAGTGGACCCGCAGACCCGGCCCTGCCACAGGTGGTATAAGGATATGATGATGATGATTCTGAATAAGTAGATTTTTCTTCCGTGTAGTTGTCCGCCAAGTGTCCAGCAGCTTCTACAGAATCACGTTTACAAGTCAGCTTGTATGATTTCATCGTAGAATATGACAGATTAAAGAAGCTGAGTGACTCTTTCTTGAATAATGAAAGTAGTCAAGATGACGAAAATGAAGATGCGATCGAGGAACCACAACTAGACGCTGACAACGAACAATCGTCTAATGATCAAGTAAAATCACAGAGTCCTGTCCATGTCAAGATGACCGTTAAAGTGTGTTAATTTTCACATCCTGTAATTTACTTTCTCCGAACTTTCCTCCTTGCATATTGCAATTACGGCACATTTTTAAACTTTTCAACTTAGGTACTACAGCGTTGCTCGCATCTGTTGTCATCTAATTTTCCGTCAGTAACCCTTTCTGTGTTATCCATTATGGACATCTCCGTTCAAGCTTTACAATCTTGGGAAGGTAGTAGTCAGTGAGAGCAGCATAATTTTGCTTATTATAGTTTTATAATCAGAATATTGTTTTCTATTATCGTTGAAGATGATTTACTTCCCATGGTACATAAATTATGGGCTCCATTGGTTCGAAAGTTCGACGATGACAAAATGTTAATTGTCAAGGCTGTGAGTGAGGAAGATGCTTATTAGCAGAGCCGGCACGAGACAGATTCAGCGAATTGGCCGGACCGGCCCCGCGTTTACTAAGGCCCCGCGCTCAAGCCTTTCTTTATATTATGTGTATTTTTCTCCTACAAAAGGCCCCGGGAAATAATTTTAAGCCCGGCATCCGCAATTTATCCGCAGTTCACCACAATCGCTAGAACCCGGCCTCGCGCGTGGGCCTCTATTTTCCTACAAAAGGCCCCACAAAAGTTCGCGCCGACTCTGCTTATTAGTAAAATATATTCAGATTCAGCTTTCCACATACAGTATTGTAAAATTCGTGTTTGTTTAAAAAATATATTTCAGGCTTTTCGTTCATTATGCACGATGGCCAGAATTTGTGGAGATTTCTTGCGACCGAGAATAATGAAAGAAGTTTGGCCGAAAATACTTTCTTTTTTGGAGAAACAAACAGCACTTTGGTATAGTTATTGTAATTTTAACCTATAATTTAAAAAAAAAACTGATAGAAAATTTGATGCATAAATAATTTGTTAGTTCTTGATTCTTTCATTCATTTCCCGGTTTAGCAAGTCCAAAGAAACGACACTTTATCGGCACACTGCTACTTACAAGCTACTTGTGGAAGTGTTATGTGAAGTTGGATACTTAGCGGAATCGGTATGGCACGTTGTCTTGACATCAATTAATTCTCTACAATTTTGAAAATTCATACAATTCATGCAATCAGCAGATCAGTGTTTTTCAACCTTTTTATTGGAACCGAACCCTGTGGAGCATTTGAACTTCTCGTGGAACCCTTTGGAACATTTAGACCTTTTGCGGAACCCCATACAGTGACAGAAAATAAACATTAATTGATACAGGTGTGTGTCCTAGCATAAGGAGTTGAATTCGTGGCCTAATGTTTGAGAGAGACACCCGAAGTTCATCTTCAACAGACAAAAGTCGTTCTCGTTTCTTGTGTTTTCATTGTTATTTTTATATTTTACCTTGCCGTTGGCGGAACCCTTGGACGGACCTCACGGAACCCTGGTTGAAAAACACTGCAGCAGATTATCATTTTTGCGTAAATGACAGACTCAGATCTACGAGTTTAATTGCCCACAATTTCATGTCCTATCCGGTTCATATACTGCCTTTTGGTTCTTTAATTAAACCAAAATCTTAACGAATTTCTTCTATTAAAATATTTACATTTCATGTCTAAAGCCGGAATTGGGATTCCTTGTATCAAAGCCCGCTGTGGGACTCATTGGTAGCATGGTTAACTCGTGAGTTAAGAGTTGCAGGTTCGGCCCTGGCCAATTTGTGTGACTTTTTCTGGCGAGAGGAAGGGAAACCTTAATCCCATGTGGTATGATGGCGTCTACACCCAAAAACTTTTTTTAATAGATTAAAATATACTTGTAGCAAAGCAACTACCAGGGCCTGTGCGAACTGTGCGACGGCACAGGGCCCCGCGCACTCTCTAAATGCGCGAAGCCCTCTCTTAGGTGCAATTTTTCTAAGTACCTTTCATATAAGAGAAGCCCCCCGCATCATTCTTTTGCAGAGAGGCCCCGCATCACAATTTGGCACAGGGCCTCGCAAAATATAGCGCCGGCCCTGGCAACTACTAACTCGTTTCCCGCCTATGGCTGGGTCGGGTACCCATCATTGTCCCTCTGGGCACATGGGCGATCTGTTGGGCGGTATTTTTACACAACCAGCTGCCGACTGGAGCTGCAACCCCTGTGCTTATTTATCGTCAGCATACTGTTCGTTGAGGCACTCCACTGACACCAAGGGGCGAGCTCCTAATTTTCCCTCTCCTACATCCCCACTCCTATCTTCTTCTCTCCCGCGAGCAGCCTAAGCGAGGTTTGGCCCATTATGGCTGCTTGGCCGGCTCCCCAACCCGTAGGTTTAACATACTAACTTCCGATCCGACGGAAGGTGCAGTCGGGGTGTCTCTCTTTCTCTCTCTCGCCCGAAAGAAACCAACCCACCTCAGTCCAGCATCGAACCTGGGTGGCTTTGTTGTTTGTTTGTTGGTGTTTTAGGGCCTCTCAACTACAAAGGTCATTAGAGCCCAGTTCACAGCATAGCTCTTATGCAGAGACTGCACAGACACTACACTAATGCTACGATTTTTGGGTATTAGCAGTACCCAGTTTTCACAAGCGGCCACCCATTTCAATACTAGCTGGGGTTGCGCTGCTTAACTTTAGTGATCAGACGAGAACTGGTGTGTCCAACGCAATTAGCCGCTCCCAACCTGGGTGGCATGAATGGCCGCTTAGGAAAACTGGGTACTGCTAATACCCAAAAATCGTCGCATTAGCGTAGTGTCTATGCTGTGGACGGGGCTCTAATGACCTTTGTAGTTGAAGGGCCCTAAAACAACAAGAACATCGAACCTGGAACCACTGGCGCAATAGTCAAGCACGCTACCTCTTATAGGAGTTTTTCATCTCCTAGCGTCAGTAAACCAAGGGCTGACTCAAACATCGGCTTTTCGCGTTTTAGACCGAGACCTTGCGCGCTCGGAAGAACCCTCATACTTTGAAATCTCAAAGAAAATTTGGTAATGGAATTTTTTTTACCTATCTCGGGGCCCCAGTAAACCTAGAGTCGGCTTTGACTAAAACACCTCAGTTGAAAGAAGGGCCGACCTCAACCTGGAACAAATTACGTATTGTGAGCTTAATAGGCATAACCAAATGGCTTGCCGATGTTGTCACTTACTGTGACTATGCACTAATTTATTTCTCGTATTATACAGTTCCTAGAATTATTTATTACTGCAAACTTTATAGTTTGTTTGTACTTTTTTGTAATCCGGTGTTTATGACTATGATATTCCAGCTCGCCATTCCAGATCTGGAACTGGATAACCTTGCATCGGTGACTGTAACTTATTTGAGTAGTTTGCAACCAACACCTGTTCAAACTGTGAGTATGTCAAGCCTGCTCCGGGTATATTGCATTTGACCAACAATACAAAAGGCAACTTGCCAGATGTTTTTTTTTCATCCTAAACGCTAGTCTGTCGTATTATTAATTTTGTTTTGTGGATTTGCGTTATGTCGTATAGGCTGCGGTGAAACTTTTTGAAAAACTGTCGAATTTGAATCCTGACTTGATATGGCTAAAATTAAACGATTTGTATAGTCAACAATCCAGCCTGGATGCCCACAATTTTGAATTTCCCACGTTGAAGGTATAGACTCTTTTTTATTTTTTTTTAAACTTATTCCCCTTGTTGTAGTTATAAGTTTCTTTAAATTTAATTGAAAAATTCAGAAATTGACCAATTTTTTGACCAATTTACACTATGTTCCTGAATTATTTTCAGATTGGTGGGGTTTACGATGGTAACATTGAATTTAAAGAAAATGTAATTCGCCTTCTGGATGTAATAGATAAAATAAATTTGTGTTGACGACGTTGATGATATAAAAATAAATATTATAATGTTATTCTCTGTCTGTCAGTCAGTGAATAACGGTTATTTTATTCCTGATAAAAATATAATGAAATTGAGAGATTTCAGAAAGAATCCTTTTGAAAAATTTTAAGTGCTAGTTTTAATTTCCTCACTATTTCATTTTCACATATGTGTTTTATAGACTCGTCTAATGTGAAATGACATGCAAATGTCAATCGACGTTTTAACAACTCCAGTTACATTTGCATACAAATAAGATGGTCAAATTTAAAAGTCTAATTAGGTTTAGTCTGCATTTTTTTCCCTCCTCTTCTCCTTCCTCTCTTTCTGGGACCGTGCAACATTAATTTTTCTCCGAAATTATTATACTGCGTAAGTAATTGCAACAACCATCGATATTTATATTGATTGGCACCTTTCAAAATCCCTGTTGAAATTTCGTAATTGAAAACTTTTTTCCGAATTATTTTACATAAAAATTCCCCAATTTTTTTTGTAATGGAAAGAAAACTGGTTTTATTTATGCCTGCCCTTCCGGTTTCAATTTTTCTTTCGGGGGTAGTAGATTGCTTGCAGTATTTTTTTTCATCTCATTGTTCGTTCTTCGTTTTCCGTCTCCTTCACATACTCATTATACACCTTAAATGGAGTGTTTAGTAAGTGCAGGTGACAACTCCCATCAGTAGCTCGTTGAAAACGTATGTACGTGAGTCTTGAGTCAGAGCAGCGCCTGCTCTAGCACTTATGCCGTCCCGGACAAAAAGACAAATTGCCACCCCTTAAAGCAGCGCTCTATTCTCACACTTACAGCCAAAATGGCGCCCTGGACAAATGTCCGGGTTGCCCCCCCCCCTTAGAGCGGGCCCTGAGTTAAGGGTTGAATTCTTATTGAGGTTAGTGGCGAGGAAAGAGGTCTCAAACGCTCTGCAAAGCCAAATGAAGTCGCAGTTACACCTGGTGTGCGCATATGGTGACGTCGCTATACGATTTCGGCATGCTGGTCCGACGACGGGAGAGAAAGTGGAGTAAAATTCTCTTGGGCCGGGAATTGCAGGAGTCTGGACATCATTCCAGAAAATATGGGGAGCGGTGTATTGCGTTGGACACACCAGTTCTCGTCCGATCACTGATGTTATTCAACGCTACCCCAGCTGGTACTAACATTAGTGGCCGCTTGGGAACACTGGGTACCACTAATACCTAAAATTCGCCGCATTAGTGTAGTGTTTGTGCAGTCCCTGCATTAGAACTACGCAGTGGACGGGGCTCTGATGGGTTCTAAAACACCAGCAAACAACAACAACAATCCAGAAAATATTTTTTTACGCACTAATTAACCGTGGAATTCCCTCGGGCCCACCAACGTCTCTCGGCGGCCCTGTCGACGTGGATGAAAGAATGCATGTAGATCGGGTAAATTCCCAGGTGTGGAATTCCGTTATCTCCCTGACGTCGGTAAATTACTTCATATGCATGTTAGTCGTCTAGCGTTGCATAACCAAATAATCTAAGCCCCATAAGGCACCTTCCTACTACAGATACAGCACCTGTTCAACGCAAGGCGTACTTCAAATTTTCCATCGGGTTGGAAACGAAACCACCAACTGCAGTTAGCGGCAAAAGTACATAAAGGAAGTTGATCGTTACCGGATATAGATAGGGTTATTTAACAACACCTGCCTTTAAGCTGTAATCCTGCCTCGGTGGCTCAATGGCATTGTCTTGGCTTTGAGTTGATACTGGTTCGATCCTGTCTGAGGCCAATGGGTGCTTTTAGGCGAGAGGGATATGCCTCAAGTGCGCCTTCCGCGGCGCTACGAAGATGTTTGGCCGTCGTATGGCACATCCACCCGTTGTAGGCATCGACTTCTCTTCCTTCTTTCACTCAGTATTGAACCTGCGCACTGCGAACTCAGTTGCTTCGTTAAACTGACATTGATTTCATAGCTAAGTAAAAAATGTTTCTACGTTGAAGTTATCGATTTAAAATTGATTCGCAGCGTATAATACATTTAATAAGAATTATTTGGTGTCTTTCCACTTTTTTTAAGTTTCATTTTTGAAGTATGTTTGCGTTAGGATTAATATTTTTAAAATATACGATATGTCATCTCAAGAATCAAGTTTAATAAACTGATTTTTTTTTTAAATATTTGAGATTTTAATCTCGTCTCTTTCCTTTGAATGACATTTCTGGAAATATGTCTTCCCGCCTGTGGCAGGGTCTGGCCTACGGTTGTAGCCCTCGTCTCCCACCAGGTCCCCGTCCACAGCGCATACTCCGTGCTTCTAACAACCTGCATCCCTGTAATGGACCTAATCAGCTCCCTTCTCCCGTCTTCTCATCACATGCCCATTCCACCTCAATATTCATACAGTAGTTTAATGCGAACTAGTAACATTATTTTTAAAAGGAAAACAAAGTGAAATTTAATGGGATTTTTAACTCCTTTTACTTACCAATGATGCGTGTTATTGAATCGCAAATTAACAAAGAAACATGCGTTTTAAATACAACAAATTTAGAAGTAGAACAATAGATAGGATGCCAATTTTCACATTTTATGTTTATCAAGGCGATAATATCAAAGTACAGTAAACCTTCGTTTATCCGTCCCCCGATTAATTAACCACCCCTCGGTCAGTGCTGGATTTAAATAATATTGAGAGGCCCTAGGCTATTTCAATTTTGAGGCCCTTTTATTAAGTTTTGAAGCCCGCTAAATGTTGAGGCTCTAGGCTTCAGCCTACTTAGCCTAGTGGTAAATCCGGCACTGCCCTCGGTTTAACTGTTTCATTTTTTTTTAGAATCTCCTACTTCAAATATCCTCCTGATGAACCAGCGGCTGATCGAGGGGGGAGCTCTTCAAAAAATGTGCGCCCAAAATAGTTTTAATTATTCAGAATCCCTTAGTCTATATAGCTAGCAATTACAATAGATCCTCTACTGCCCCCTAGACAATGTCCTATCTTCAGTGGTTTAGCCCAGTGCTCCGCAACCGGTATGCCTTGAGCCGATAAAAGGTGTGACAGTCAAATAAGATAATTTTCTAACTAAATAATATTTCAATAGATTCGATAGATCAAACACAATAACGAGAATACTTGCTAAAAAATAAATTGAAGTTTATGTTGTCCAGGGCGGTGAAAAATTTGATGCTCCAAAGCTGAAAGAAATTTTTTTGCACCTCCTCAAGGAACAAAAAAAAGGAAACTGCCACAGTTTGGTCGCCCCTAAATAGCTGGCACTCGGAGTGGGACGCGACCCCACCCTTGCTATGCCATTGCTATATATTTTAGCTTTTGATGTGCCATGGAGTTCTAGGAATAACTTTGGTGTGCCATAGGTGTGAAAAGGTTGCGGAGCACTGGTTTAGCCAACTGCAGATTGGACTGGCAGCGTAGAAATGGGAATAGGAAATGTAAAACTGCCTCATCAGTTGCAAAGTTGAATCATGCGCCCTATTGAGGCACTGAGGGGAAGCAATTGCTGAATTGCTCCCCCCTCTGGATCCGTCCCTGGGATGAACGGATTTTTTTCAAAATCGGGTAAAAGTTCTTCCTAATTCGTTTTTCTTTTGTTGAAATTGTTTTAAAATTGCATACACACATACTGTAGATGTAATTTCCAATAAAATAATATGTGCATATACTCATTTGCATAGACATCATATCTTCAAAATTTCTGGGGGGGGGGGTATCTATGAATGGTCCCCGTGACCGTAATTCTGGTGGAAGCCCCCCCTTGGTCCCTAGTAGATTTACGCCACTACACATTTGACAACCTTTTATATATTATATACTTAAATGCGCCCCAATATGAACCCTTCATTATCCGTTCTTTCGTATTACCTGCCCCTTGTCCGGAACCAATTAGCACGGATAAACGAGGGTCTACTGTAATAATATCATGACGATTTTTAATTACAAAGCATTTCTCACTTAGTTTTATGCTAATTATCAATTTATAAAAGATTCATATTCCTTACGAATTCTGATTAAAACTTCGTCTACCGTAACCAACCATTACATAACAGTAACAGGCGTTTTTTTTAAGGTTATTCGTAAAACGTGCAAGACTACCCTTCTACCCTTGTGGTAATTTAAGAAGGGAACTCCCACTGTTCTTTCTTTAGATGAGAAGCAAAATTGGAGGTGCTATAAGGGTGCATGCTACTGCAGCAAGGTGTGCAAAACACCTAGCGTTCATCGTCCCGAATTGTGTTTCATAACGTCCTCATCATACCCTTATCCCGCCTGTGGCAGGGTTAGGTATGCGGGTCCACTGAACATGCTCTTGACTGGAAGCACGTGGAACCAACAGGAATATTGGCTGGGTTGTCTGTGAGGGGATGCCGGCCTCTACCATTGTTCCAACATCGCATTATACCCCCAAAATGGAAACTTTGGCAGGAAAATTAATGCTTTGGTGGTTATGGTATTGCATGGTGTCTGACCTATTGCGCAATAGCAATAGGCAACAGGGATATTCCGGACCTCATGCGGGAATTGAGTTCCATATAAACGTTATTGATTCCAGCATCCATCGTTCCTATCGTTTTCTTGCATTGATCGTTTTAAAATCACAGTCCCAACAGCATTTCCCGCATAGTTCATTTAAAATAAATTAAGAAATTGCTCTACACATGGTGTCAACAAGCACTGGCATCCAGTATTCCATTTGATGGAACCACAACGAGAGGAAGAAAGCAGAAACCCGGCGGTACCGAAATGGCGGTAGCGAAATGGCGTTACCCGGTGCGGTGACCACCATCGTGTCCCCCCCCCCCCCTCTCCCGAAAAAAGCCGCTTCTTCTGCTTTGGTGTCAGCTCATTTCTCATGGTGCAAGTGGTGTCACCTGGTGCGGCCCGTACCCCCTAGTGACGCCACTGCTCCCAACTGAACATAGATAATTTCAGCCCTTCCGCTGACTGGATAAGTAGATTCACAGATAGGCATGGGTGTCAGCTTGCCAGATGGCAAGTGGGTCCTGTGAGCTCCTGATAAAGTAGGCCTACTTAATTTAAACATTAGATAATACAGTATTCAGTGGTTTGTTGTTATGGGTAGACTTCCTTTTGTCTCCTGGCAACTAATATTTTTAGGCTCAGTCCGTCACTCAACTTGCTTCCTGATTGAACCTCACCATAGCGGAAATGGCACTGAACTCTAAAATTTATTTGTTTTTAATATAATGCATTCATTTTAGAGTTAATAGGGAGCGGCTGTATTGCGTTGGGCACACCAGTTCTTGTCTGATCACTGAAGTTAGGTCAACGCAACCCGAGCTAGTACAATCATCGCTTGGGAACACTGGGTACCGTTAATACCCAAAAAAAATCGTCGCATCAGTGTAGTGTTTGTGCAGTCTCTGCATTAGAGCCACGTTGTGGACGGGGCTCTAAGGACCATGTAGTTAAAGGGCCCTAAAACACCAACAAACAATTAGAATTAATAAATACTGCTTTGCTTATTCACATTGTATAATACTTTCCATCCCCTTGAGAGACGATGGCGGAGATTCTACCGCAAATCCTATAATTTTATTACTTGAGGAGAAAATTATTTTAAAAACCTAAAGAACTAGTGAAATATGCAAGTTATACGAATCTTTTACTACTATTACTCTCATATGAACATACAATATAATTTCATTATACGAATCATTTCTATTATACGGAAGTGGTTATGGAGCCAACTTGTCAGTTTCTAAACAATATTCCTTAGGAACAAGAAGAGGAATTAAAATTTCCGTTTCCTTTCTTTGCCTCGTCTGATCCGCAGTCAGGTCCCTCATGCCTCAAAAATTCAGTGCAATATATAAGAATTCCTGAACAATAGACAAACTTCCCCGTCATAATAATTATTTCTTCACCATCCACAACCTTTAACTCATTATTATATAAAAGTAACTGATGAGAGAAAGTAGATTCGGGTAGTGTGGGCGTATTATAAGGAGAAAAGGAGGAACTGATTCGGTCCATGACGGGGATGCCAATTATTAGAAGTATCCGGGGAAGAGGAAGACCGAAGCATACGTAAAGGAGTAGGTTGAACGAAGAGATATTATAGTGCACGGGGTGCCTGGGAACCTTGTGGGAGATACTGTAGAAGGGAGTGGAGAGCCAAAACTCACAGACCCTATCCTGTCACAGGCGGGACAAGAGTAAGATGTTGATAATTTATAAAGGTGTAATTATAACCTTAAAGTCCTATGGGGCTTTCAGATTGACTCTGAAAATCCCCCTCTGTTCTTCACTTTACGAATTTCCTGTTTACGAAGTGCCTTTGGAACCAATGAAATTTGTATATGGAGGACCCATTGTATTTCCTGATCTGAATGTGACAACACCATAAATTCGAACTCTGATATAGAGAACTTAAATATACATAAGTATGTACGTTAGTGTGTATGTATATTGATGATTTTGTTACGTACCGGGCTACCTCACAAATCCGAACTAATTGGGGAAAAGGACATGTTCGGATTAGCGAGCATAACGATTTTTTTTTCACTTAAACTGCTTCAAATAAGTGTTTTACGTGTACATCTGTGGATGAAAAGACTAAAAATAGAGAGCAAAATTATATTTTAAAATCAGTGATCTCATGTATTCCCTCATCATTATTGACGTGAAGGGATTCAGTGGCCGGAGCATCTTGAACATCTTATAATCTGTATTGCAAACAGGCCAACTGAATAGAATCCCCATTTTCATCATTTGCTTTGAGCATTTCATCCACATTGGGCCACATGTCTTTCCATGACTGTCTTCAAACATTCCAGATTGTTCTGATACACGTTGGGCAGTGAGGAAGAGCCACATGATTAGCACGCAAGTAGCCGAAATGCGAATGCTGCGGTGCACGAGTGGGGTGTCGAGAGCTGATAGAATTAGGAAACAGTATATTAGAAGTAGTCTGGGATTGGTGGACATCGCCGAAAAAATGAGGGAGAATAGGTTGAGGTGGTATGGACACGTAATGGGAAGAGGGAAGGAGGAGGTCGTTAGGTCCATTTCAGGAATGTAGGTGGTCGCAAACATCCGCGGCAGGGGGAGATCAAAGCAGATGTGGGAGCAGGTTATCCATAAGGACATGGTAGTTGTGGGGTGAACGGGGAACTGGTGGGAGATATACGGGAGTGGAGGGCTAGAACCCACAGATCCGACCCTGCCACAGGCGGGATAGGGGTATAATGATGATGATTTTTATCAATATTATTCGGATTATGGAAGTTTTCAGCGGCTGTATTGCGTTGGACACACCAGTTCTCGTCTGATTACTGAAGTTAAGCAAAGCAACCACAACTGTTACTAACATGAGTGAACGCTTGGGAAAACTGGGTACTGCTAATAGCCAATAATCGTCGCATTAGTGCAGTGTCTGTGCAGTCTCTGCACTAGAACTGTGCAGTGCAGGTTTCATCGGTTTAATTTTAATTGAAACTTGTTCGTATTAAAGAGGTTCCACTGCATTTATTATTCATGCTCTGACCCGCCTCGGTGGCCCAATAGGTTGCATGCTCTATTTACTGTGCCAGTCATTCCAGGCTCGATACTGGATCGAGGTGAGTCGGCTACTTTTGGGCGAGAGAGATGCCCCGAATGCGCCTTCCTTCGGATGAGGAGTAAAACCGAGGTCCCGTGTGGTGTACGATGACATTTGCACGTAAAAGAACTCTCTGTACTATGCAACGGGTAGATGACGCAAAATTACCAAGTGTAGGAGCTCGCCCCCGCACGTCGGTGGAGGGCCCCAACGAACAGTAGACCGACGATAAATAAACATAAGGGTTGTAGCTTTGGTCGGCAGCCGGGTGCGGAAAAACACCGTCAAATATATCACCCTTGTGTCCATTCAGAGGGACAAGATGGGTGGCCGACCCTGCCATAGTCGGGAAACGGGGTTAGGAGTTGCTTTTTTTTATTATTCGGGCTGAGTATTTGTTTTGCTTTTAAGTCATACACTATGTTTTTTATACAGTATAACTTATTTACCCTCACATACTGTACGTGCCCTCTTTTTCAAAATGGTTGAAAGGATGGAAACAGACATCCCCTGTATATACTTCTCGTATTAAATAGACTTTTCGTGAATGGAGAGACATTTTCGCTAGTGTGGGGGTTTGTTATTCATTTTAACCTAATTCAGCACTTCTAAGAATTTATTTACATACTGTAGCTTGTTGTCGTCATTTCCTTTGCTAGCAGTTTGGGTTTTTTCCTTACATTGTTTTTGTATTGCCCCAATACTAAGTCTGGTCCCATTATACAATCGGTTGGTTTCTGCCTTAGAGGAGGGTACCATAGACTGGAACAATAGGGGATGTTGCAGGTAAAGCGACTCGGGACCATCCCCAAATGTATATGGTACTCAAAAATTTCGCTACTAGGGCAAGTAATTCTTGTAAAATCTGGGGATTTTTTCGATATAATCAGAAATTCCTTACATCCGAGTTCAACTGTAGTTTCTAATGCCGATGGGCCCTAACAACCAAAGTTGTTGTGGGCTCAAAAACATCAACAATTCTAATGTGAACTGTGTTTGGCAATTTCTTTGATCATCAATAATTTAAGTTAAGCCACTGCTTTAGGTTTAGCGATGTTTAGATAATATGCAAGCCACTGAGTTGTATAGGAAATGGCCCGAGGCTCAAACGAATTGCATACCCCAGTGCTATAAGATGGAAACGGATAAGAGCTTTTCTGCGTATGAAGGACTTCAACAATCTCTGCTACCCTCTTATCAAACGATGAACTCTAACGACTGGCCTTGTTTAAGACGCTTCTTTGGGCGATGACCAAACTGTCCTTTCGATATCAAACGTGGAACTATGTCTGGCATTCACTTAAAATAGACTTAGGGGCATTGTGGTAGAAGCACCTTGTTGTCCGTTTTACATAGAAGTTGGCCCACTTGAAAGTTTATTAGACTTTCTGCGTACCAATCTTCTGCAAACCACTGGTTGTTTGGAATTTCGTCCTTTTATTTTTCTCTCAGATTTGCAGCACCCATCGATCTTCAGAGCTATATCATGTATTTCATTTTGATTTTAAACCGTTTCACTGCCCTCTTCTGATCCATGTAAATTCCATAAAATGCCACTCCACTACATCGCATCAGAATGTTGATGGTATCTTAGGAGAGAGACTCCCTGTGGTCAAGGTTTCATTGGAATCCAAGTTGAGTAGAGAATTGTATCATGTTGGTGATTACTGCAAATGCACGGTAGTTGTAAATTCCGTGTGCAGATTCTTGATTATGTATGACCTTTTTAATGAATTTGACGATGGCGACTACTGCAATTTTTTTATTACCTGTACTTGGGTCTATCATTTGCCTGGAAATCCGGCGCACATCATATTATTAATACTATATCTCCTGCTATTGTTATTATTAAGATCCTAGTAACAGCCATATTTATGAAAACAAATCGTAAAATTTTCGCTCATAACCCTCCCCTTTTCGACACTGACGCTGACTTCTTTTGGTATGACTCTAATTAATTATTTGGTGAGACGATTGCTTATTAACATCATAACGTGCACTATATGTGGTGGGAATTGAATTGCAGTGTGAAATTTTGTGAGATTTAATGGTAAATGAGGTCATAAGATCGGTTAAGATTACACTACTCATGAAAGAAACCCTGTTTGGTGGATCTTTTTGACAAACAGTAAAGCTTAGAGATAGGGATAGTGATGTTATGAGAAAACATTAGAAATGCTCCAGTCGTTCCTTTAAATGTCAGAGGTAAGATTCCAGCTTAGGCCTACTCAATTTCAGACATTGTCAAACTCGGTTTAAAGAGATCAGACGAAAAATATGACTTACCCTGTGCAAATTCCAACTTTTTTCTCCCATTTTCTTGAAGAAATAATGCCTACACTATCACTAAGTGCTATGCGTTATTGTTTTGTAATATTTTTTCCATCTTCCATTTGTAGAATAACTTGTTCTATGTTCTGGCACGTGCGTCGTTCTAAGTTCTATTTTTGTATTTCCAATTCTCGCCGTTGGGTCGCTTGCATCAGTCAAATGTACACAAAACGCCAAATGTAAGGTCCGATCCGTCCGTTGGTTCAAATTATGCATAAATTTTTGGTCTCTTTCGCATTATATTGAATGCGAGGTTTCTGAACGATGACTGATAGTATGAATTAAAGTTACTGATAACCTATTTTTAGGAGAGAAAGCCTATATAGAGCCTACACCTAACCGGAATTCCGCAATAATTTACTTAGCGTTTCATTTCAATAGAAAATCATTTCTCTTACCTCAGTGAACACCAAATGATGTTCCTTCGAATGAGGAAAGAAGACGAGTATTCTTATTTTTGCTCCATATTTATTCTGCAAACATACAGTATATAATTAAGAGTAGAGAGAATATGAACCTCCAAAACAATACATGAATTCTATAAACTTATTGCTGCTGCTAAATGCATTGAAGATATTTTGATGGCAAACAATTTCGCGTCAACACACTATATACGGTATGAACATAACCTAGATAGATTTATTTGTACACGTCGAATTGACTGCACTATTAAATTCGTATCAATGAACGGTCGTTTGGGTCGTTATTAGATGTTTTATGACTCCATCGATGGCTGTTCCTAATGCCCAATCGACTAAATTGATGTGGTGAATAGCAGGTAGGCGAATATACTGAATACTTCTTGTGGTAAGAAAATCCGTGCAATTTCTAACAGATAACAAATTAGTCTGTGTCCGAGATTGACTTTCGTCTTACTCGCCTAATTATTTATTAAATAATTTATAAAACCTGTAGAATTGATCGGAATTGAACTCTATATTCTATGTACTGTAGATAAAGTTGTGTTGTTAGAATTAATGCTCCATGCTACACGAATCTCAAAAAAAGAATATGAGGCCTAACTGTGGTTGCCATGGAGACCACCCATAACCAAGATGAAACTTTGGCATATGCTAGGCCTAGGCGCATTTCTCATTATTTGCACGCGCACTTTATAGCGAGATCTATTCGGAGCGCCGTAAAAATTGGAAAACAACGGGGACAAATTGCTCTTTTGAGCACCCGGCCAGAATTGATAGTTATAGTGGCAAGGAGATGAGATTCAACCTGATACAAGTATGATATCATAAATACAGTATCTTCAATTGTTTATTTCATTTTGTGAGCTTTATATAATCCGCATATCGCGCATTCTATTATTATTATTACACGTTCATCTTTAGTTGCTTAAAGGTATTTATGAACTTTGTTATAAACTTTTTAATAACTTGATAAATACAGTACAACATGTAAATGACTAACATGTGTGCAATAAATGCAACATATTGTGCGTTGAGTCTTCAGTCAGATATTCATATATTTACCGTTATGAGAGTTGCCCTAATGTTCCTGTATGTGTGTTTTTTTTTCATCAAATATATGAACTACTGTACATGATTACACCCCACCTTTAAGCATACACACGAATAGGAGTTGATAAAATCCCAGATCCCATCTCACAATTATAGCGTTTACTTTATAAGCGAATGGTTTTTTATGCTTAGCTCTATAGGTTGCTAGATTTTGCTAGTAATCCCTCGACATGATAATATAGATTATAAATTGTAACATTTGTGCAAATCACGTGCTTAACATTTATATATATACACATACACGCTATAAGAGATTGTTTTTTCTTAAGTATAGTTGCATCTCTTTCTAGATTTGATATTAAAAATGGAGAAAATGCGATGCATGTAGCTTAAGACTTTTGAAGATTAATTTCACTTCTATTCTTTGCATTTATCGAGTTGTTATTCTGCAGATTTATGCTGAGAAATAAAAGCATATCAAACAGGAGGATCGAAATAAAAAATGTGGTAAGGGGAAGTATACAGGTTGTTTTTGAATTCATGGTACAACCGTCACCCAGTGTTAAGCCTAGTTGACCAAGTATTCGTCTAGGGTGCAGTATTCGGCCTAGTGAAATGAGCGAGTGAGTGGATGGATACTTCCACCAACAGGGATGCTTTACTGCAGGCATCTCAAATACGTGGCCCACGATGTTCTTTCGTGCGGCCCGCAGAGAATTTTGAGAATTATAGGCACATTGGAAAAAATGACAGTAAACATATAGGATAACGTTTTGTCACGGTACTGTTGACGTGCTGTTGTGTGGCCCAACAGTTGCTGTCCCAAAAGAATGCAATGTGAAACGATATTATGAATCTCTTTAAAAGAAGAAATTGGATAACTTCAATACAGCCCTCCAGCATCAGAGCCAGATTTACCACTAAGCTAAGTAGGCTGAAGCCTAGGGCCTCAACATTCAGTGGGCTTCAAAATTTAAAACAATGTATTTGTTATATATTTTCCCAAAGTCTCTTATTGGAAAGTTGATTAATACATTAATTTTAGTGTGTTTGTACAAAATGAGGGAGATAATAGAAAAGGGCCTCAAAATTGAAATAGCCCAGGGCCTCACAATATCTAAATCCGGCACTGTTCAACATAATAAATTTCAGGCCCCTGCTCATAGGAGTCCACTGGAGTCTCACACACTAAGCTCTTCATGTGTCCCCACAGGAAGATATCCAGGCATGGCAAATCTGGAGACCTAGGGGACCAAGCAACAGGCTCACCCCTACCGATTCATTGTGCCCCAAAGGTCGCATCACGATAATGCTGCCATTTGATGCTCAAATGGGCAGGGACCCCATCATGTTGGAACCACATGTGATTGTGAATTGCTAGAGGGTCATCCTCCAAAAGTGCTGGCAGTTGTTCCTACACAAACATGAGGTACATTTGATCATTCACTCGAGGAGGAAGCATATGTGGACCAATCAGAAAATCATTGACGATGCCTACCCAAACATTAACAACACATTTGTAACTTTTCAGTGGTGAATCAGTGTGAACTTTGCTTATTTTGGTTCACTCAAACACCAGGTAACGTTTGTACCATGATTTCAGAAACCCCCTATATACTGTGGGATTCTTAAGTCCTACCCCAAACTTAAGAGGGGTTGAAAGTAGAACAAATTTAGAAATCCATGGTCCTTGAAGTGATCCAAAAAGCTGACTGTAACTGCTTCAATGATAATGTGACTAAACTTGTGTCGACGTCAGTTGATGCTGGAATTAGGCAAGTTATCATGTGACGAAAAGTGTATGGATACTCTTGGAGGATTGTGCAATCTTGCCAGTGGAGTTTGTGGCAATGCTAGAATGACCTCAATTTTTATTTACAGATGAAACTGCCATTCACTAGTAGTTGTTTCTTTGGAATCAATCAGAAAACCTTCATATGTGTCCATGTTCATTTTTCCACTTCTTTGCCACAAATCATGCTTAATTAACAGCTGACCAGTAACATGAATGGAATTATCATGAGGATCGACGAAATTATGCTTGTGATTAATCTTATCATATTGCTGGGGAGGAAAACAGTCGAGATTATATTACTTCCAACAATCGATATCATGATTGATCCAGGTGCAATAAATTGTGAAAGTACTACAATAACCAAGCCTAACTAAGTCAAGCTTATGCTCATGTTGTCAGAAACAGGAGAAATTCCGGTGAATTGAGAAACCGAAAATTCTATATACAGTAGAAGCCGGCTATTTTAATCAGGGATAATGTTATCAGCCAGTTATTGTTATCACAATCAGTCGGTACCAAAACACATGTTCTCGTCTGATCACTGAAGTTAAGCAGTAAGAAGATGCCCACAGTGAAATCCTTTTACGCGCTTTGTGCCAGACTGCTGATGACCTGCCTCGGTGGCCTAGGAGGTAGGAGAGCGTGCTCGATTACTGTGGCAGTGGTTCCAGGCAGGGCCGTAACTAGGGCGTGGCGAAGAAGGCGGCCGCCACTGGCGCAACTGGGTTTGGGGCGCAAAATGTTTAAGTTTTTTTGTCGTTATTGGGTTACGGACAAGCAAAAGTTAGACACTTGCCACAGGCGCTTCATACCCCCGTTACGGCTCTGGTTCCAGGTTCGATACTCGGTCGAAGTTGGATGGCTTCTTTCAAGCGAGAGAAAGGTCCCGAGTGCGCCTTCTGTCGGGTGGGAAGTAAAGTCCAGGTCCAATGTGGTGTACGATGAAGTGAAATGCCCAGGTATAGCGGCTTGCCCCCTAGCATCAGTGGAGAGCCCCAACGAACAGTAATCCGTAGCTTTGGTAGACAGCCGGTTGTTTGAAAATAACATCCAACAGATCGCTCACGTGTCCATCCAGAGGGACAAAGATGTGTATCCGACCCTGCTATAGGCGGGAAAAGGGTTAGTAGTTGCTTTGTGGCAGAATGCGGATGCCAGACTAAGTACTAAAGCGCCTAACGTTGTCTTCTGGACATTAGCCTGGAACAGTTTAACGCATGGCTTCAGTACGGGCCTTTTCTTGTATCCTTAGGACTTCACTGGTAATAGTGTGAGCCTGGGACGTTTCTCAGTCCTACTCACTTTCCTTTTCATGTAGAATGCCCTCTACCCAGGGCATACTACAGGAGTCCTCACTCCTTAACATACTCTGGTGTTCAAAGTTAAGACAATAAAGGCTGTCACTCCTCCAGCATTAAGGGAAGGGAACATTATGTTGGTGGAAGTGTCGTGGTGTGGGCAGGCATCATGTTGGATGGCTGCACACCATCTGACGTGTTCAACCCAGGCTCCCTGACTCCTCAGAGGTATAGATAGGAGATTATGCTCAACTTAGAGCATTTTGTCCAACTTTTCAAAGGTGTAGTTGGTTCGCAGGCTCCACATAGGGCCCAAACGGTGGATGATATATCTCCAAATTGGCGCCAGCCAGATCTTCAGACCCGAATCTTATTAAACGTGTCTAGATGCACTTGGGAGGGCAATTACAATTCGCCAACCATCTCCCAGAACCGTCCAGAAACTTAGAACTATCATTATCACATGCTTATCCCGCCTGTGGCGGGGTCGGATCTGCGGGTTTTAGCCCTCCACTCCCGTCTTTCTCCCACTAGCTCCCCGTCCACCACACATACACTGCCATGTCCTTATGGACAACCTGTTCCCACGTCTGTTTCGGTCTTCCCCTACCCCGGGTGCTACCGACCACCTGCATTCCTGGAATGCACCTAACCTGGAATGCACCTCCCCTCTCCTCCCTCACTTTTTCGGCGATGTCCACCACCCCAAGGCTACCTCTAATATACGCATTCCTAATTCTATCAGCTCTCGACACGCCACTCATGCACCACAGCATCCGCATCTTGGCTACTTGCATTCTATTGACGTGGCTCTTCCTCACTGCCCAACACTCTGATCCATATAGCATTCACCACCGTTGAGGTTCCTAACCACCGTTGAGAAATTTAAGTAACCCTCAACACCCACACTTGTAAAATGCATACATGAAGTGCACACTGGGGTGCCATACACCCCATGTAAGTTTTGGCATACAAGAAATATATGACATGAGTTTTGGAGAACACTTTTTTAAATAAATATTCGGTATTAATACAATTTTTACTAATAATGAAGCAACCATAGCCAAATTACAAAACAACTACTAGATTTTTCACGAAATTATATTAACTTTAAAATATTAAAAAGTGGTAGTATTATGACAATTGGATGTTAAATTTGCATATAAAAATTAGAAAATATTTATATATCATAAAATAACTTGGAAAGGACCATGAAGAAGCTTTCAATGGCATTAGCAGCATTAAAACAAAAAAATAAGCATAAAACATGTATGAAATGCAACCGTTCTACAGAATCTGAAAGCATGGACATCTAGAGTTCTATTGTGGATTCAATTTGGACTAATTGACTCATATGTTTTGGTATATAAAAATGTTTACCTCTTTTTAAATATTGTTAGACTATTTGCATAATAAAATGGCAATTGTGGCTTGTTCATAAAAAAATTCATGACGTCACTCAGGTTAATTGGCAATTATATAATTATTTGTGAGTTTTCAAATTATTTTCACTGTTTAGCATTTATATAGATGTTGTTTAATGCAATATAGATGATAATCTCTTAATTCTGAATATATTTTAGCATTGAAAATCAAAATTTCTCATTGGGGTAAAAATTAACCCCACCTTGTAACGTATTTCAAAAATAGTTACCTTGTGGACAGAAGGTTAATAAATACACACATAACATCTTACAATCAACGCTCGAATAGTGCAAAATTACAGACCTCACAACCCTAGTACAGTACTCGAAATATTTACCAGATAATTGTACAGGGCGCCTGGGCATCTGCCACCACTGCAAAAATTGAGTTAGGGGTTGATTTGTATCACATAAATAAGAATTAAAGCTTTTATTTAAATATTTGATACCACCAAAACTAATGTAATGCTATCTGCCGAGAACTGGTGTGTCCAACGCAACTTGGCTGCACTCCAATGCAATTCGGCCGCACTCCAATGCAACTTGGCCCGCACTCTAATGCAATTCGGCCGCACTCGAATGCAATTCGGCTGCATTAAAATGCAACTCGGCCGCACCATAGTTTGAGGAAGCTGTGCTACACCTTTTTGCTGCAAATTTTTTGAAAAACTGATGTTGATCACAAGGTTGTCAACTTGGTTGTTCAGTCTGTGGCAAACAAGTTTACGACAAGGTTGACAACCAAGTTGACCGTCTGTGGGCCGCTTTAAATCGAAATTTGTTCTGTTTTACCACCCACATCTGTATACCCCTTTAAGAATCGTCCTGTATGCGTGCGCGCGACAAGATTTGTGTTGATGTGGTGCAAATGACGGTACTCTTGAAGCACGAATAGGGGGGAGGAGGGTTATTTCTTAGGAAGAGATAAGAAAATGTATTTAACCAGATTTTCTTGTCACTCTTCTTATAATCGCTGCTTTAAATTGAAATAAGACACACTTATAAGGTACAGTAGTTATTATCATTTAGCATAAATATTATACAGCATCTCTAACGTGTATCTGAATATTTTAATCGAATAATTTCCTTCTGACTTTTAAATTAGTTAATTATGTTTAAGCATGTCTTTGAAGTGATGGTGAAATATGTAGTCACACATTTATTTTTTTTTGTACAAAGTAACTTCCGCTATTGGAAAACTGAGGTACTACATTTAGGCTGCTCGTTTACATTTTAACTCTCCACTCTAAAAATGTCGATTGTTGAAATGACATTATATCCTACTGTATGTAGTAGTGATGGTCAACGTATGGTACTAATGGACATTTGGAAATCTGTATTTCCCTATAGGCAGCCTGGGCTTTTTCTTTCGGCTCATTTAAAGGAAGTGGGTTATTCGACCCATTTTAAATATCACTGACCTCTGTCCAGCTGTAGAAGATAGATAATTTATTTCCCAAGCGGAAATGTACATACAGACCAGTAGTCGTCAATCGGACATTTGTTTTTAACGCACACATTGGAGCAAAAATACACAATAGAAATAAATTGACCTTTTGTGAATAACGAGCCAATTTCAGAGTTTAATCAACCGTACGATGTATTGACAAACTAACTCTCCTCACCCCTTCATCTTCGATTTTTCCTTTCCTGGTTAAACTGACAGTAGGACATTTTTTTTTTGACAAAACAGTGGTGTGTTAGGCCCAGCGCAAAATGAGACGCAGGTGACTCACCACAAATTTCTGTATGTTCAGTCGCAGCGTGACGTAACTCAGCCCCTTCGCCACGTGACCCTGCGGATCGCCGTGCCCATGCCACAGTTTCCTGCGTGAAGTTGGGCTTAAGGATATGGTAGTGTGTTGGGTGGACGTGGACCTAGTGGGAATTAGATGGGAGTGGAGGGCTAGAACCCCCGCTGCACCAAGTCCCTGTCCACCCCACGTCTGCTTTGAAAACTGCAAAAAACTGCGATTCAATGTGCGGTGAATGCCTGCTAGCAGTTTTTTTATGTGCTGCTTCAACCTGCGTCATCATCGTCACCTGCGTCTCATTTTGCGCCTTGCCTTAAGCTGTGTGTACACTAGCAAGTTACTTGCAGAATTTCTTGCACAAGTACTTCCAACGCTGTATACACTGCTTGCAAGTTTTGTTGCCAAAGCACCTTCTGCAAGTAGATTAGCTGCAAGTACTTGCAAGACTGTTTACACTGTTATATAGTAACTTCTGCAAGTACTTACAAGACTGTTTGTATCTGGCTGGTATCAGTAGGTGAGTGGGCCCCTCAGTGCATGGTATTTGCTGATGTAGGAAGGCTTGAGGGGTCTCGAGAGGATGCACAACAGGGCTTACAGCACGTGAAGGGGGCGTGAAGGTGAACGCAAAGAAAAGAGTACACTTGGCTAGGACCAAGGGGTTATGGTTCGCTGTGGGAATGAGGTGAAACCAGTGGTGAAGGAGTTTTGGTATCTAGGATCGGTGTTTCAGCCCGATGGGGAAATCGACTCAGACGTTATTCATAGAATCTTTGCAGGATGGCTAAAGTGGAGACAGGCAAGTGGAATGCTGTGTGACCGCCGGGTCCCAATTCGAGGTAGCTTGGGGGTGGGTGACATTGCAGAGAAGATGAGGGAGAATAGATTGAGGTGGCATGGGCATGTGATGCAAATGGGGAGAAGGAATTTATTCAGTACATTATGGGACAGCGGGTGGTTGGTGGAAACAGGAGTAAGGGGAAACTAAACCGGAAGGTATAGGTGGGAGGGGGGGATTAGAACCCACAGACCTGACCCCGCCATAGGCAGGATAAGGGTGTGATGAATTCAGGATATTGCTGATGTATGGAAATGAGCCTGATTATTTCGTCTCTTGTCCATGTTTTCCTAGATTGTCCATGTTTTCTGCCATTGGTAAAAAAAAACTTGCTGAAAACTTACCAAACCAAGCTTGATAAGTTGCAAGTTATTGCTGCAAGTTAAAAAATGATGTCTACACGTGGTGACTTCCCGCACGTTTTGCAAGTTTAAAAAATTCTGCAAGCTGACTTGCTTTGCTGTCTACATGCTACAGTGCACTTGCTAAAGTCGACTTGCACAAGTTTTATTGCTAGTGTACACACAGCTTTAGAATCTTACTCCAAGGACCACCTACTGACCCTTTGCCCGCCTATAGCAAGGTCGGCTACCACTTTTTGCCCCACTGGGACACAAGGGCGGTATTTTCACTCAGCCGGTTTCTAACCTAATGCTGCAACTCCTATACTATACAGGGTGTTTCCTTTAAAGTAACCAATGGCTTTTTTAAAAAAATCTATGAGATATGGGATAAAATGGTTAGGAAAAAGTAATAGTTGATGGAGGGGGACATTCACTTCCCAAAACAGCTCAGAAGTTTTGGCAGTAGTTTTTTCAGGACAATGCACAGTTACATTTTTTTTCAATAGATAGGGGTAGTTTTTGGATAATTAACAACGGCATATATCCACGGGGTATGGCCCATACCCATAGGGATTACTTAAGTAATCACGGCCTGGAGGTATTGTTTTTAACCCCGGGTAGAAAGCTATGGTATCTAACTCCACACGAGAAATTATGAAAAAAAGAGTTGCGTGAAAAGAGCTGAATAGGAGGATGAACTAACTTATGGCGAGAGAATTTCTTAACGATCTTTTCAGGATTATTTCTAAACCGAGCTGGGAAATGTCAGTATCCCTCCGTGAACGAGCCAATTTCTGAAATGCACTAGGAACATATTCCTCATCTACGTCCATAAGTTTCCTTCCTATTCTTAAGACGATAAAATAACTGTATTGAGTCAAACGGACAGTAAGAAAAGAATTTAAGATGTCACTTATTTCACTTTATTTCTTAGACCCATAAGGAGCACCTGAGGAAGTTTAATGGGGGAACAGTCATCAAAGAGATACCGTTGTGAAGTGATGCTCAATTTATGTCCAATATTATGATGATGGATGATGCCATCATCACACGTTTGAATTTAAAAATAGATTCGCTTTGATGCGCTTTCCATTTTTTTTTTTTTGAAAACTTGTTTAGAGCCATCCATCACATACACAAACACATCATCGAAAAATTGTGGCAGTCTTAGCCCTCTTTGATTGTGACTGAGTGTCAAGTGGAGAGAAAGAGAGTGAGATACACCAACTTCATTTCTTGGATCAGGTTAACCAAACCCTTCCTAGTCCCATTTCCTATCTAATCCCCTTCTCCCCTTGCTCTTTAATTTGACTCTCATCCAGCTAGTGTCTCCATTTCATCTAACACTCCTAGACCATCTGCCTCATATTGCACTTACACCTTCATTATTCTGCACTGTTGAACTCCTAGGTATTAGATAACCTCCCCGTGTCTCTCTCTGTTTTTTACTCCAACTATTCGTCTTATTTACGCCTCACTCAGGTTGCAAACTGTGAATCGCGTATTTCCTCTTCTACTTCTGGCCATTCTCGGACCCTCTGATCCCACCACTACAGTTTAACCTCTATTATTAATACCGTATTTATTCCAATAAACGCCGCGCCGTTTATTTATTTCATGGCGTTTTTGGTGTGGCGTTTACTAGAGAGCGGCGTTTATTAATTTTGTGATCCCTCATAGATGATAATGCTGGATGGTAAAATAACAGTGCCATATTTTCTAGGGGCGAACTAATGAAGAAGGTGACAGAGGTCTAGTACTTAGGATCAACCTTCCTTAGTAATAGGGAAATAGACTCTGATGTGACCCATAGAATCAATGTTGGATGGTTGAAGTGGAGATGGACAACCTGTGTCCTGTGTGATAGGAGGGTCCCAACGTAGTTGATAGGGAAGTTTTACAGCGTGGTGGTTAGACCAGCTATTTTGTATGGATCAGAGTGTTGGGTAGTGAGGAAGAGTCACATCAATGGAATGCAAGTAGCTGAGGTTTGAATGCTGCAGTACATGAGTAGTGTCAAAAGCTGATAGAATTACGAATGAGTATATCTGAGGTAGCCTGGGTTGGTGGATATCACCAAAAAATGGACAAATAATAAAAATATTAACACACAATGAGAAAAGGAGAGGAAGAGCTCATTGGGTCCATTTCAAGAATGCAGGTGGTCAGAAGCACCCAGGGCAGGGGAGACTGAAGCAGACGGGGGAACAAGTTGTCCATAAGGATATGGCGGTGTGTGGGGTGGACAGGGGGAGTGGCAGGCTAGAACCTGCATACCTGACCCTGCTGCAGGTGGGATAAGAGTATGATGGTGATTTTATAGATGATAATGATAAAAACTAATGAGAATCCTTCAATAAGCACCATAAGTACTGCAAGAGCAGCGGCGATTATTGGAGGGTGGCGATTATTAGAGGGCGGCGTCTGTTGATTATTTCATACTGATGATGCGGCGCTTATTGGAGGGCGGCCTTTATTGGAATGTTAGGATACGTAGGTTGGATCCGGATGATGGCAGGCTTCACATAACATAGGATGTCATTTCAACTGATGCATGACTCGACTTTGCAACTAATGCGGCATTTTTGCATTGGGAGAACAATAGGGAGAACAGTTGCAGTCCAATCTGCAGTTGGTTAAACCGCTGAACATGGGACATTGTATAAGGGGCAGGAGAGGACCTATTGCAATTGCTAGCTAGAATTATACTAAGGCATTCTGAATATTTAAAAATATTTGGTGCACCGTTTTTTTGATATGCTCCCTCCTTGATCAGCCCCTAGATCCGCCCTTACTAGTGGCTGGTACCGCCTAAAACCCTTTCTACGTGGAAAGGTAATGTACAAGACGACAATATTTCAGTTTGTCAGAGCTCGGCACGACGTCGGTAAATAACCTTCAAAGTCGATAGTCGGACGTTAACTTTAATAACTAAAGCAACAAACAAGTTGCAGGCCCTCTTCCCTGTTTTTAAACTACGTCATCTTCCTATTGAACGATGCTCTTTAGTTTCAGCATCATTCTCCCTTCGACCTTTTTTTTTGGCCATGCCACCCCATACAGACTGATGTGAGCTGAATAGTGAGCCCTGATGCAATCCATTCGAAATATTCAAGTTTGCATGTAATAACTTCCATGCCGTATTTCATTTTCATCTGTTATACCCCTTAATAGATCCCACGGCACACTGTTGACTCTACTTCCGCATTGAAAGCCCTTTTTTTCTCCCTTTCTTGTACTATTCTACTAAGTATCCCTGATAATCAAAGGCATCATAGTCGAGCTTACCTGGCACAGAATCAAGCTCTATTACATGGTTTATCAATTTTATTATTTTACAATTTTGACCCCCATTGGTAAAATCACCTTTTTATTTTCAGTTTGGGAATTCTCCCAAGATCAATCCACCTAACATCCTACTTTTACTAACTAAATACTACTACTAGCAGACTTTCAATTTATGACAGATAAAGAGGTATCCATGGAGTCTAAATATCCAGCCAAGAAAATCAAAAGTAGAAAAATGGAAACTTCAAAGCTACAGGAAGATGGGGGAGCGATAGGAAAAGGTGTAGCGTTTACGGTTGGCTCAATGGCAGCGTGTTTGGTTTACAAGTCCATGGTTGCAGGTTCTGCCAATACTCACTGGTGTTGTGGGGGGCTCAGGCTGCACTGGGTGCCACCAATCACACCATGACACCATACTGACACCACATTACATGTTCTATGTTACACTAACGGGTGGGGAGTAAGCCAAGCAGCCATAACAGGTCGAACCCTTAGGAGGTTGCTCGCTGGAGATGAGGAGGTACAGTAGGTAGAGGATGTAGGAGAGGGGAGGTTTGCAGCACCCAACGTTCTCTACCAACCACCCTGTTGGTACTAACGTGGGTTTGCGTTGCTTAACTTCAGTGATCTCACGAGAACTGGTGTGTCCAACGCAACTTGGCCGCACCCTATCTTGGCAGAGGTGCGTGTGAAATCTTTCGAGCGAGACAGAGAGGGAGAAAAAGTCCCAAGTGCTCCTTTGGTCGAATGTGATGCAGAGCCGTGATCCTTGTCCCTCTAGCGTCGGGCAAACTAACTATCACAGAAGGGAGAAGGGATGGCGTTATATACTGTACCTAAGCAGGGATGTCAAACTTCCGTTCATTCGGGGATAAACCAGGCTGAAGAGTTCGCATGCAAAAATCCTGCCCTTTGTTGAATTACTGGATTAGTTTCAAGGGTTGGGGAGTAAGCCAGGCAGCCATAACAGGACGAACCCTTAGGAGGCTGCCCGCGGGAGATGAGGATGTAGGTGAGAGGATGAAGGAGAGGGCTAATTTGCAGCACCCAACGTGCACCACGCACCACCAGCCATGCAGCAACCACCCATGTTGGTACTGACGTGGGCTTGCGCTGCTTAACTTCAGTGATCTCACGGGAACTGGTGTGTCCAACGCAACTTGGCTGCACAAAGTCTTAATTGGTCTCTTTTTTGGTGCTTTTTTTCATCTTCTTCTTAGTGCTTACTAAGGTATGCTTGGACCATGGTCTCCCAATATGTCAAGGACATACTTCGTGAAAAGAAGAGGTCTAGCCTGAAGAATTGTGTCAAACAGTTCCGGGTTAGTGTCCAGAAGACAATGGTTGGTGTTTTAGTCGGTAGTCCGACACTCAGTGCGCAAACGCGTTTCATCAACCCCCCCCCCCCCCCCCAATTTGTTTACGACTAGCCCGTTCACCTTCGCCCTCTTAATTCCCTATTATAATCATTCTATTCACCCTCTGTCCCAACATTTATATTAATTCTTCACAAAATATTCGTCTTAGTTGTATGTGGGGTAACAAGGGGGTATTTAATGTCATACTACAGTAGAACTCCAATTATCCGAATCAATTGGGACCGGACCCCATTCAGATAATTGGATTTTTTCCGAAAAAAGGGCCTAAATGCGAGAAAATGGGACGTGTACGTGTACCATACTGTAAATGGAAGTCATTGCTTGCTGAACATCTCGGTCAAAGTAAGCTGTTTGACTGTCAGGATCCGTTTTCAGGCAGCCAAGTCACGCATTGTTTTGAAAATCGCAGTACGTTTCCTGATAATTTTTTTTTCTGAAATTCTGAAAGCGATTCGGATAATTGGCGATTCGGATGATAGGAGTTCGGAAAATTGGAGTTCTACTGTATTGAAAAATAGTCTCTGGTGCGAGGTTTCGCTTGGAATCCGTTATTTAGGGGGAAGGTTACTGTGAGGGAACCCACCACGAGAACTGCGCCTGTTACTTATTCTCCGATAATTGACCTTTCATCTTCCCATTGTTAAGTTTGGCTAGGGAGCATTTGTTTTACACGGCGCTTACCACGTCCGTCCCCCCTTCTCTTCCCCCCTCCCCTGAAACCCTTTCCTGGTTTTAAATATGGGCATTTTTATCATCTACTTATATGTGACAGCAGCAACGCAGAATTCTAATAGAAAGAGGGAAAGTGATGTGTGTTTGTATCTTTAATGGAGTAAGTTGAGATGGATACAGGCTCTTCTTGAGATCCCCAGGTGGTCCAAAAAGCCTGAGAAACACTTGCTTAAATAGGACGAGTGTGGGACTGAGATGAATAGCACCCATAGCTTAATTACCAGGCGATACATTATTTAATTCTTTCGATTTATTACTGCTATTTCGTGCTGAGAAAATGAAAATGAATGCCTTTGAAAGCTGAGTTATATTCAATAAATATTCATATATCTGAAGAACCGGTCCTCCCCCCTTTTCCCTTTCTCTGAATTTGTTAGTGGAGGTGTGAGGAAGGGGGCAGTAAGAAAGGAGTTGATGTTGTGGTGGAATTTGAGGGACTCGCTCTCCGAGGACACAGTGGATGTTCACTCCAAGGGAGGAGAAGGAAAGTTGAGGAGCTCTGAGCGATTGAAATAGCGAGAAAGAGAGAGTCCCACAGTCCGTTTACTTTTAGGGACCATTTCATATTTTGTGATGTATATATATTTGTATGTGTGTGTGCTTGCAATCTTCGTCTACATTTTATTGATTTTTTTTAAACGACAAGTTGTCAGGAAGAACTGAAATTGACCTTTACAGAGTGCGGAATGGAGAGGGATGCCCCTTTTCAATTTGAAATCGAAAAGAAAAAGAGTTAAAGAGTACAAGGAATACCTGATAACAGGCCCCCGAAAAAGAATTGTACCCATAAGATTAATCTTGACTCAGAGACACTATCCTAACTTCTGCGGTGGTGTAAGGTGTGGGAAGGGTGCTTGACGAGAATTGACACCAACTCTTCTGGACAACGATTCAATTTTGTAAATAGAGGGCTGACCTGTCGTGTTGAGTTTGAGGTTATCTATTGAAAAAAAAAGAAGAGATATGAAACCCACGATTTTATTTAGTTGACAGATTCTGAATTATGCTTTTTATTCACAATTCAGAGGAGAATGAGCTGGATGGAACTGTTGTCAGGTTCAAATAGTAGGTCAGTACGTTAGCGCGATTACCTTTCGAGTGCTTAACAGTAGGTTCAATCCACTGACAGGTCTGTGATTTTTTTTTCTAAATGAGATTCTGACCCTGTTGTGATGAGAAGAGAAGAGGAGAAGGAGCTGGTACGACAAATTGCGTTGGACACACCAGTTCTCGTCTGATCATTGAAGTTAAGCAGCGCAACCCCAGCTAGTACTGACATGGGTGGCCGCTTGGTAAAACTGGGTACCGCTAGTATCCAAAAATCGTCGCATTAGGCAAGGCGCAAAATGAGGCCGCAGGGTGACGCAGCGTAACGCAGCCCTGCGAAATTCTGCCAGCAGGCAATCCCTACACATTGAATCGCAGTTTTTCAACATACTGGTTTGCAATTTGCGTCAACTAAAATGGCTTTCAACGTAACAGTGATTGCCTGCTAGCAAAATTTCGTAGGGCTGCGTCACCCTGAGGCCTCATTTTGCGCCTTGCCTTAGTGTAGTGTCTGTGCAGTCCCTGCATCAGAACTACACAGTGGACGGGGCTCTAATGACCTTGTAGTTGAAGAGCCCTAAAACACAAATAACAGGAGAAGCTTGTTAGGTCCATCACAGGGATTCAGGTTCTTGGAAGCATCTGGGGCAGAGGAAGACCTAAACAGCGCATAAATTTTTAGGTATAAATCATGAAAATTTTTTTTGCTAGGGGTGGACACCACCACTTTAACCCTGAGTTCCGTTTCGTGACCATTTCGTGGCATTTTTATGTGAATATATCAAGAAAATTGTCGGTAGGGAGGGTCATTTTTACAATTCATAACATACCAAAACAATGGCTTTGGTTTAGTGTGCAAAAATTGTTGGAAATGAGCCCGATTGTTTGAGGGAAGGGGTGGGGCATAGGGATGGCTATTCATACATTAAAAAGAGCTGAGTTCGTGGGGGGGGGGGGGAAGGGGGGATAGAGAGAGAGAAAGAGAAAGTTGAGTCCTAACGTCATCATTTATATAAAAATGGTTATTATAGTTAAATAAACTGAATATGAATGATGGATGCCTATTTCAAATTGGTTAATATGAGGGGGCGTTCACAAAAGTCCATCGATTTCCACAAAAAGAATTCAGCAGTTTCATATCGTCGTTTATTATCAGTAGAAGAAAAAAAATTATAGCCTTTACGTCTTCACCACATTTGTGGTTTAACAATACTCAGCGTTTTGGTTCCTTAAAATTTGGAAATCCTTTCACAGGACCTTTTCCTGGAGCACATAGAGTTGAGTGGGTGTGTGCCAGAATTATGAAATCGATTTTCATCAAACATTATAATCATCTCTTGTAAAGGCCCTTTGACGTCAGTAGAGAGAGAGAGAGAAGGAAAAAAAAGATATTACAGTGAAAGGAATGGGAGAAAACGTAAGGCGTATGTTGAGGGAAGTGTGGAGGACAGTAGGAGGGACTAAAAGATAAAGAGGCAGAGTCTATGGGTTGTCGTTGCCCAAGGGCCATTAGAACGCTGTAGAGAGGAGACTCGAAATACTAAATTTTGTCAAAGAAAAATCAATTAACCGGATTCAAGATAAAGAAAGCTTCTATCAATAGCTGTGTTACGTAGTCGCACACTCTGAGATCGAAAATTTGTTGCTAACCGCCATTAATTCAAATCCGGAAGTGGGGGAAAAGAGGCATCTGAACGCCATTACCTACCACATCAATATCACATTAGTGTTCTTTTATAGCTAGTCGTTTCTACTGTTTATAGTCATCTGATGAAGATCGAGCAAAGTTTTATTTTAAAGTTTTTTTTTTCTTAAAAAAAAAGTTTCATTGGCGCAAGATGGCGTCGTCAACATTCAATTGAACTTTGATAAATTATAATTTATGCGTCATATTTTAATTAAGAGCGCTGTCATAGTGTGGGTTAAAATATAACACAGAAAGGATTTCTAAATGATCGTTTTGGGGTGATTTATTATGATTTTATCCACAACGTAGGGTAATAATAATTGTTGATAAGAAATCCTAATTACTAACCATCATGTTGAACTCTCTGATACAACAGTGAGGCTTCACTTTAATGACGTCAGTTTAAGTGACGTCATTGAAAAAGCTCGCGCGCGCGAACAAAGTCACGTGCTCGATGAGTGATAAAGGAGCCACCCTTTAATTACCGTCATATTCAAGTACAGTAAAACCCCGCTATAACGATCTCGGATGTAACGAATTCCTGGATGTTACGAATGGTTTCCAAGGTCCCGGCAAAAGGAATTGGATATAACGAATTTCCTGGTAATAACGATGAAAAGTTATAAAAGTTTGGATAATTTGGTTGGATATAACGAATGATGGACCTTATAAATAATTTTTATTGATGGATTTAACACAAACTTCCACTCAGTGGTCACCACATATTGAATTGAACACCACTTACAGGAATGCCTTGTCATACTTTTTATTTTACTAGGGCAGAATGCACAAATGGCTGATGATATTATAAACGTTCATTTTTTCATCATTATCATCCCCACCATACTCTTATCCCGCCTGTGGCAGGGTCGGGTATGCAGGTTCTAGCCCTCCCTATCTCCCCCATGATCCCCCATTCACCCCACCATTACCATATGCAGGAATTACTCTTTGCAGGAATTAGATAGACTGGAGAAATACTCTCCCCACTCCTGTACCTCAGAAGTATGAAACAAGACTCTACCTTTTCTATCCTTCACTGTTATGGCTCAGGGTAAATCTTTAACCGCCCTATCCCTGGTCTTGGCCAGGCTACATTCTTCCTTCATTCCCCCTTTGTCTCTATCATAGAGGACCTCATACTACTGGTGTATGACCAAAGAAATGATCTTCCTAGCTGTGGCCTTGGTCTGCCTGTAGCATATTTTAGAATCATAGTCTCCTATCTCGATCCACCTATGGGATGCAGCCTTTTATTTTTTGGTGGCTGCCTCTATTGCATTATTCCACCACTATGTCTGCCTGCCCTAGAGTGTACCTTCTACTCTAGCCTCACCTAAAATGGCTTCCCCAAATTTTCTAATTTTTCTGGCGAACCTGACCCACACTGCATCAGCTGTCTCTTCGAAATCCCAGTCTACTTGCCTATCTACTTCCTACATGAATTCCTCTGTTTCCAACACTTAATAACCTGCGCTCCTCAACAATTGACTGCCCTTCAATACTTAAGGGCAGTCATTACAGCTAACCAGTAGTCTGGGAGAATACCAACTGTAAGAAATAATAAGAAAAACATGCAGAAATGTTTCATTGGGGTGAATATGAAGGTACACAAAGATTAGAAACCAAATGTTTTGCAGAACTACCAAAACCACAATTTCTTGATATTTGGGGTAGTATCACAGACTACTGGTTAGCTATCTGGGGTTAAAAACAGCTTTCCTGGTTGTAACGAATTCCTGGCTATAACGAATGTGATTGCAATCCCCTACAAATTCGTTATAGTGGGGTTTTACTGTATTGTAAATGCACCTCTTTGCACAATAAGCTGATCCTCATCTGCTTCTGTTTACGCGCCTCACTGAGACAGAGAGGTGTTCCACTACTGCGTCACTGGTTCCAGGTTCCATACCTGATCGAGGGGATTTCGCTTCTTTCGGACGGCAAATTAGCCCGTGGCCCAGTGCTGTGTGTACATTGCCACTTGCACGTTAAACAAGTTTCTGCATGCAATCAGTAGATCGGTAAAATTCCCTGAAGCTCGCCTCTCCCTGGTGCCGATGGAGAGTCCCAACGAACAGTAGGTCGACAATAAGCCTGGGGTTGGAAGATTACGTCAGTAGCCGGCTGTTAAAAATACCGTCCAATAAACCACTCTTGTGTCCATTTATAGGGACAAGATGGGTCCCCTACTTGCCATAGGCGAGAAATAGGTTAGAAGTTGCTTTAATGCAAATTAGGATAAAAAATAAACTTTTGAACTCTTAGCCACTCGACAGCTAAGAGTGAAAACTCAGCTGTCCCAGTGGGGTCAAAACGGGTACCCGACCCTGACTATAGGAAGGAAAAGGGTTTATATTAGCTTTAATTCAGATATTGTGAACTAAATGGGCAAATGTACCACATATGTCTATGAGAATTTCCCTGAATAATACAGGATATGTATGAAGGTTCCACCACTAGGGTGAGGACGACATGGGGAATACTGGTGGCTTCAAGGTAGAGGTAGGGCTGCATCAAGGATCAGCTCTCAGCCCGTATCTATTCACTTTCGCAATGGAGGACCTGCTGACAGGAATAGGTGAATGAGCCCCCTCCAGTGCATGGTATTTGCTGACGATGTAGGAAGGTTAGAGGAGCCCCAAGAGGAGGTTCAACAGGGCTTACAGGGTTTTGCAACAGCAATGGCGAAGGGGGCCTGAAGGTGAACATGAAGAAAACAGAGTACTTAGCTTTCAGTTGGAGCGGCCAGGACCAAGGGGGTGTAGTTCGTTGTGGAAATGAGATGATACCAGCGGCGCAAGAGTTAGATATCTAGGATCAGTGTTTCAGAGCAATTGCAACGGGGAAATCGACTCCGATGTTACCAATACGTAGAACCAATGCAGGATGACTAAAGTGGAGACAGGCAAGCGGAGTGCTGTGCGACCGCCAAGCCTCATTAAAGTTGAAAGCTAAGGTTTACAAAACTGCAGTTAGGCCCGCCATGCTATATGGATAGGAATGTTGGGCAGTGAGGAAGGACCACGAGAGAATTCAAGTGGCCGAGATGCGAATGCTGCGTTGCATGAGTGGGGTGTCGCGTGCTGACAGAATCCGCAACGAGTGCGTTAGAGGCAGCTTGGGGGGTGGGAGACATCGCGGAGAAGATGAGAGAAAATAGGTTGAGGTGGTATGGGCATGTGATGCGAAGGGGGAGGAGGAGCTTACGCGGTATATTATGAGACAGCAGGTGGTTGGTGGCATCAGGAGTACGGGGAGGCCAAGGCGGACATGGAGCAGGTTGTGCAGAGGGACATGATTGCATGCGGAGTGGAGGAAGGCCTGATTGGGGGTAGACGGGAGTGGAGGATTAGAACCCGTAGAACCGACCCTGCCATAGGCGGGATAAGGGTGTGATGATGATTTTTGTTTCGTTTTTTTTTTTGGTGTTTTTAGGCCCTTCAACTACAAGGTCATTAGAGCCCGTTGTGATGATGAATGATGAGGCCTATGAGAAATTTTCCAGCACGAAAGGTTTACGCACTTCTTCAGACGTTAATGGACAATGGTCGTTTCCGGTTAATTCAAAAACAGTTGTTGTTTTAGAACGACTAAACAATGCAGTCCACTATTCTTGATGATAGGTTAGCTGATTGCAGCCGTCAAAAATTCGTGAAAGACGGCCTCAAATCAACTTCCGGTTATCGGTAGTGGCAGGTGACAGTTTGTTTGTTTGTTGGAGTTTAAGGTCCCGTCAACTACGAGGTCATTAGAGACACGTCCACTGTATAGTTCTAATGCATATACTGCACAGACACTACACTAATGCAACGATTATTGGGTATTAGCAGTACCCAGCTTTCCCGAGCGACCACCCATGTCAGTACTAACTGGGCGTGCGTTGCTTAACTTCAGTGATCAGACGAGAACTGGTATGTCCAACGCAACTCGCCGCTCCCTAGGCAGGTGACAGCCATAACGAGCCTGCCTTCCTCATACCAATGGGCGCATGCGTATATATATTATAACTGCTTCGGGCCTAGGAGATCAGTGTTGCTAACGGTGATAGTGCATAACTTTTTTTCTTTCATTTAATTGAAATCATAATAAAGGTTATATGACTTTACTGATTTATTAGGGATACATCTATAAATTCCAAGATAAACCTATTCTTTATAAAGACGTCCTGTGTTTTTTATGAAAGGTGCGAAATCAAAGAACGATTAATTGCCTGTCGCTATAAAACACCATAGAAACGAATTCAATAGCTTCATATTAACGATATCATTTTACTTTAGGATCGGTGTCGTGTCCCCTCCTCCGTCCACTTTCCCAGGCTTGAGCAAATACAAGGCCTCCACACACTGAACGAGCCCCCGAAGACCCCGAAGACACTCGACCCCGAAGACTACTTAGTTAACTACCTTCTCCCTCTAAAATCAAGGTGGAATGAGCTCCAACAGCAAGAAATCGAAACCCCTCATTCAACCTTCAAATGCCGTTACATCAAAGAGTTGAACAACAAAAAAAAGCAGCCATTTGCCTACGTCATCAACTTTGCATTGTTTCACCCTCAAACCCAGTATTGTAACGTGACTTTATGGATAGCGTCGTACAAATAAGTTGCCAGAGAATTCTTCCCACTCACCCTCAGCGATGACGTTATTCCGCACGTGTTTGCCACACACTTGACATTAAAGGTTTGTTTACATGGCGATAGTAAGACGTGATGATTACTATTGCGATAGCAACTGTTGTCGTATGAACTATAGTTGATAGTAGTTAGTAGTTACTATCACTATAGCGAAAGTGCTGTCATGCTGAGCTAGATAGTTAAAAAGTACTATCACACATTAGCATTGCTTATTGGTCACAGTCAGGGCCGGCCTTCTCTATAAAGGGGCCCGGGTGCAAAAATCCTTTTGGAGCCCCAAAATATTTTTCCAAAAGTAAAAATAAAAGGATTCAGAATAAATGGACTCCTCTTAGATGCCCTCCTATCCCATTCTCACATCTTCCTAATTTTGGAAGGTATTACATTTTTGGATGATGCCATGTGTCCTAATATGTCGCCATGGCATTTATGAGTTGGTCTGAAAGCTTATGTGGACGTCCACACCTTGTAACATTTTCAGTTGGACCTGTGTCATTATATTTTTTATTACACTTCTGATTATTAAGGCATTATTAAACTATTGACTCTTGACCTCTAATTCTGGGTTGTCCAACCTGTGGCCCATTGAGGCTTGTAATGTGACCCATGGTGCATCATTTCTAATTATGCATTATAGCCTACCTGCTATGTAACACCTAACGTTATCTTCACCCGTTTTGGTTTTGACAGCCTGTGGCTGGCAATCAGTTCATGGAGCAGCCGAGTGACCCACAACACCAGAAAAATTGCACAACCCTGGTGTAGTTCAATGGCAGGGTTGTTAGGTTACGTTTAGGTTATATTGCATCGGCAGGGTCGAATGAGGAACTTTGGCCTACAATGACGTATTAAACTTTTAATATTAACAATGATCTCGGCCCTGATGAATACTGATGATGCCCCCCCCCCTCAATCGTGGGGCCCGGGTGCAATGCATTCTCTGCACCCCCCGGATGGCCGGCCCTGGTCACAGTAAAAACACGGTATATGCCGCTGTCATATTAAGGCAAGCAACTACTAACATTTCCCCTCGCCTGTGGTTTGGTTGGTTTGATGTTTTAGGGCCCTTCAACTACAGCGGTCTTTAGAGCACCGTCCACTGCGTAGTTCTAATGCGGAATCTGCACAGACAATACAGTAATGCGACGCTTTTGGGGTATTAGAGGTACCTAGTGTTCCCAAGCGGCCGCCCATGTTAGAACTAGCTGGGGTTGCGTTGCTTAACTTCAGTGATCAGACGAGAACTGGTGTGTCCAACGCAATACAGCCTCTCTCCTCGCCTATGGCAGGTTCAGGAAATCATTATGTCCCTCCGGATGGTCACATGGGCGGGGGTGATGTGTTGGACGGTATATTTACGCAGCCGGCTGCAGAAGCTGGTCTACTGTTCGTTGTGGTTGCAACATCCCTCCCCTATGCACATATAAACTTATTCGCATAATATATGCGAGCTTTAGCTCAACCCCACCTTGTATTAGCTCAACCCCCCCCCCCCCTGGCGAAAGTCCTGGATCCGCCACTGGGTACTCCACCGCGCTCCTACACCTGAGAATTTTGCTCCATCTAGCCGTTGCATAGTGGATAGGGTTCATTGACGTGCAAATGACATCGTATACCACACGACGCCAGGGCTTTACTTCCATCCGTCGGAAGGGGCCTCACTCTGGGCCTCTCGTTCGAAAGAAGCCAACCAACCCACCTTGATTCAGTATCGAACCTGGAATAACCCCCGCAGTAATGGAGTACGCTGCCTTCTTCTCTACTGAGGCGGGTATTATATTGATGACAGTAACGCCTTTGAAATTACTACCACCCAGCTTTGCATCGTGTTGCTGTCGCTGCAGTAGCCTGATGAGAAAATTGGGTGGGAATGGGGCAGAAGGATATAGTTTCGGCGCCCCCTCACTATTTTCGATGTTGTCCCTTGCGTACGGAAGAATAATTCATCTGTCGCGACAACTCATAGCGGCAGCAGCCACCACACCACCATACGGCTGTGTGACGGGCCGCGAATGCACTACGCACCAATAAAATCCAATAAACACATGCAGATGTAATGAAGTGGCGGTAGCGGCGTAGCTCTACCCAACTGCTGGACGGCGACGCCGCCGTCGTTGCCGACAGGGACACGACGGCTTTACGCTCTCCGATCATTGGACAGACGTAGGAAAAC